>JAWNNH010000106.1:0-600000 GCA_035043045.1 Hirtodrosophila alboralis | reverse complement strand
TTCGGTTCTATAGTTATTCATTATTCATTATTAATTATAATTTTAAACTTTATGCAATGTTAACATTTTCTCTTTTGATTTTGTTACAAAATCGCAGCCGCGTGGCATCTTTTTTTTAATTTTTAAGAATTGTTTTTATTTTTATTTAACCCATTATTGTTTTATTTTAATTAGTTCATTAAAATAATGTAAAAAATCTGCAAATTGCATGCTCCTCGTTAATTAATGTGCCATTAAAAAATTTCTATGATTTTCTATATGTATTCATTCTTATATTTACAGCAGTTTTTGGTATTTATTTGTTAATTTTTTTTTCTTTTTTGGTTTTCTTTGCATTTTGTTTTTTTTTATTATGTTTATATATTTATCATCGTCGGTTTGTTCAATCTATTTTGTTGTTTTGTTTACATAAAACCTTTTTTTTGGCAGTGCATTTATATTTATTATTTCGGTTTACTATTTTTAATGATTTCAGCTAATGACTACAAATTATATTAATTATTTTAATGTAATTTATCTGTAACTTAATTTAATAATTAATTAACAGCAATTATTTACATGTATTCGTCTTTTGCTTACTATTATTTATTTCATTTTGTCACGCAAGGTACGTTCGATTTAATTAATTTATTCAAATTATATATGTATGTATTTTGTATGTGGTTAATAAGTATACATATTAATTGTTTATCATTAAAGAAATTCAAACTAGAAATTTACTATAAAATACAATTGGAAGACAGTTGTTGGGATCAATGCAATTAAAAATCATTTGCTAAACTGGATACCTTAAAATGCCCTCCTCTAAAATTTTATTTAAGGAAAGAAAAATACGTTTATTAATCAAATGCCTAAAATAAATACATAATAAACAATACTTTTTTAATATTAAATTCTAAGAAATAAGTATAAAATTATTAATAATTATAAAATTTCAGCCTGGGAGCCAAAGAGAACATGCCGAATACACAAAACCCTCAATATCACGGAAACTACAAGAACAATTTTAATGTCCTTTGCTCAACTTATAGTCCTAATCAAGACAATTTGTTTTCCACAGGATACGTCAGGATGCTCAAGGATACGGCCGAGATATGAGGACTTTCGTTCTTTCGAATACATTTGATTTGGATATTTTTAGTTCTTCGAAGAGGGCATTTCAAATAATAATTGCTTTTAACTTATTAAAAATAAACAATAAAACCAGGGATCGCAAATAAGAATCAGGACTTAAGAATGGATGGATGGCAAAATCTTAGATATACTAATTCAGAACGTAAGATCCTGGAAACAGGATAACTTTATACTTCCAATATTTAGTAAAAAATTACATTTTAACTTGTATTTTTCGATCAAAAAATAGAGTTGTAACATAATAATTTGATTTTAATTTTAATATTAAAAGCTTTAAATTACTATAATTTTTCAATTTTTTTAATAAAAATCAATAATAAAAATTATTTGCCAACTTTTTTTATTGCTGTTAGCCGCCGAAAGTTCGCAAAAGTCAATTTTTGAGTCAAAACTCGGTCCGGGTACCAGGCCAACAGAAATGCCAGATTAACAGAAGGTCGCTGCTATGAAATTAAAAAAAAATGTGCTGCATACTTTTAGTTGCAACTAAAAGTAGGCAACAGTTTTTGACTGCCCCCAAATTTAGTACAGGTATGCAGCAAAATTTTTTTGATTTTAATGCAGCGACCTTCTGCTGATTGCTGATTTCTGTTCGCCTGGTATTTCAGCGACTTTGGCGACCGAAAAAATGAAATTTCCGCAGTTCGGCAACAACAAGTAGTCAAATATTTTTGCAATTAATGTTTATAACTATTTTACGTACGTTTAAGAGATTTTTATTTTTAGAATATAAATGTGTGGAATATAGATTTATATTTTTATTTTATTTTTTTAATATTTCCGTTATATTATTTTATTTTTGACAAAAAAGCCAATTCAATTTTTTTTTGTTATTTGTGAATTTATTTTATTTTTATAATAAAAATGAAAAAATAACTTTTAATTTAAGCTTTTCAACAAAAGTTGGCAAAGAATTGTTATTATTGATTTTTATTATAAAAGTTGAAAATATGAGTAATTTAAAGTTTTTAACATAAAAATTTTAGTTTAATTATTATGTCACAATTTAAATTTTTGGGTAAAAAAAAGAGTTATTGTCAATTTAATGAAATAAGTCCATAAATCATTCTTTACTCATAATATTAATAATAATAATATTAATACTAAAAATTACAAGAGTTGCGATCCCTGAATAAAACTGCATATCGTCGGGGTACCGAAGATTTATACCCTTGCAGAAAAGTTGTTATTCAAATGAAAAACTTAATTTTTAACATATTCTTGCTTTGGCAGCTATATTATAATATTGATAATATTATACGATGCGAGGAAAATAATGTATGATAGATTATACTCAGCATTTATTGCTGATTAAGCATACAAATATATACTTAATGGTATCGAACACTCTCTGCAAAAGTATATAATTAAAATAAAATATTTAATATTAATTCGGTAATTAACTAAAATATATATTAACATTTGAGCAAAACGGCTTATTGCTTATACATAAATTGCAAGCAGTCCCTGAAGAAACTTGTTCAACTTCAATTATAATAAAAATGCGCATATAAAATAGTAAATAAATCAGAAAAATCACCTTCCTTTTTGCAATAATTAATTCAACTTACAGATTAAGTGGAATGCTCAATAATTTTGCATTTTATGTGTCAGCTACAGTTTTTTTTTTGCAAGTTTTTTTAATTTTTTGTTTTTTGTATATTCAATTAATTGTTAATATTTTGTTTTTGTTTATGCTGCAGTTGCTGAAACTCTAAATCTTGTAGCGCTGCTTCGATCTCTCATCTCTTATAAATGTTTAAATTAATTGCTTAAGATTATAACTATGCTTGGGTAGTTGTGCATTATTATTTGCATTTATCCATCTTTGTTTTGTTTTTTTCTTTCTTTTTTGTCTAATTTAAATATGCAAATTCAAAACCTGTACTTAATGTTTAAGTTGAATATACAAATTGTTTTATACTTATTATGTATACGCACTGTTAGCTTAGGTATTTTTAAAATAGTCGTTGTTGTTCATCTTGTTGTTGTTCTTTGTTGCTGGCTGCCGTATGTGAATCATGTGTGTGTGTGTGTGTATTTGTTTATAAATGTGTGTTGTGTGTTTATCCATCGCACAATACATTTTGGCTTACCATAAATAATTATTAATTTAAAACTTCTTCATCTTTGGCAGTGTACAAATTTAAGTTATACATTAGTTTCGCATTTTGTTGTGTGTGTGTATATATGTGTGTGTGTGTTGTGTGTATGAAAAAGGTTTAGTTATTGCTTGTCGAAAAGTGTGAGCTAAAAATGCAATATGATGCTCCATCCACAGTTAATCCTCGTCCAGGCTCTGCGAGCGACGCGGCTGCGCCTTCGAGACGACCACATACTTGCGTCCAAAGTATGGCGAATCTAAAGATGGGGGATATTAAGGCTAATCAGCAAGAGTCTCGCTCACAAACTCAGCTCACTTCTTGCGCAGGAAGTCTGTGTATTTACGTGCACGCTTGCGCACCTTCTTCAGAGCATTGCCCAGCCGGAATTGCTCCTCGGCCAGATTGTGTGTGCCATAGTGATGCGTGCTGTTGCTGTGGCTGTGGCTGTGGCTGGTGCTATGTGGTGCATGGGCGTGGCTGTGCGGGTGCGAGTGCGTGTACGGGTGCGAATGGCCATGATAATGCTGCTGATGCTCAAAGTGCGAATGATGTAGATGCATATAACCATCGCCAGCTGGATTCACCGAGACCGAAACTGGTGAACCAGGCGACATGGGCTGTGACAGCAAATTATGCTCCGAGGCGGCGTCAAAGGAGTCAAAGTGCAGCGATGAGGAATGCTCACTGGTTGTGGAGCCGGCACCATCTAAATGCATGCCAGCAAACTCTTTGGGTAGCTCATCAATGCCCAGAGGCTTCTCAAAATGCGAATTGCCGGACATGTTGGTATAATCATAACTGGGATACGTATAGGGCAAATAGCCCGCATGATGCGCCTCCGAGCTAACCAAGGTCTCAGCATCTCTTTCCCCAGCACGATTGTTAATGAACTTAACCTCATTGGCATTACGCTCGTGGCTGGTGTTGAACACAATGTTGATATTGTTGCTGCTGCTGGACAGATTGATGTTGCTGGGGGACAAGGGCTCTGGCGCTATTGGCTGGCTGGCACTGGCACTGGCATTCTGGTTTAGATTCGTTTCCTTGCTGGAGCTGGTGTGATAGGTGCGCTCAAATCGCTGGAAACATTCACCCGCATCGCTGGAGGCAGTGTTTGTGGTGTTTGTATTGGTATTGTTGTTTCCATTGTTGCTGCCTTGCTGAAAGTTGTTCTTGTACTGAAACTCCAGGGCATTGCTGGGCTGAAACGGATAGTTCTTGGAATTGTTTAGCACATCGCCAACTGTAGGATTGCCCTTAGACAGATACTGATGTATATCCTCGCTGGTGATTTGCAGATCCTGATCCAGATACGTGTTGCACTGTATGTAGTTATTGCAACAGTTGTTGTACGCCTCACCCTCCTGATCCTGATGGAACAGCACCGTGGTGGACTCTTCAAATTCACAGTGATAGTTGCTACCGCGTCGCTTCCGTGCCGCTGCTGAGGTGCTGGGTCCTTCATCGTACAGGGCGCTCTTCCAGCTGCTGTTCTCCGTGTTGCTGGTCAGCTTGCGGCAGGGCTTCATTTCCGGCTCGGGCACATGCCAGGCGTCCAGCTTGTCCTCCGGCGTAGCCGTTGCCTCAGCAGTGCCACCAACAGCGCCCTCAAGCTCGAACTCCGTGGGCGATTTGCCATCGGCCAGGAAGCTCCAGCGTATGGGCGATGGCGAGCAGGCGTACTCTGGCAGATCGTTGCTAAGCGCACCCTTCGAACTGTGGCGCTCCAAGGTGGAACCACGCGAGGGCGTCATCGTAGGCTGCCGCTGATCCTGCTGCTCAAGATACTTGCTCTCGTTGGCAATTTGCTTGGCACGATCGAAAATGGAGGTCAGTGAGCCGAGCTGACTGTTGGGCCGGCTGGCATTCAGGCCACGCAAGGATATGGATGTATAGCTGGGCTGGCGCGCCTGCAGACGCTGCTGCTTGCGCATGGCTGCCGATGCCGACTTTATGGAATTGTTGCGACTCAGCGAGGAACGCGAGCCGTACAGGCTGGTAGAGTCCGTTTGATAGCAATAGTCGGAGCTGGTGCAGCAGGAGCTGGGGCGACGTGACGATGAACCATACAAGTCCTCGGCAAAGTACTGAGCCAGCTCAGTGCGCGATGCACTGCAGCAGGACTTACGCACCATTATCTCCTGTACTTCGCGATCGGCGCACGCTGCATCCTGGCAGGCATTGATTGAGTTGCAGGATACATCAGTGACTGAGCGATGACGTCGACTGTTGCACACAGGACGCGAACTGTGGCTGCCACCAGCGGAGGAGGAGTGATGTGTATGGGCACCTGGCAAACTGCCGCTGCCACCAACAGCAGCGACGCTGTGCTGCCGACGTCGACGGCGATAATGATGATGATGAGAGTGCGATTGCGATTGCGACTTCGACTGCGATTGCGATTGCGATTGCCCGGGACCCTGATGCGAATGATGGCTATGTGGTGAAGTGTGGCGACTATGATGTGGACTGTGACTGTGGCTGTGCTTGCGTTGGGTTGCCTGCGATGGCTGCTGTGCCTGATGGCAGTGTGCAATGACAGTGGCAACCGCCTCCTGAGTTGTAGGCTGGGGCGGCTCATGCTTGTGTTGTTGACTGTGCGATAGAGGGGGCGGCGGCGGTGGCGCTTGATCACATACGATATCCTTCTCATAGCTACAATGTACGTATTCGTGTGTTGTGTAACAGGGCTGATGTTGCTGATGCTGATGTTGAGGCTGTGCAGAGGAGGAGGAGGAGGACTGCTGCGGCTGTTGCAGTTGCTGTTGCTGTTGCTGCTCCTCAGCGCGACTCGTTGAATGTACACTGGCAGTTTCAGGAGGTGAGGCGTTCCTCAGTCAAGGCCCGCTGTTCTGGCAGACAGGTGCTTGCTGACGAAGGTGATGGGGCACAGAGGCAGCGCTCCGGCCCTGGTGTGTACTTCGGCCGCCGTCTAAAAATCGCTCGGATGCAGCTACAGGAAGCGTAAGAAGGCGCCGAAAAACAAATATTGAAAATATAAGCAATTAATAGAGCTTCCAATTAAATGAATTTTGCAGTTTTGTTGTTATTGAATTAAATAGAGTTTAGTTTTAGTTAGTTTGCTGGCTGGATTTAGAATGTGTTTTAAGTTGGTTAATGCTAATAACAGTGCATGCAAAAAGTACATGCCAATAATACGCATGCTCATAGTTAGATTGCTATTAAAAGTCATGCAGTTCAAACCAAACCAAAGCGACTTTATAATATATAAAATATAAATGAAATATGTTAACTGATATGATGAGAATTCAATTTCTAAACAATTTCGATTATAGGAATCTATGAAATTGCTGAGAAAGAGTTTGTTGAATGAAGTTTGTTCAGTGTTAACTCAGATGATTTTAGTTTTATTTGTGTATTATTGGCACTCTCTTTGGTTCTTAAGTGTATCTTGTATCTCAAAGGTGCTTTGGTGTATTTGTATTTTTGTTGCCTCATTTTAGAGCTTGTTTACTTAGCCAATTCATTGTTTGTTACTGTAAGTTGGTCCCAAGTTCGCTTTCACTTGCGTACTATAAATAAAAAAAATAATAAAAATGAAATATATTTAAAGCAGTTTGGAAAGCTACAGAGTATTCAACATAAACAGAACCATCTGCAGTTCGTATTGCGGCTTAGCCTAGTTTGAGTTTAGTTAGTTAGAGTGTGTGACTTAGATACAAGTTGATTATATTATTTAGTTTATTGACGAGCTTGGTGCAATTGTGTTTACGGTCTTCCAAGCAGCACGCGCACGGCATTTTCTTGTTAATGCTTTGTGGTTAGTTTTTTTGTGGCCCCACGCTTGGTGGTTTATGGGGCAGTGAATGTGGTTTAGTGGCACTTAGGAGTAGTAGAAGCTGGTTGTTAACCTACATGACATCCTTCCGTGCGCCGAGTGCCTGCGAAAGTTATCGTCTCGGCCATAGTCAGACTCATTGTAGTAGCATTTGCGATTAGGAACTGGCGTTTGTTGTATATTTGTACCGTAGTTTGTGTAGCAAGAGGAGGAGCCAGCAACACCGACCCCACCGCTCGCATAACCTGTTGACGTTGGACCCAAGAGATTGGTGCTATCGCTTAAAGGATATGGACCCATGCCTTCAACCGTCAACGAAAACGAAGTCGTACCAAAGACTTTAGTATATATATCGTGTGTATATATTCAAAATATGTGATTGCATGCATTTTTCAGATTGACGCCAATAGATCAGATACATTTCCCAATTGTTGTTTATTGTTATATTATTTGTGTTGTAGTTGTAGTTTTTGTTGTTGTTGTTGTGTCCAGTTGATGATTCAATTGGTTTCCAATATTTAATATTATTGGCCAATTTTATTAATTTGTTGATTTCGATTCAAATTCAACACAATTCAAATTTATTGGTTGTGTTCGAATGAAAATAAAGAATATGAGATAGTTTAATTTATATTGAATATAAAAGAATATGTATTTTAATAGTTACTAATTGAATAGCTAACAATCAACTACAAGATACTAAAACAAGCAGCTACAATTATATTTAAGTGAATGCAATTGTTTGTTATATCCTTGCAGAGTTTGTTTGTTTAATGTACAATTGCAACTTCACTTTAATTGAATTGGTAAGCGAAAATTTCTACAACATATGTACATAGTATGAATAATAAAAATTTAAAATGAATTTTGTATAAATTTACTACATTTAAGGACATGCCATATACCAAATATCATACATAGAAGTCAGACACATAAATATGGCTGGACATGTTTGGATGTTAGTAAAAATATTGTTTGGCAAATTAAAATTGTTTAAATAGAAATGTTTGCTAATTACTCATAAAAAATATATGATTATGAGTTATTTTGTGTATTATTTTTAGATAATTTAACCATGTATGTAATTTAACAATGTAAGTGTGTGTGTGTGTGTGTGTGTGGGTGTGTGGGTGTACGGGTAGACAAAATTAACAATGCGACATGTTGAACATGTGTATAAATAACTGCAGTATGTGTTTTGTATATGTATATATTAGTATATGTGGGTATATAAATGTATGTATATATTTTTTAGTTGGTTTCTATAGTTTTTGGTAAATGCTAAACGTCTGTTCTGTTTACCTAAAGGTCATTTTGTATTCTGTATTATTATTATGTTAGATGTGTTTTTGTAATTGTGTTTGCTGTACAACATGGATACGTAAATAGTGTATTTATTTATTGTAATTGTTATTGTGGTTTTTTTTAAAAATTGTGTTTTTTTTTGTTTTTTTTTGTTAATTTTCGACTGAACGAGCAATTTGCACAACAAATAATAATTGTTTTGAAATAAATAAGAACGTAAGTGGGGTTTTGATTTTGTAGTAAGTAGTAGTAGAGTAAGTTACTAGCATATCTTTAATGACGATTTTTGTTTTTTGAATTTTTTTTAGATTCTTACGTGAGTCATGTTGGGTCTTCTCCTCAGATACCATCAATGCGGCATGCTCGATGCCAGAATTCATACTTTGTGGCTCCAAGCTATTTGTGCAGTTTAGCATACTCCTGAAATTCGCACACTCTACGATTATGTTTTAAGTGTAAACGTATTTTAAATTTAATTTTTGCAAAAAATCTAATGACAGCAATTTCGAGACTTTTTCGTGACAAAACACAAATACGCGCACGCACACCAGCGGGCTGAAGGGGGGCAGCAATCAAAAAGGGGTAGTGTATTTGATTGTGTGTGTGTGTGTGTGTATTACCTGAGCTGAAAGACCTGAGAGCTTAGAGTTTAGCTGGCTTGGAAGTTATTATGCCAAAAAAAAAGAAAAGAAACTGAAATATTTAAAAATAAAAAAAATTTATTTAGAAAAACAAAATGTTAGCAAAAGACAATAATGGAATGCAACTTAAAAATAATAAATTATATCAAATAAATTAAAAGTAAATAATAATTAACGCAAGTGCTGCCAAAAGGAAACATTTTCCCCCATCAATTTCACTTGGAAAAGTTTTTTGCGAAACGAATTTGTGGAGGAAGAGATTTCCAGCTGTTAGAGATTGCGACTGGGTTTCCTTGTGCACACATTGAAATGGCAATTAAGTTGCTTCGCAATGCGACATTGCAACAGCAACATTGCAACACCTGTCACCCCCCTTGCCATTCGTGCCTTACTGCACCTTGGGTCGTGTTTCGACGGAGTCGCATTGCGATATCTCAATGTCCATTGTGGAGATACTGTTGCCGGTGTCCTCACTAAATGGACAAGTAACATAATCAGTGGGTGTTCTATATACGTGTGTGTATGTGTGTGTGTCTGTGTGAGTGTGTATATGTTTGTGCGAGTGTATCTGTGTGTGTGTGTGTGTCTGTTGCATACTACAGTTTGTATGTTATTATTATGGTCGTTGTTGTGCAGTTGTGAGATTGGTTTAACACTGAAAATCTTTTGTGCTTTTAAACTAACCAATTTATTTAGAATGAACAATGAGCAGAGAGAGAGGAGGACATAGACTGAGGGGGAGGAGTGTTGAAATGTAAGGGCGCTGCATGAATAAGAAATTGAAATTGGATATATTTTGTTGGTATTTTGTTTTATGTTTTTGTTTTTTGGGTGATATGAGAGAAATATATAGAGAGAAAGAGTTTACAAAACGTTTGATAATGAAACATGGCATTTAAATAGAAGAGTACAGTATTTAAATTCATATTAAATAGTTTGAATATTTGATATATTTAAATAGCTAAGTAGTAATTGAATAATTAATTGAGTAGTTGTCAACTGTAGCCAGCTGTTTTTTTATTTTTTTATTGATTGTAATTTGTAATTTTAATTGTAATTGTAACAAAGTAACGAGTAGTACAGGCAAAGTTAAGCAGACATGCCGAAAGAGTATGAAACTTTGAGCGCAAGTTTTCATAGAATTTGATTTAATTAATTAATTTTTTTGTCTTTTTTTTTTTTAGTTTAATTGATTAAAATGTACAATAAAGTTGCTTTAGATTGAACTAATAAAGTACAGCCAACGAGCTACATTTAAAAAGAGCGCAACGCTTCAGATTGAAGTTGTTATTATTTTTGTTTTTATTTAAGTATAGTTTTAATCTTGAGTTTAGCGAGCTGTTTACTGATTGTTTTTGTTTATTTTGTTTTATATTTTTTTTTATTTTTTTTGGTTTTTTTGTTTTTCAGTTTCTCTTACTTCATGCAACTTACCCGTACAGTCTACTATCTCGAAATGTCCTTTTGTTTTTTGGGCATACATAGAATGGACATATTTGGCATTATTTTCAATCGAGTCATTTAAACACAATGTGCAACAAAATAAACAAGAGAATAAATTTTTAAAAAAATTATAAACTTAGGCACACAATGTGGCATTGTGGTATTCAAAATGATAATTTACGACTTATATGCATATGCACACTGCATAATAAACTTCCAAGTACATATATAATTGAAAAGAAAGGAATAGTTTTTTTGTTGGCACTGTTTCATATTTTTGGGGCTTGTTTTGATATTGTTGAGAAAAGTTCTTGGGCAAGTTACGAGTTAGTTTTGTGGACATGTAGTTGAGCTGCTCTCGGTGGAATGGGGGATTGTATGAATTCAGAACTAGTTATCAATTTGCAATGAGCTAAGTGCAGGGTCTAAGTGTATAAGCCAACATACCTGCCGTTGTTGTGACGGAAGAGTGCCAAGATTTCCTCAAAGGTTTTGTTTTTGGTCTCAGGAACCTTTTTATAGGTGAATATCCAAAATATGGCTAAGAATACGCTAAATGGCAAGAAAGTATAGTTTTCCAGTGAGCTCTGTAAGCAAAAGATAATTATAAATAAAAGTTTAGCAACATTTAAATGAATTTAACTAACCTTCATGCTGGGGAAACCAATGCCGACCACAAAATTGGCCATCCAATTGACCAGCACCGCAATGGCCATGGCACTGGGACGAGGACCCTGAGAGAATAGCTCCGCTGTGATCATCCAGGGTATGGAGCCGGGACCCACGGCAAAGAAGACAACAAAGCCGAGTGTGGCCACCACCGATAGATAGGACATCCAGTCGATCATTTCCTGCACATAACCAAAAAACTCCTATACAAAATGCATAGTAATCGCATTCTCGATGATTTGTAGGCTTTTCTTTTTTTTTCATTTTCATTTTTTATCGTTTTCTCATTTAACGTTTAACGAACTGTTCGTTGATTATAAACCAAAACAAATCAAGGAGTTGTCATCATATAATATAAGTATATAATAAAATTAAAATATATAAATTGTTAAACCCTCTGAAACTAAACACTCTTTTATGCATGAGTTGAATGGTTCTTTTTGGAATATTAAAGTAATTATGGCTATGCTTAGTTAGGAGATATCTTGGTTCTCAAAGAGTTCAAATTGGTTACCATATGTTCTCACAAAACCAAACTGTCACTTGAGTTTTTATACTTTTGCTGTAACCTTTTGGAGAATGCTTAAAAGTACAAGTAGTAGAAAATACTAGAGTATCTTAAATAAATAAATTATATAAATTATGATTAATTTATGTACTAATTTAATAAATTAAGCGGCGTGTTACACATTAGACACTGTGTGTGTGTGTATGCGAGTTTTCGTGTATAGAAAGTGGACTTCTAAAGCGTTTTTCAGCACGTGTTCTGCTCTAAGTATTATCAGTTTAGCGACAGCTTTGTACATTTTCCAACACTGGTTAGTGTATTGCTGTGTGTGTGTGTGTGAAAACTGCATTTTGGTGCCCGGAAAACTTTTGCAAATTCGTGTATTTTGCAGTTGAAACTGTGTCTTGTTTTTTTTATATTTTGTTAAAATTGAGCCCAATTAACTTAATAAATTAAAATTAAATAAGATTTAATAATTAAGTTTTTGCACATTCGTTAAATGATTTGTGTGTTTATGTGGAGGGCAAAAAGCCTGCCAAGTCGAGAATAGCTTTTAAATGAGGGGCGAGACAATTGCATAAATTAGCTGTTTCCTTAAACTCGACCATTTAAAGCTTAATCTTGACTCTGCTTAGAGAAGAAAGCTTTAAATGCTGGTTATATATATAATACAGTTATTGAATAACTGTTTAAACAGCTTATTTATGCAATAACTTAACCTAAGCACAACATAAAAACTAAAACTATGTTAAGCAAGCAATTAATTTAAATTTAAGTGCAAAAACGGGCAGCATGCAAAATATATTTATAATAAGTATATGTTTAGAGCTGCAAAATTATTGAACAATTTTTTTTAATTTTTTTAGAGTTGCAAATATGTTTAAAATGTTTTTTTTAGTTCTTTCCTTTGTGGATTGCTTTCCAACTGATGCAATTATTTTTAACAAGAAGTAAATTGAAATTTAATCAATTTGTAAATAAAATAATTTAAATGATTTATGGTTTTTATGTAAATTGATATAATATGGAAAGTAACAACTTTATTTTAAACTGAAGAAAATATATTACTTGATAAATTCTTCAGTTTTCTGTGTATTAATATCATTAGCTTATTAAATGTATAAAATCTTTATATTTAATTAAAAATTTGTTTATAATATTACGCAACTCTCAATTCTGCAGCTCTAATATGCTTTAAAATATATATATAAAAAAAAGCTAGTTATAAAAAAAAAAGTTATATATTAAACAGTAAATCCTAAATACTAAAATAGCTTGAATAAATTGCTTTAATTGCAGCTGCTAAGTGCATGGCATGCATTAATATTAACTTGATGTATGTGCAGCATTTAAAAACATATTTTAAAATATTTATATTATACAATAAAAATTAATCAATGCACTAGCTTAGCGCTGGCCTATAAATAACATATTTTATAAAAAAATATATATAACATATATGTACTAATTTAAACATATAAATGCAATAGCTATAAATTCAACTTGTTATAAATTCAAATATATACATATCTCAAATCAATAATTTATAGGAATACGCGCGGGACAACTGTCATGCCATTTTTCGCTTATTTTTTCCATATTATACAGACATATATATATATATTTATTATTATTTTTTTGTTTGTTTTTTGTCTGTTTTGCATTTACTGGGGAACTCATTGGGGGCTACACAACTTCATGCATAAAATATGTATGTCAATATTCAAATATTTATAAACACACGCATATACATTAAGGTACAATTTGGATGCATGTAGCATTAGTTTTAAATTATTTTTACAGCGTCTAAAAATCATTACAAATGCCAAATGCCAGGCCACAAAATAACGCAAAAAGGCCAAAATATTGATAACTGGATTTACAGACATAAAGCCAAGTAATATATTGGCAAACCCCATACTTGCCTTGATCAAAAATGAAATCGTTATGAATATTGAGAATATGAACATGCCGCCCAATCCATACAAATGCAGTGTACGACGACCTGTGCGATCCATAAGCGGTATAGAGACCAAAGTCATTACAACCTGTTTAAAAGTATAAAAAAGATAAATATTTAAGCAATATTTTGGCTTCATATTTAATGTGATTCTACCATAATGGCGCCAATGCCTATCGTGGCAAACTTGGCGCTCTCCTCAGTCAGTCCGGAGCTCATGAAGAGCGATGTGGAGTAGTAGAAGACGGCATTGATGCCGCTAAACTGTTGACTCAGCTGCATCACAATGCCAATGATCAATGGCGGACGCAATGTGGGTGAACAGATGAGCTCCATTGTAGATATATGGCTCTCGGACTGTTGAGCACGCTCCTCGGCGCGCATTTCCTCAATGTCTTCATCCACAGAACCGGAGGCGCGCAGGCGACGCAGTGCTGTACAAAAATTAAGAATTAAATTCATTTAATTTATATATATTTATTTAGAATAATTATCTTACCTTTACGCGCCTCCTCCTCCCATTGTTTGGTTATGAGCAAATATCGGGGCGATTCGGGACAAACTGGCAGTAATATTAATTGCAATATTGCTGGACATATGGCCAGGCCCAACAGTATGGGCCAGCCCTCATTAGTGCCTAAGATTTGTTCAATGCCCAGCACCTGGGATAATAGTAAACCTACAGTCACAGCCAATTGATTAACAGTACCTAAACCACCGCGTAGATTCAGTGGTGCTATCTCAGAGATGTACATTGGCACCAAAGATGTATTGAGACCTGTATATAAAGCAAATAAGTAAATGTATAAAATGTTAAATTTAATTAAAAATGTTTGCCACTTACCGCAATTAACACCAATTATAAATCGGCCAAGGAATAACATTTCATAGGAATGACTAACTTTGGTAAAACCCATCAAACAAGCGCCCGATATACCAAGCACATTGTTTAACAATAGACCGCCCTTTCTGTGTATTCCGAAAAAGAAAATTATATATTAAGAAATTAACTTTTTTTGTCCAGATCTTTAATAGTTTTGTTCACCAACCTGCCAAAGCGGTTGGCCATCCAGCCGCCACTGAAACCACCGAGCATGCCACCGATGGCAAATATGGAGACTGCCACCGAATAGAGCTGCTGTATGAACTCTTCACTAATGTCCTCGCCATAGCGATCCTTGTACACATCCTTCATAAAATTCTCAATATTCTTTTCAGGCGCATTTATGACTCCAGTATTGTAGCCAAATTGCAGCATGCCCAGCACCGCCGAGAATATCGAATAGGTGAGAAAGAAGGTCAGACCCTGTAAGAGTATTACAAAAAAGTAAATCCAAATTAATAATGCAAGTTATGGGCAACTGAAGGGACGGGATCTTGGGATGATTGGGTTGGGTTTGTGCGGGTTCTTCAAACGCTTTGCAAACGAGTGTGCGCCAGAGAAATCAGAAATACTATATCATACATTTGAGATGAGGCCAATTAGCTACATATTTTTGTTATAAATATTAAAATAAAAGAACTCTTAAATATAAATTGTGTTTTAACTAAAAACTTGTCAAGTTGAACTGTAAAATAATAAATAAAACACAAATTAAAAGAATGTTGAATATTTATTATAATTTTATTATAAAACAAAATATATAAATTATAATATTTTTTTTTAATAGTTTTAAATAAATGTGTGAATTTCAAAGCCGTCTGTGTATGTGTGGGGTTTTTGAAAGTTGCGCCCATGTTTTCTAATGTACACATGTGAATGTATATGTTTATTTTTGTGAAAATATTAATAATTCTTTTTTTTTAATTGCAAAATGAGCACAACTTTACAGTGTCATATTGTACGGTTGTGTGTATTTGGTTTGTTTTTGTTGATATTTTGGGTGTTTTGGTTTGTACATGAATAGAAATGAAATTCAAGTATTTAATTACACAACATGGCAAATAATTTAAGCTACAAACTTGTTCTAAAAGTCTTAGCTTCCGTCTGTGCGTATGCTCCTCCAATCTGTCCACATATTCGCGCAGCTCCTCAATTTCCTCCTTCACCTGCTGCACCGTGTCCAGTTCATGTTTGATGGCGACCATGTCACGTTTGACCTATAGACAAGTAGATGGACAGGTAGATAGACAGTTGAACAGATAAATTCAATTTGTGGCATATTAGGTCAGCTAATTAACTTACCTCTGATACCTCACTTTGGCAGCTCTCCACAGACTTGGTCAGCTCCTGCAGCTGTGTCCGGATTTCGCACAAGGCGACTGTCGTCTCCAGGTGTCGATCGCCACGCTGCAGTTCATCGAGTTTCGCTGATAGATTCATGCTCATCACGCTAACTTGCTTTTGCAAACTGCAGTCAAGTTGCAACCCAGTTGCAATTACAAATGGACGGCGTGGGCGTGGCCAAGTGCGGTTTATATGCGTGCAATGCATACAATTCAATTGTGGATGTTGCGTGACGTCACGTGCCACACGCCAAGTCACGCAAAGTGGCCCCAAGACATTTATTTGTATTTGAGAGAGAGTGTGTGTGTGTGTGAGTGTGTGTGTGTTTGTTGTTACAGTTAAAGAAAATATGAAGCAAAAATGCACTTTAGTTGTACGATACGCTAGCAAATGCCATTCTGGCCATTTTATTATACTACATACTACAATACTTGATATAAGTGTAAGTATTATAATATACTACAAATACAGAGACTCAGACTACGTAGTTATTTAGCGTATCAACGTAATTTATTTTGTGGCGCAAGTCGAGCAAACGAAGCCACAAAACGAAATTATTTATGACCGCTTGCATTAAAATTTACCGAGCTATGCAATTATTGAGGAATGAAGCAACATAAATTTTATGGCTTTGGGCTGCAGCTAAAACTCAAAAATACAATATGCAGCAAACAGAAAACAGAAAACAGAACATACAACACAGAATACAGAACGCAGAACACAAAGCACAGTCAGGCACACGAAAGGATTTGTGTGTTGTTGCGGTTGCAGCCGAAGAAAAAGGATCCACAGGAGCAGCAGCAACAACAGCAGGACTAAAGCAAAAGCCAGGCCACTACTATGTACATAAAAAGTAAGTTTAAGTAAATTGTTGGCATTTCTCGCAAAAGGTTAAGGCAAGCATAATGCAGCAGCAGCCCACAAATGATACGAACACATTGCACATTGCCACACTGAGACTTAAATACTCTCTTCAAGGTAATCCATTATACATAAAACTAAATTCACAATCAATTGAATTACAGGTATATACTATAAGCTTCATTAAATATACAATATAACTCGAGTTTATTACAATGTTTAAACTGCAAAACTGTGGACAGCACAGAAAGAAAAAAATTTATTTTAATTATATATTTCTAAATCTTTCTGATATTTTCCTTTCCATTTTTGAATTGAAAACTAAAGCTTCTAAAAATTACTTACTATGGAAAAATGCATTGAAATTCAGAAAAATATTTATTTTATTTTATTTTTAAATACTCCTCAAGGTAAACCACAGTTAAATTCACAATCAATTGAATTCCAGGGATATTCTATAAGCTTCAATAAATGTACAATATAACTACAGTTTATTACAATGCTTAAGCTGTGTAGCTGATTCAGAACAGACGGAATAAAATTTAAACTTTTATTATTTGC
This sequence comes from Hirtodrosophila alboralis, assembly GCA_035043045.1. Classification (NCBI taxonomy): domain Eukaryota; kingdom Metazoa; phylum Arthropoda; class Insecta; order Diptera; family Drosophilidae; genus Hirtodrosophila; species Hirtodrosophila alboralis. The sequence goes on along the minus strand of JAWNNH010000106.1, from coordinate 582,787 downwards.
TTCTAAATTTCTTTCATTTTTAAATTACAAACTAAAGCTTCTAAAAATGACTTTCTTTGGAAAACTGCATTGATATTCAGAAAACTATCTATAAATTCTGTTTCATTGTCCTTCTCCTAGTTTACCTATACACAAGTTGTAATCACTTCTGTTTTTGAGCTTTAATTCGACTTTTAAGAGTTCTACAGAATGCATAAAATTTACATTTTCATCAACAGTATATGCAATGGCATTCAAAACAAATAATCGCCCACGTTTTATTTGGGCATATGTGTGTGTGTGTCTGTCTCTGTTTGCATTTGCCTTGAGAGGACAGAGAGGGGCGTGGCATATATATATATATATATATATATGTACTTAAAGTACGTATCTATGACTGAAAGTGAGAAGTGCTTTTTGTTGGTTGAGCAAACAAAACGCGCGAGTGGCGCCCAAAATCAAACAGCAACAACAAACAAAACACGGCATCGAGGCAAAAGTTATAGGCGACAGTTGCAAATGCTATATATCTATATATATATATATATATATAGGGAAAGAGAGATTGTTGGGGTACAGCGGGGCTATAACTGACGCACACAATACGCATACGACACGTTGTACCCAGTAGCCTAGTGGCACTATGCCTTGCACTTGAGTTGGCTGCGCATTATGTTAATACGCCTATGCAGCATGCAACAACAGCAACAGCAACAGCAACAGCGCTAGCAGCAGCGAGTTATTTGCAACATGTTGTCATTGCTTTTGTTGTTGTTATTATTGTTATTGTTTTGCATTTCACGGACATTGTTGTGCTGAACATAAAAGGATTATTTTATGCATACATCAGCAACGAGCTGCAGCAGAGAATCAGGACCAGAACGAGGCGCATCCTGTGTAAGTTATTGTTCTCCATGAAAACAATTGTTGTTTGTGCATTTGTATTGGCATGCATATCTCTATCCTGGGTGTGTCGCCGCCTCTATAAAGCTATAGCTATAACTGAATCTATATTCTACGGCTGTATGCAACACATATAAATACATAAATACATACATACATACATATATGTATATGCTTCTGTCAGCTACAGGAATTTTCGGTTTTGTGTAACGGATTTGTATACGTGAGCATTTAATAAAATTTCTGCCAATTTCTGCTGCTGTTGCTGCCACTGCTGCCGTTGCTGCCGTTGCTGCCACTGCAGCCTTTTGTATTCATTTAATGGTCTTGCATGTATATTTGCGATCCTGACGCTGCTCACGGCATGCTCCTTTGTCAGGATTGTGCCTGCATATACGCATATTAAATATTATTATACATTTGAGTATTTTGTGCATTTTGACAAGGGAATGGTTAAGGGGGGTCTGAAGGGGCAGAGTGGCACTTAATAACAGCAACATGGCAACTGTAACTCAAAAGAAGATTAACCAGAAAAGTCTCAGGTGAATGCAGTCAAAGTAAGTGGCAGTCTGGCATTTTTAAAACTCATTTAATTAAAGTCTTAAAACGCAACACAATATTTTCAGGATATTAAAAAAAAAAAAAAATATCATACAATACATAATACATTTACATATATAAATAATTTATACAGCATGAAAATTGTTAAAACCAATTGGCATATGGGACATTCACCAAATTTACGCAATTCCTAATTATTTTATATAAATATTTGTGTACAAGTTTTTTGCAGCAAATTTTCATTTAAAAAGCCTTTAAATTAATTTTTATTTTGATTTGAATTCACGTTGAATTTGTTGCATTTTATTACTTTTTTGCCTGTTATAACTATTTTTTCTTTTTGCTTATATTGTATTTTGTATAATTTGCATGGTTTATCGTTTATTTGTAGTTTTAAAATTTGATTTGTTTATTTTGTATGCCAAGCAAAACGTAAAATGAGACAACATATGTGATACAAAATATAATAATGCACCAATTTCTATGGCACTTGCATGAAGTGATATATAAATCAATGAATAACACGAGTATTTCGTTTTATTGTTGTTTTTCGATATTTATATTTGTTTATTTGAATTTTTTCTTAACATATTTGGTGAGAGGACCATTCCGCCAATTAGTTAAACAGTTTTGTAAATTAAAATTATCTACAGGATGTACAACAATTTGCAACAAATGATAGATAATACAAATGGAAAATAAATGATATAGACCTAGGCTGGTTCTGAATTTCACATGAGAAATGTTAAATTAAATTTTTGTACAATTTTAAATTAATATTTAAGTTAATTCGAATCGAAAGTGAAATTCAGAACGTGCATGATAAAACACCTGAAAATATTGTGTGACATTTGAAAGGCTAATGGGTTGTATATTATATTTTTTTGTAGTTGGATGAAGATAACGCACGATTTTACAGGGTGCCTTGGGTCGAGGGCAAGCTTATTATGAGTTTGATGGCATGCAAAGTGAGGGTCGAGAACTGAATGAGTTGAGTTCAGTTGAGTTGAGTGCCCAATGCTGATTGACTGCCTGGACAAGGATGCTTGTTGTTGATGGTGGGTGTAGATTCCTGTGTGTTTTTGTGTGTGAGAGTGTGCTTTGAAGTGCGTACAGCGAGTTAATGGCCCTCGAACACTTTTCGGCATGTCATAAAGAACATAACACATACAAATACACACACAGGCATACACACACAGCACAATAAGAGCAGCAGCGGCTTCAGCTCACAGATTGTTGTGGCTGCTCTCGAGTGCTCTACAAAACGCATGAGAAGTGGATATAGAGAGTGAGGGGGAACCACCGAACCACACACAAACACACACACACACACACTTTTAACTAACTGCAATGTGAGACTGACTGTGGCCGCAATAATTACAATTAAATAACTAAATTTAATTTAGGCATATTAATTGAATTTTAATTGTCTGTCATGCAGGAGTAATTTTTTTTCCAAATAATTTTGCAATTTTAGTGATATATATGTATATGAAGTGCCATAAGAGGTGAGTGCAAGAGGCTTATGTAACAAAAGGAAAATTAGAACTATTATTTAGATAGTTGGATATATATATATATATAGGCATGTATGTTTAAATTAGTACAAAGTATTAATTAGTTTGTTTTGCAATAGTATATATATGGAAATTGCATACTCATTGAGTGGCGTGAATACCAAACCACTTTGGGTGTGGCTTCTATTGTTGTTGTTGTTGTTATAGTTGCAGATATTGTTGTTGTTTTGTTGTATGCATGTTGTTGTAGTTATTTTTGTTAGTTAGGGGAAGGAGGGAGCGTAAGATGACAAGAACATAGTTATGGTATTGATATTGAAAATACGTGTTAAACTATTTAGTTAAATTCCATATTTCTCAATGACTCAAAGTGAAATTAGGAATGCAACTTGCATTTAAAAAGGACAATTTTGGTGCTTGAATAAAATCAAAACAAATTGATTTATAATTTTATTAAATTTTGTGAAAATCGCATTTTACATACATGATGATTTTTAATGCTCAATTGATTGATGAATGACACACACACAAAAATTGGAAATTAATTTTACAGAATATATATGCACACACAACATTTTTACTTAATTCATTTATTTGCATTATGAAATCAATATCGAATATATGGAATTTATACAGCGCGTGTCAAAAGCAACAAAGCAACAAAACGCAACAAGCTAATTAACCATTTTTAATTAAAACTTATACAAATTTCAAAGGACTAGCCATTAACAGGATGATAATACAAACATACCTAAGCACACACACAGCGACACTCGCACACACACACACACATAATTACAAAAAAAAATTAAAATTAAATAACAATGAGAGCGTTTATAATATGTTTGCATTAATTTAAAATATTTGCACTTTGAAACATAAACATAATATAAAATGAATACATGGCGTATGCGTAATGTTCGAGTTGTTAATTATTGCTATGCTTTGTTGTTATTATTATTATTATTATCATTATAATTATTATTATTATTATTAAAATTAATTTGAATAGTTTGGAATGCTTTGTATATGTACCTGGGTGGCATTGTGCCCATCATTTTGTTGGCTCTTTTTTGTGTGTTCACACTCCGTCGCTTATTTGATAAACAATTTCTCTCTCTCTCTCTCTCTCTTTTAGTTATGCGTCAAAAAACGTTTGCTTAATTAATTTATTTTCATATTTTTTTTTGGTTTTTGCTTTTGTTTACTTTGTTGGGTAATTTTTTCTGCAAAATTTCTTAACTCGACTTTTGGTGAATGTCGCATGTGCCCGCAGTTGTTATAAATATTTTGTATTTTTTTGTTTTTATTATTATTTGGGTTCGTTTTTTGTTATTAAATTTGTTTTTTGTGGAAAGTTGCGCAACAAAAACAACACAACACAAATTGACATTTTAAGGACACGCGCTGGACACTTTAAATGAACATAATTTGCGCAAATCTGTGTGGGGGGGAGGGGAAGAATTGTTTAATATTTGCATATATATATATATAAATATTGGCAAAATATAAAAAACAAAATTGTCAAAATTGTTAAACAGAATCTGTTGAAAATTCGTTTGTTTATGCTTTCAATTAAAGGGCAAAACAAACTGAAATTAATTTTGATGTGTTTGCTTATTTGTAAATTAAACATTGGGCCACTAATACGAGAGAGAGTAGACAAATACATAAATTAAAAATAAATTATTTTATTGCGTGCTATTTAATGTTGAACTTAAAAACTACGAGAGTATAATTCTTTTGTGGAACAAATTAAATATGCATTTTGCAAAATAATTGCTGTTTATTTGTCTAACTAAATGCTAATACTTTATGGCGGACATTTTGTGGCATGCAAATTAAATGACGCATAATGAGGCAGCGTATACTTGTTGTTGCTGTTGCCCATGTTGCATGCAACATTGTGTTCATTATGTGTTCATTTAATTTATATGCGTCTGTCCAAAAAAAAAAAACAGTTCATTCAGTTCATTTAATTATCGTTCTACATACTCGAGCAGCAATTGGCGCAGTGTGGCCTCATCCTCGCCATGACATCTCAATCTAGACTCTCGGTCACGATCATCACGGCTTGAATGGCGTTGTCTTTTTGGGGCATAGCTGAAGGAATGACGATAGAAACGGCCGTTGTTTATATTCTCACCTCGATAGGCGTCTGTGGAGAATAATTGCATAATAAATAGGGTATTGAGGAGGTTTTTCGATTAACATATAGGCAACAGAAAAAAACCTTTTTGGAATGTTAGGAATTATGAAATATTATTTGTATGGAAATCAGGATTGCTGCATTTATTATTTTTAAACCCTTGCAAAAGGGTATTTTAATTTTGTCTCGAAATGTGTAATGCATAAAAGGAGACGTCTCCGACCCCATAAAGTATATATATTCTTGGATAGGATGACGTGCTGAGTCGATATAGCCATGTCCGTCTGTCCGGCTGTTTCTATGCAACGTTTTTGGCTTTATCTTTGAGCTATCTTATTTCTTATCTCGGCACAGATGAAGCTTAATATTGCATGTAAATTGTATGTAAAAATCAGCCTGATCGGACCAATACATCATATAGCTGCCTACGATATTCGTTTCTTTCTTGTTATGCATAAAAATTATGAGTAAAAATGATTTATGGATTTTGTTCATCCAAATTGGCAAAAACTCTATATATTGAACCGAAAATAAAAATTTATTTGCCTTTATTTAAAAGTTGAATATAAAAGTCAATTTTTCAGTTTGTATTTTTAATGCTAAATAATAAAAATTAATATTGAATCTCTTCTGAACCATGCTGTATATTTCAATTGACTTAACAATGGAAAGGTATCGAGATTAAAATTATTTACATATGTCAATTTTTGTTATCTTTAGAAGCAAACGATTTCATATAAAACCTAACTTTTAACATTCAAAAAAAGGTTTTTTTCTGTATTGAAATATGTTAGCTGTTGCCTAGTGTTATTAAAGTCCTTAAGGATACTCACCTTCGGGTCGCAAGCGAACTGGCGGCGAGGTCAGCTTGAGTTGTGTTGACGTTGTTGTGGGCGGATTCTTACGTCGACCACCAAAAACATAATCGTAGGAATCTTCGCTCAAATTGGACACTGAACAAGGCATACACGGCAAGATATAGTAAGTAAGGGGCAATTTAAGTTGAAACCAAAAAACCGTTTAAGAATTACGTTCAACTCAAAAAAATTCACTCAAATAAAAATTAATAAATAACAAAAAAAAAAAATACAGCAGTGCGCAATAAGTTTGCACAATAAGTTTAGCAACAAATAACTAGATAAAATAATAATAATTACTAAGCAATATATAATTAAAAGTAAACTCTTGTTTTTCCTAGACGTAGCTTTAGATTTATACTCACTCTACATTAAAAGTGAACGCATAAAAGCATATTATTTAATATAATTTGTAATTGATATGTCAATAATTTATATATATTTTGTTGTGGTGTCCGGGGAAAAAAAATGGAAGAAGAGAGCACAAAATTGTTGAAGTTTGTTAGCATTTATGTTATTTGTTTGTTTTTTATTTTGTTTTCTTTTCACTGTTTTATTTATTTGACAGTTTTGGGACAGTACAAAGGTATGTGAAGTGGAACGAGCAACGACTGGCAAACGTTCAAAAAATGTTTACAAAGCAGCTGCGAATTACATATTTTTCTTGTTTTTCTAATAAACATTTTCAAAAAACACACACAGCAGCATCAAAACAGAGCAGAGCTAATGCTACTTGAAAAAAACTTTTTCTTTTTTTTTTTTTTTGATTAAAACAAATAAAAATTGTTTGTTTTATTTTTTTTTTTTGTGTATATCCTTGCAGAATATTTTATAATATCTTATTGGCATACTCTATAAAGATTTTATATATAATTTTTTCTAATTTTGTTTTGGTTAATATTCATACAATATTTATCAGAAGTTTGTATTTTAAATTTTAAGTACAATTTCTGAATATTTGTATTATATCAAGTAAAAAGGGGTTTAAAAATGAAAAAAATCCCGACATCTAATAAAGCGATTGAAGAATTCTATATCTGAATATAAATTATATTTATTTAAGTATAATGTGCTTAAATAAAGTAGAAATGTTTAAAAAAAATAAGAATAAATTTGTCTTTTCTCCCTCTGATGTTTATACTTAACTTTCAGCTTCACAATACTTGGATTAGCTCGAATTTATTTATTTAAATTCTCTTTACTTTCTACATCATTTTTTATAATTTCCATGTCAGTACATATCTGCAAGGGTATTATATATTCGGAAATCCGAAAATCTTCATTATTTAACTTTTTTTTTTGTTGTTTTGTAGTCAAAAAGTTGCAAATACAAAGAGCAAGCAGAGATAGAGGACAGAAAGAGCGACATTTAATTAATGGACGACTGTTTGACTGATTGGTAGTTGTTGTTTGGGTTTTTTCTTTTTTTTTTATTACTTTGTTTTAAGGGGAATTCGATTGATTGATTGATTGACTGAATGAGTGCGGCTGGCGCAGCCAAAAAACACAAAAAAATGCTAAACAAAGGTAACAAATATTTGTATAACTGCAAACGCGCTGCGGCATGTCTGGTGTGTAGAAGGAGTGTTGTGTGTGGTGTGGTGTGTAGGAGAGTGTGTGTAAACCAAAACGCACAGTCTCGTATGCTATGCAGGTTTTTCTATGATGGAGTTTCAAATCAAAATATACAAGAGTATAAAATACAGCGGCAATTATGCTAGCAAAACAAATCAAAAATCCAATCTACACATCAATTCGTGTGGCAATAAATTATTTGAAAAATCAAATGTTTTTTTTTTTTTGCTTTAACAAATGTGCATACGAATAAAAGCTATATACATATATGTAACGAAAAATCGAAAAATACGAAAAAAATGTTGGGCAAACAACAAACAATCAAACAGAGCAATATAGATTTGATTTTTATTATATTTTGGATTCTTTGGAGCACCTGGAAATACGCTCAATGGCTGAAGCACTTGGGTGGAACGCAATGGCGGTGGTAGCGGTGGCAGCTGTCCAAACGGATCTTGATCGTTTGAAATGGAAGACGTTGGCGGCGAGATCATCGATATATCACCATAGGTCGCCATTTCATTACTGTGGCCAGCTGCAAGAGATGTCAAAGATTTCAGTTATATATAAGAGACGACAAACACACTTCAGTATTTTTGGAGGAGGAGCACGCAACTAATAAACCCAAGGCACAACAAAAGGTGCCATAAGATGGCCAAAAGGTAAAAATGCGTTGTGGCGCCATATTTCGCACAAACATAAATTGTGTGGCAAGTCCATGTAGCAGCTGCACGGTACGCATGCATGAATGCATAGGCAAAGCTTTTAGCCCGCCAACGCCTCATATACACACAGTTACAGCAGAAGGATTGAATGCCGCAGGAGCAGTGAGGCAAGCAGCCGCATATGTGTGGCTTAGTTCCTGGAATGGGCTCTAGCCCTGAGTCCTGGTCTTGGTTAGAAGTCCTGGACTAGGCACTGGGGTCTGTGGGCGCTTGTATCCTGGGCACGTTGCGTGCCTTTGCATAAAATAGATTTCATTTTGATTCGCTTGAGCAGCAACACAAGAAAAACTTCCACAAGCATAAAGAAAAACATTTGCCAAGACGCAGCTCAAATGCTCTCTAGGAATAGCATTTGCTTTGGGTTGATAGAATTTTGTAAAAATATTCTTTTTGAATAACAAGTTAAGTTTTGCATATAAAACTATTATAATCAGCATATCAATCTTTGACTAGTTAAAGTCAGCTATAGTTGCATTCTGCAGCCTTAAAGTGACTCTTAGAAATTTCAGAAACTGAGCTAAAGGATTTTAATTTAGCTCGGAACTAACTATTGGAAAAAAACACAAGTGGAACTTTGATTTTGGGAAATGAAACTAAAATTAAAAATATATGAAACCAAAGTTAAAATGTTCATATACCAAAAAATTAATTTGTTGAACAAAAAAGTAAATTTTTTCTACCGAAAAGCTTTTGCTTTAAAAGTTGACTTTAATATATATTTAAAAAAAAATTTCTTTATTCAAATTCGAATCACACACTCAAAAAAACTTGAAGCAAATAAATATAATAATTCCTCAAATCAAGATCTTTGGCATACACATCATAATAATATCAAGATCCAATATTTCTTTGTGCATTGTATCTATAATCTTACGCTTTGCATATGTTTTGCTGCATACCCTTTCTTTATAGAGCACAATTTGCATTGCTTTCAAGTTTCCTTTTACATTTCCTTATTTATTTTTTTTTCGTTTTTTTTTTTGGCATAACACAAACTCACAAACACGGGCTTTAGGTGGGTTTAAAAAATGCCTCGCTGGTTGCGATAAATGTGCCCATAGTCAGCTTCTTGTTGTGGTTTGCTATGGATTCCGCAGGCCATCACTTGAGCCAACACACACACACACACACACACACACACACACACACACTATAAGAAGAAGAAGAAGAGCAACAACAACAGCAACACGTGCAGCTTTCTGTGCGGTTCGGTATTTTGAATTTTTATTATTTGCAATTTGCGTTAATGTTGTGGAAAAAAGCATGTGGCTGTTATGGCTGCTGGCTTTAGCTATGTGTGTGTGTGTGTGTGTGTCTCTTTCTATGGCATATTGAATGGCCATTTGTGCCACACACACACACACTCACATACACTCACACACTAATGACCTTTTCATGGCCGCCTGTCGATGAATGTAAGAAATGTGGGCAAATTATGGTAGGATCAGGCTCTGTATATCCCTTGGCAGTTGTCGTTATTGACAAAATGATTTGTAAACATTTTGCGCGTCATTAGCTGCAGTCATTGCCAACGGTTGAAAAGTTTGCAATGGCATTTAAGCGTTTTCGCATTTGACAGATTAAAATCATGTATGCATCAACATGTCTCCAATTGCCGCTGCCGAGTGGCTGAGTGGCATCAGGTACTAGTATGCTGACACTGCCACTTGCTTCCGGCTTCAATTGCATCAATGGGACCAGCATAGACCATGTGGGCCAAAATAGAAGTCAAGTCAAGCCAGTGTCACATGAGTTGAGCGAAGAGTTACCTCAATCTCCACATGTGGCATGCAAATATTTGCTTAAATTTGTGCTGAGGTTAAGTTTTTTGTTTGTTTTGCTTTTGCAGCGCACCAGCAGCAGCAGCAGCAGCAAGTTGATGACAAACTTTCAATGGGCTGTGTGATGCTTTAGTCTGGCCAACTGCATTCATCCACATGCCTGACTGGACACCCTGCTCCTGATCCTGCCACTGCCACTGTCACTCTGCCCCTGGCTAGCTGACATAGAAAAATAGTTGTGCAAAAGGGCAGCGCTGCGTTTTGACTGCATGCCAAGGCCTCAACAGCAGCAGCGGCTGCTTCAACTCTGACGATGACTCTGATGACGCAAGCAACACACCACTCTGTAAGTGTATGTGTGTGTGTCTGTGTGTGTGCATTGAGCAGTAACTTATTTGTATATGTGTGTGGCTGTGGCTGTGTCTGTGTGTGAAGCTTCACTTGGCCATTGACAAAAGTTCGCTCTCTGCATGCGCCCTTTGCCCGGGCAGTTATAAAAAGTGGCCTCCAAGGCAGCTACAGCAGCGTTCTGGGCTCCCCACTGTTAGTTTTTAATAATTGAATATTGTGCAATCAATGTATATGTGTGTGTATGTGTATATATATATATATATGTTTATAACTGTGTGTGTGTTGCTGTCAGAGTGCATCAGTTGACTGGGGCGCATATTTCATTGCATACTTTTGCTTATTTGTATTATTTATATTAGATTTATGCGCTTTTAAACAATGTGTGTGTGTGTAGTGTGTGTGTGTGTGTGACTTGACCTATGTTCTACTCGATTCAGCTTCTACCCTTAACAGTCGATTATATGCAATGATATTTGCATAGCTCGCCTTGTCACGAGGTTTTTACATTTTTATACCCATTTTATCGCTGTCCTTTAAGCGGGCATATTTGTTGTTATAGGTAAATCAATAGACTAGCTAAACTCTGTAATTCTGTCTATAAACTAAACACTACATTATTTAATTTAGTTAATCTACAGATCAAATAAGTGATAAAAAAAACTAAAGCTTCGCAACATGAAGAAATAATTGCTGAAAAATAGCTTTTTAAAATTGGTATTTATTTTATGCAAAATTCTCAATTTATATCTTAATATCTTCTGAACGTATAATCTATATACATATAAAAATGAATCCAGATAAATGTATAGGTATTCAACAATTGAGAACTGGTAGGCCGATTGGGCATAAATATTTTTTAGTTTTTCGTAATTTTTAGGAGAATATTTCTAGAGAAGAAAATTTTGGGAAAACTTTTTAGAAAAGACCCTAGCGCCCCAACAGATATACACACTGTTAAAGTATACAGCATTGTTGCAAAAATTACAGAAGGCAGTATGAAATACTAAAATCTCAGGAGGCAGTATTTTTAAAATTAACTCGAATTAGGCTATATAATTTGAACTCCACTAAGAGTAATTTATATGGCAAAACAACGTTTTCAGAGTCAACTAGAATATGATTAATTTGTATCTAGCCTATATTTTTTGGGAGGAAGGGCGTAGCAACGCACGCCGAATATATTAGAGAGAGTTGAGAGACTTTTATATTATCTATTCAAAATGATAAACTGCCAAGATATTTTTCTATTTTTATTTTCATAATCAGTTCACATCTGACACTCTATATCTAATACCAATTACAGGGCAACTTACAGTCTTGTTTATTTACAACTGCCGCACACATTTTAACTCGTTTTCAGTTTATGAAATTCTTGGCAAGCTTTCAACGCTGTGGCATAAATAAGATTCTAACCCTCATCTACAAATTACTATGAATAACTTGCAAAGTTAACTTTTTCACAAGTCATTGCTTAACTTTTGCATTCTCTGACAGTTCATTTTATTAGCTTAATTTTTGATTTGTCTAACAACTTGAGCAATGCACTCACTCACTCACTCAGTCACCCATTCACCCACTCACCCACTGACACCCTCTATTCAGCTCTATTCAATTCCAACTCTATGTTAATATCTATAGCTCCAGCTGACTTTCTCTCGCGCTTGGCAGTCTCCAATCAAATTAGCAAGTAAAATTGAAATCTGATTTATTCATGAGCACACAAACTAACCATTTTTTGAGATAAGAATAATTTAAAATTCAATTAACTAACGCCCCTCAAACCCACATCGCACAACACAGCACACATCAACAGCTACGAACAAAGGATATTTTCAGTTTTTTGGGGTTCGAGTTTGTTATAGTTTTGTTTCGTATTCGTATTGTCTTGGGGGCTGCTGCATTTCCATTTGCAGTTGTTGTTGCAAATGTTCGAAAGTTCGAATGTTGTTGTTGTAGAATAAATTGCGAAAATGCGCTCAATTCACGAGGCTATTGTCTTGAACGATTGTCAGCTAAATGCCGTTGATTGAATGAAACAAAAGCCGCACACAGACAAATATACAAACACACACAAACACACACCTGCACACTCAAACACTCACACACTCGCACACACCTGCAGTGAATGCAACCACAGCTCTATTAGTTATTGTGTGTGCGTGTGTGTTCATTAATAGGCTTTTGTATTTGTTAACCACAAAAATGATTGCTGCTCAAATGCACTTGAATGTGCCATTGTTGTTGGCTCGACCGTGTGGAGATTCCAAACCGCAAATCCTTTATTATTGCGTCGTTGGCTTAAGCCAGAAAATGCATGCTCTATAAATTTAATACAGTTTGCAGCTCAGCTCGAACAAACATTGATTGCAAAAGTGGACCAAAAGGAGTCAGCAATGTAAGCACGTGTCTGTGGCCGACACTTGACAATCAGCACTCAAAACAGATGGACACACATAGTACAAACTGAGTGTAAGTGTGAGGAGGACAACACAGGACGGCAGGACATTCGGACAGACAACACTGAAGATGAAGGCTTGGCTGATGATGGGTCCAGGTCCAGGCAAAAGTGAATTGCTTTTCGACATCGACGTCGACATCGACGCCGTCATTGTCATCCTATTGGTTCTGGTTCTGGTTCTGGTCTAGCAGGCAATTGCTCCTTGCTGGCCTTCCATTCTCTCTTCTGCTTGGTCGTGCGGACAGCTGTTAATACACACACACACACACACACACACTCACGTATACTGCAACACCCACAGCTTTTCCTATTTGTTGTCCTTCTTATTATTATCATTTTTCTTTTTTCACTTTTTTTTCTCCTTTTGGTTGGCGAGGGCAAAGTTTACACGTATTATCAGCGCTGTTTATTTGTCAACATACGGCTGTGTATATGTATTTTTAAAAAAATCACATTAAGTTGCAGCACATGCGGCGTATGATTAATATTATGTTTTCATCCGCAACTGCAATCGCATGCAGCACTCATATATTCATATTAAATATAAAAGTTAAAAACATCGCTTAACGCTCCAGCTGGCACTTTTGGCCAGAATGAGCGGACATTTTGCACATTATTAAAATTACTTAAGTGCTTGTCGAGGCTGTCCCACTCAAAAGCCGGCAGTTTTATGTGAAATATATGATGACGCATACGACGTGTTTAACGATCGAAAACAAACACGCAAAAAAATATAATTTCGTTCGATTATGGTTATATGCACATCGTATAATGTTTATACGAGAAATTTTGTTTTTTCACACTTTACTTTAGAATGGTAAATAACGCTTTATAATAATATTAATATACGCAAATTTAAAAAAAATAAGAAAGAGTTTTTCAATTGATAAATAAAATTAAAATAGCCAACAATTTTAAAAAAATTTCTATAATTAAAAAGAATTTTTGGTAGCAAGTTTAACTTAAAAATTTAAGAACTATAAAAGATACTTATATTGAATTTAATTAAAAACAAAATTAGGCATTTATTTTTCAGTTAAACACTCACAAATAAAGAAGGTAATCAATAAGTCGATTTTAAATAAATACACCTAATTAGTTTAGCCAAGATCAAGAAGACCTTACAAAAGAAAATCAATAAAGTTTTTTATTGAATTCTATGTCTGATTTTTAGAGCTTATCAAAAGCTATCTTAGCTGATATCTGTTAGGACTGTTGTGCTCAAATAAAATGAAATTTATTTATTAAATATATATTATTAATATTATAAAGCCACTGGCAAATTGAGCAACAACTCTTGACTCCTGTTAGAAATTCACTTTTGGTATGCTGAAAAGTATTTATTATACAAAAGTAATCCTGACTTACCGTTATACATAGGAAATCCATTTCGTTGCCAGTCCAGGACCAAAGCAGTGAATTATCATGCGTTGCAACTGCTGTTGCCGCTGCCGCTGCCGCTGCTGTTGCTGATGATGATGATGATGACGATTTCGACGACGATAGGGACGATAACGTTAGCAATGCAAAAAAGCAGCTGAAGCAGCTAGTTGATTTAAGAAAATTTTCAGGCTCAGTTGCTCTAATGCTGCTTTGTGCCAGCCGAATCCAATTTTAGCTGCCTGAGCTGCTCACAACTCGCAACTCGCATAAACTTGACTTGTACAGCAACAACACAAAAAAAAAATAATAAATATTTATATAAGAGGATCACACACGTGCCACACACTCGCCACACGCACACACAGAAAGTATTGCACACTTTCGGGCGCCGCAACGGGAAGCGTCCTGCTTGCCACGCGCCTTTTACAGTTGGCAAATGATAAAAACTGCTAGAAAATATGCATTTTTAATGCCATAAATTAGTTTTGCCTTTTGCCGTTAAGTCGTTACGGCGCTTCGTCGTTTCGTCGCTACGTCGTTTCGCCGTGCACCAGGGAACACTGCAACGAGTTAGACAGAGTAAGAGAGTTTAGTTAGAAAGAGTTAGAATGCGCTCATAAAAACTCCAAGCCAAGCCCAGTTGAGTGTCTAAAGCTGTTTAACGTTATGCATAAAAAAGTAACTGAAATGCGCTCTCTACATTTTTTTTCTTTCTTTTTTTTAATATAAGTATATATAACTACACTATATAATGCGTTTCTAAATTTTACAGTGCTGCAGTGCAAGGCTTATGTAATTTATAAACTAATAGTCAGCTTCCATTAGCCACACTTCCAAGTCCAGACAAGAGAGCAGCTTTAAAGGTGCTGGCCAAGTTAGAATAAATTCATTACAACTCATTTTGTATGCGCCATATCCGGGTTAACTTTATTTTGCAATAACTAATTGAAATGCAGATTTTGTGTAAATCTCATTTTTAAAGTTTGGTGTTGATTTTATTAAGTTGCGGTTAGTTAAGTGTAAAATAAAAATAAAATGCCAATTTCACGCTCAACTGCATGTGCAACGTGTTAAAAAAAAAAACCAAATAAATGAAAAATATATAAAATAAATGTATAAAAAGAAGCGAAAAAATTATATATATCTTTGTAGAAAATCGTGTGAAATATGAATGAACTTTTCATGGCAATTATTGTGTAAATAGTATTTAATTATTAAAATGAATTTTAATAAAAAAATAAATAAACCTATGTGGCATACTAAATGTCCAAGAGAGAAAGAAACTCTTTCACATTTAAATTTATATACTTCTTTAGCTATATATCAATATGATCAATATTTCTTTTTCTGCATAAATACTTACTAATACACTACACATCATTTTCGAATTCAGAGTGCAGAAACGACTATAAATTCAATGTGATATAGTAAAATTATTAAAGCAAACTCAGATGATCTAAAAGCAATAAATATAATTTATTATTTGTAGCCTATCGAATGTATGCGATTCTCAATTTCAATTCCCAACCTAAAATTAGACAAACTATGTCAAAAATTGTGCTCCATTTTCGCTCTGGTACCGGTGAGATTTGTGGCTGTCAGGTATCTCAACACTGCTCATTTTGTATGCAACTTGAATCCGTTTTCTTATGCCACTTGGCAATGCTTTCAAACTGCAACTCCCAAATCCAATCATAAAAATTGCATAAAAAACTATTTCTACTTGCTGAAAATGGCCAAAAATTGCAACGTCGCTGACTTGGGCCGGAACTTGGTGTTAGTAACTGAAAACTGCAAAATGCCGCTTAAAAATTCATGAGTGTGAAAAGCCGCAATGAGAGAGAGAGAGTGGGGGCAGAAGAGTAAGAGAACAAAATTATGGGTACAGTAAAAGCTTCAGAGAAAGTCGAAAAAGTGTTGCTCAACTTTTTGGCAGCCAAACAAAAATCATAACTGGCTGGACAGTATACGCTGGGTGCTTAAATCGGATTCTGTGGGCGTTCAGCTTTCTGCATTTGACAGTGTGAATGAATGTTTATTGAAAGACAACGTCAGGATCCTGGCCAGGACAATGGCAGCAATAGCAGCAGCAGTAGCAGTTCGCGACCAAAAAGCAAATACAGAAAATCAGAGATGAGAGCTGCTCATATGCATAGGCAATGGCAGAAATATGGAAGCTGCCTACTTCAACTGCAACACTGCAGGTGGATAAGAGAAGAGGGGAGAGGCAGTATAGGGGGCAATGGCTTGTGATGTGGCCCGTATAGACTTTTGCTTTTCATTCATACGAAATTACCTGCGGCCAGGAGGAGTAATGCCAGTTGGACTGCAAAATCCACTTAGGAAGTTGATACAATCAGCTGCTCTGACGAACTGGGCCTGTGCCTGTGCCTGGTTCTGGTTCTGGTCCTTGTCCGTTCACTGTCTGTATGTGGATGGATTCATTAAAACGAATTGCTCTGAGTTTTACGGCCTGCCTCTGACCAGGCTCAACCAGGCCAAATAGTCCCGAGTAGGACGAGAGTAGAGTTCGTCAGGGGATTGGCTACGACTACAACTACTACTACTATATATATATATATATATGTATGTGTGTGTCTATATATGCACTTTTTGTTTCTTTTTTTTTTTGTTGTTGCTGCTGGTTTTTGTTTTGGGACTCATTGACGTGCGGCACCACCACATATGTATATGTATGGAGTGGTGCAGTTACCACACTCTGGCGGGGCATAGTGTAATAGATGCTGACTGCCTCTGCCGCTGCCACTGCCACTGCCTCTGCTACTGCTGCGATTGTGGCTGTGGCAATGGCTGTGGCTGTGGCAATGGGCTGTGTGGCTGCCTCTCTCGTGCCTTGGTTTTGTTTGTGCCGCAAAGTATGCAACGGCTGCTGGTTTTGTGCACGGAAGCCAACAAATGAATTAGCCTGCGCTTGTTGCCAATGTCTATCTGTCTCACTGTCTCTATGTTTTGCTTGTTTGTTTGTTTGTTTATTTGCTAGCTTGTTGTGTGTGTGCTTGCCTTGTTTTGGGTAAAAACTTTGCTGCACTGGCCACAAGTCGAAAACGCATTAAAACTGTAAATTAACTGGAGTATTGTGCAGATCGGTTACCTAACTCATTCCCCATTCCCCAATCCCAGAGCCACACGACTGCACTTAAAGTGCGCCTAATTAGAGAAGACTGTCCCACACTTTCCAATTGCCAATTGCAATAAGAGCTGTACTATAAACCGCAGACGTTCTTTGTTCACAAAAGTCTCGTTTTAGTGTCTCAGTCTTTAGTACGAGCTGTTAATTATTTATATTTTATATTTAATGCGCAGCTTAGGCCAAAGTACACACACACACACACACACCAAGTATTCATATACGCATTCATTTTCATATTCATATGGCTCACAATATCTAAAGCTTTGAGCTTTGAGTCGCTCTAGTTGTTTGAAGTGTGCGCCCGGGCAACACTTCCGCATCAGCGTCGAGCGTTTTGGGCGTTGGATGTGTAGAAAAGGCATAAAGCATATATCCCAAGCACACACACACACACATTTAGAGAAAGAGAGAGAGAGAGAGAGAGAGACTAACAAACATGCATATTGTGCTTACGCATACATTTGCACAAACAAACAAACCCAAAGAGTCTTCTCTAAAGTAGAACGAAGTCGCTCTGAACTAAACTCGACTCTGAAACCAACTCCAACTCCATCTCTGACTCTGACTCTGACTCCGATTCCTACTTTAGCTCGGGGTCTCCATGTCCATGTAACATGTTAATGAACTGCGCCAACTGTGTTTGCACAGAACTTAGTGTAATGTAATCCAAAGGCAACCAGGCAAGAGGCAAGAGGCAAGAGGCAGGAGGCAGTAGGCAGTTAGTGGGAGGTAGGAGGCATTCAGGCTGCCATTACCAACACTCACACACATATATACACACATATATATATATATATAGTATATATACACCCACACACACGTAGGCACACCTCAACGCCCCAATGTGTCGAATGTTACGCCAAGGAGTAACTTTGACATTTAGCATTCAAGGCTTATGAGTGCCACAAACACTGAGCATGGTGGAGCCTAGGGATCTGCCGGGCAGAGGGACACAAATGGAGGCTGACAGTGAGCCTGAAAACCGCCTGGGCAATTGCCTTATGGTTATTTTCATAGCCCTGGCCTGGCCACAAAACTGCGAGCCAAGTGTGACATGTGCTGCAGTAAAAACGAGCGAAAAATCCAACAACAACTAAAACATGTGGCAAGAATAAAATAGGAGGCAAGCATACGGACGGAGGAAGGATACAAGCTGCAAACAGTTGGGATTTTTAGTAGTGACATCCTCGCTTATGGGCCAGCCATTAGAGATGCCAGCGTGAGCGTTAACTAGTAGCAAATTGGGAAATAAAATGTTCTTTATTACAGACAGATTGTGAATGTAAAGGTGAACAACAATGTGAACATGGAAATATTTTATAAAAAAAAAATTGAATTGATAAAGATTATTTAAGTAAAGAATATTGTAGATTAAGATATATTTAAATAATCATTAAATAGTAGGAATTGATTAAGATTATTTAAGTTAAGAATATTGTGACCTAAGAAACAGTTAAATAATCATTTTAAATTAGGAAACTATTGGCGATTAAACGTATTTTCTGACATTTCATACAAAAAGAGAATGATGAAACACATTGCTTAGGGTTAGGAAAGTAAGCAGAGGTGGTTCCCTAGTAAGTAGTGATTTCACCAGTTAAGAACTAGTTCCAAGTACTACAGGGTAGTATTATACATTTTCTTTAAATATTGATGACGTTCTGCCCATTTTACAGGCCTGAATATAATACGATCATTGCGAAATTGTCACAGCAGATCGAAGGCGAGTTAAAAAACATTTATATTAAAAATTAAATATATATCTATATCTATATCTATATGTATTGTGACTGCAACGTTCCTATTTATTTATAATTACATTGATTTGTGCATAAAAATTGTAAAATGCTTGTCAGTTGAACTTCTAATAGACAAGTTAGCTAAAATATAATTTATATAATTAAATGCATTTAAAACATGTGCGAATTCTATAATTCAAGTTATACTCGTACACCGAATATTCTGCTCTTAAAAATCCAACATGTTAAACAACTCAAGCTGACTCAAACTGACATTTATTTAATGTTTAACTAAACGTTAACTGACAGCTAGCAAAAATATTTGTTCAGTTACTGACAGCCAGAAAGCAGCCCTAAAATAACATTAAACATAACTTAAAATATTAGTAAATTGAAGAACTTAATTTGAGAGCAATTGAAGTACCATGTTGAATTATGTCAATTATTAAAGCTAAGAAATATTAATTACTTTATTTAATTATAGGCAAAGGGTTTTTATACCAATTTGGACAAATTGCATTTGACGTCTTTTTAAACAAATTACATATTCCGCACACAAGTATTCTTGAAGTACACTTGGCCAGCACTTTGTTAAAATATTCCATCGATTGTCACTTTTGTTGCAATTTTCCCTAAAATTTATGCATCAAAAATGTGCACTTTTGCCTATTGACAGTATTTGAAAGTCTTTGGCAACTGCAAGTCGAGTTGAGCATGCAAATCAACTGACAGTTTGACGTCATAATTATTCATATTGTTGGCCAAAAGACGATAAAGTGAGGTAGATAGACAGGCCAAAACGGTGGGTGTTGGCAAGGGATAGAGAGAGAGATAGAGTATGCGGTTTTTTTAGGGGAAGTAAAGACAAGTGCAGGGCACTTGCAGCAGTGTCATATTAATTTAGTCAAGTGGCCACTTAAATTTTCCACCACGACAACAACAACGATGACGACATTTGCTGGCAATGAGCTGTAGGACAAAAGGGAGCAGCGCCAGGAGCAGGACAATGTGAACGTGCAAATGGCAGTCGTTGTCTGTCTGTCTGTCTGTCTGTGTGTGTTTTCTGTGTGATTTGCATAACTGCATGGATATTAGTCCTTTAAAATGTCAGCGACTTTTGACAGCCTGTGCGCAGGACGCGCCCAAAAGTATGCAAAGCAGAAGCAACCACTGAACCACTAAACCACCCTGCAACCCCAATGTCTAATGATTACAAATTGCCAGCGGCATTTTAATAACCGCACGACCGCAAAACAATAAATAAAAATCAAACAATAAACAAAACGCGCACAAAGGCAATCTAATGAAACAGCGCCCAGGATAAAGCTCGCCAAATCGGCTAAATCGGCTAAATGCGGCTTAAATGCATTGCTGCGATTAATATTAATTTCATGCAGTGCAGCGCAGCGCAACGCAGCGCAGCGTAGCACACAGTTGGAGGCCGTCCAACTTGCCATGTTGCATGTGCAACAAAGTCGACAAGTTGACGCTGCTAAAGCTGCTGCTGATGATGCGGATGCTGCTGCCTTTGATGAAGATGAAGTTGAGGTTGCAACGCGTTGCCGCTGCTGCTGCTGCTGCTGTTGCTGCTGCCACAAGCACACTATGACGAGATGATGACGATGACAATGGCGCACATCATGCACATCATTAACCAGCAACAGAGCCGGATTCAGATTCAGATCCAGAGTAAAAAGTCATAGGCATCATATTGCCCAACAGAGATGTACAATATTTTTTTGTCTGCTGCAGTTAAAGTGAAAACTGTGACTGCTACTTTTACTTAATGGTGATAAATAGTGATAAATATCAGTGACTGCATATATATATTTTTTTATTTTATTAATATTCAAAAGTGAAAGGTGAAGGTACGCAAACGGAATGCTAAGATTCAATAAGATTAGTTTCTTTTTTAAATATATTAAATATTAAATATTCTTATCACAACTTGCGAGAAAATTTATATATGATCTCATGATTAATAAAAATACTAATGAGTGTTTATTATCGGGTTTGTGACTGTTTATATAGAATTTATGATATTAAATACAAGAACTTTTAGTATTAGTAATAACTATTAAAAGAGTGAGGAAAAATTACATTTAAAAAAAAAGCCTGCTTCTTAATTTATGCTCTGAGAAAACGAACACAAATCCCAATTTCATGATAATAAAAATGAATAGAGTCCCACTGCTAGGGAATATAAAGAATTGTACTGCTTGTCGCGCACTTTTGCGCCTGTAATTCTCAATCGGCTTTAGCAATAAGCATATAAAACATAAATATTACATTAAACCTTAATTAAAATTGTTTTGTAAGAAAATAATCAATCAGTTGTGTCTTCAAAAATCAAGTAAAGGTAAATACAAATTTCGAAAAAAAAAAAAAAAACTGAATTTTTCACACATTAAGCATATATAAATAAGTCACAAAATTTAAATGAGCCAGAATTCAAGATTATGTGATCTTAATCAATCATAATTGCATATAAAATAATATAAAACATAGACCAAATTATGACCAAAACGGTTTGAAAATCAGAACAGCGGTCTTAATAAATACGCTATTTTAATATTTTAATATTACCAATTTTCTAGGTATCAAGAAAAACCAAATATAACAGACCATTGTCAGTGAATGATCATGTTTTTTAGAATTATTAGAATGTTTATTTTTTCCCGATTGTAGTGTGCCTGTTACTCTCAATCTCTATGCACAATGTGACACAATATTTGTCACAGTTCTAACAATACTACACTGTTCATTTCCATAGACTAACAAAGCTGCCTCGAGAGAGATAGAGAGAGAGAGAGTCAGGGGGAACGTCACTCTGTTTGACATTAATGTTTGGTTGCGCCTTTCCTGTTGCCCTGCCTTGGGGCTGATGGGGGGGCGGGCTCGTCTCCAGCTGCTGCATGTGCAATAATTTTATATGCCAAACAAAGCCACAGATTGAATTTTGTGCAACCAGCAGCGACAGCAGCTACTACTACATATATATTGTCACTCAGTTATTTGTGCAACTTTTTTTGCACATTTCATTTCACATTTTGCAGAACGCATTTCCGCGCTAATTGGTGTCTATTAACTGTAAGCCTGAAAATCGACATCACAAATTAATAGGCAAAGGTACCAAAAAGCTGATACCGACTAGGTAGCATTACTAATTTGCGGCATTTTCACTCAAATGCAAACAACAACACGTAAACACACAAATACTTGCACAAAATCCCCAAATACACACACACACACATATATATACACAGACATTTTCACTAATTTTCACATTTCCACTTTTGCACATTTGCATATTCATGTTCATTTGAATTTTCATCAGCAGCTCTCGCTACCTTTTGATGAAAACTATCAAATTCATGTAGATAATTAACAAAAGCAACGCAGGGAACCCTAGAACTTTTTGCCCCCCTATAACACTCTCTCCTTACCCCTTTTCTTGTAGATTTTTGTACATAGTATAACCCAAAAATAGATATTTAATTTGACTTTTAGCGGCTGACACAAGGGGGAATCACCCCAGTACACGGCGGGGGTTTCAGTTTCAATGCGGTTTAAAGTTTTGATCTAGACGGGTTTTCTAGCTAATAAAATATGATGGTTAACTATAAATTAGTGAGAGCAGGTTAATGTGTCGGTTTTAGTTGTGTTTTTGGAATTTCGATTAGTAGTGGGGGGATATATTAGTTGCTTGATTACTGATGTGTCTCAAATTGCGTGACAAGTGGAAAAGTATTTGAATGGAAATTTCCGAAATGTGTCATATAAAACCACATATCATAAACTGTTTTAATGAATTGTGCATGATTTAAGTAAATTGCGAATTTTGTAATAGATATACTTGATTGATTGATAGGCATTGTTTGTGTATTAAAAGACAATTATGACATGAGAATTAAGAGGCTTAATTAAGAGGTTAACCCTAACCAAAGACATAAATAACAGATTCTGGGAAAATCACTTGTAGAGTATCTGAAATAGTTGAATTTTTAAAGTAAGGAAGTAATTAAAAGAAGAATTTTTATGAATTTATATGTACAGTATTTGACAAGCGTTCCAAATTAGTTTATTAACAATTAGCAAATAATCCTGATAAGAGATTTGTGGGTGCTTTAAAAAAGAATATAAAAAAATGTCTTTATCTCCAATTTGTCTTTCTGTCTTTAATAATGATCAAGAATTTATTATTCTTAAACATTAATATAAAGATTTGTACCTTGGTGAAGATATACAGTTTTTGTTGGTGGTTTATTAAGTCTCTCTTGACCGTCATAAATTGTTCAATTAATTTTATATACTAGCATTAAAACATGAATATGCATTTTAATATACTTTTGGGTTCTGCCATAAAACTGAAATCGTTTAATAAAGCCAAAGTGAAAAATGGTAAAGTTGCAATGCATTGATATTGCTGCATAATAGATTAACGTGTAAATTTTATCGAATTTGTTTAGTCGAGTGGAAATGCTATAAAAATCATAAACAGCAAATTGGCAGTAACAATAAATGCAGCAGCAAATAATGCACAAATTCAATAAATATTGTAAAATGTAAAGTAAAAACAAAAACAAAATGAATGAATGCCGCCATCAACAACAGCAACAAAAGCAACAACAAACGGAGTTGATAAATAACAAAATAATCACAATAAATAAATTGTGTCTGGATAAAAAAAAAGAAATACTGTAAATGTTTATGGAGAGGTAAGTAACTTCATTGTTGTTGCTTGAGTTTTTTGTTATTGGATTTCTTTTTTTTTAACGCCATTTATCCAGTGTTTTAATTGAGTTGATGTTGTTATTGCTTGTCACAGTTGCACTCGTTGCATGTTGATTTTATTACACACCGACAAAGGGTATTAATATTATGTCGTGAATCATGTAACGTGTTAAATGTGGAACCAATTCCCACTGTAGAGTAAGTTGCCTTGTATAATTTTATGAGCATCTTTGCAAGTGTATTTAATATTCGTCAATCGAAGAAAACTGTTGTTTGTTTCCTTCTTTTTCTTTTAATTAATTTTAAAATCCAATTGTTTTTAAGCGTCGAGTAACGTCGAATAAAACGACGAAAACTTGTTGCAATTTTCGCTTATTGCTTTATCATGTCATGTTTTTCGTTGTGTTTTATTTTCGTTCTTCATGTCTTGGGCATTGCACCTTGACAGAGAGAGAGAGAGAAACCAGGGTCAGGGGGAGGGAGGGAGCAAGGTAAGGCATGTGCTGGCAAAAGACACAGCACAGGCAACCAGATGATGAAGAAGAAGGGAAAATATAAAGATTAATGCTATCGAAATATAATAAAAACGAACCTTGCATGGATTTATATTAATTTATGTTTTTAAAAAACAACAAGACGATAAAGAAACCGCCGCGGCCAGCAATCGTGTATTGATTTAAATGAGTTTTGTTAAATGCGACACATATATACATATGTATGTACTTTATAACACTCACGCACGTACTTAATTACAGTTTATAGCACACTCGAGACCCGAAACAGGTATTATTAGAGTCATTGAACGTGCTGATAACAACAAAACATAAAAGAATACACAATTAGCGGTTTTTTGACGAGATATCAAAAACACGAAAAAACACACAATTAAAAACTTTACGCGTCACACGATTCAACCGACAAGAGAGAAGTGCACGATCCAACTGACGCCAAAGCTTTTGAGCCGGTGGCCGCCGCTGCCGGGCGGTGAACGTCTGCGTGGCAGATCAGCAGGCGAGAAGAGAGAGCGCCAGCAGCTGTAAGAGAGCAAAAGGTGTCAAGAGAGCAAGAGCGCATGAGCGCATGAGCGCATGAGCGCATGAGCGCATGAGCGCACGACAGCGCAGCCGACGCATAGGTAAGGCAAACAACAATAAAAAGGTTATTTAGAAGAAAAAAAAACCTGCTAGACGAGACTTGTTGTTGTTCTAGAAATAGGCAAATACGAAACTAGAGAAACAAAACAGAAATGCAACTAAAAGTGAATGAACAATAATCGAAAGCTGTTAGTGCCTTAACGAATTGAAATTACTCTTACTAAGTTTACTAATATATAATATAAGCTAGTATTTTAATCAAATCAATATAAAAGAGAATGGGACTATGAAAATTTACATGTTTCTAATAATAATACTGACTGTTGAAATTTTATTTGCCAAAAATAAAGCCAAAATAATAGAATGTTAAATTTGTAAATATATTTAAAATTTCTATTGAAATTTTCTAGCATTACAATTCATTCCTTAATATATTGAGGTATATAAAAACCGACTGTACTAGTTCACAAATTAGAACCAATTTGTTTTTAATGTAATTCTAATTTCTGAAATATTATAATTTCTGGCCTTTTTTGTTGTTTATAAATTAAAAATACGAAGTAAATTTGATCCAAAAGGCTGCAATAAATCTCTTTGTAGTTCATTCTATTAATAAAAACAAGAAAACAAAAGGTAACTCTCCAGTGCAATACATACTGTAAGCTCTTCTTTTTAATTAAAAATATATATATGTATAAATTACATCAAAAATAGATGCAACCAAACTAAATATATAGGGTTGAATTAAATATATATTTCCAGTTTAAAATAAAAAATCTATATTTATTCAGTAAAATACTAAAAATAATTACGAAAATGTTTAAAGCTCATAAAAGAAAAACAAATTTACGCTCAGAAATTCGAATTTGCAATTCAATTTTCAATTTTGAATAATGTATTACAAACTGTAGTTCAAATTTCTTGAAATTCTAATTACTTAGACTGTACTAGTTTTATTCAATAGTAGAGTATCAGTTATATATATACTAGTTTGCTAGTTTAATAGTTTTGTTAGATAACCTGTTGTTCTCAAGTACTTTTTAATGTATTCGTTGAAATTATCTAAACGATTTATTTTGTCATGCTGATTAGCTTAATGTAATCAAACGCTTCTCTACATAAAATATACAAATATAGAAATATATAATTACCCTATGTTCATGTACATATATTAATAGCATTCTGATAAAATGTATATAATACTGGCACTAAGGTCGAAACTTTCAGATTTCTTAATCTCCAACTGTTTTTAATAAAATTATAATTGGCCAAAAGCTGAGCTGAGTGTTGATTTTAGAGTGTTTTTTCAAGTGGCCGCTAAGTTTCACACTCACTTTTATGGCTAAGTTCTTGGCAAAAATTTGAAACTTAAATAGTTGTGGCATAGAGGAGGGGAGGGTGGGGGTTCTACTAGACAAGCTACTTAATGTAATCGCATATATATATAGTCGGTGTATTATAAGTATATCTACAATTAGACAGCCACAGCTGTAAATGTGCTTGGCGTGCAACTTGTTATCAGCCACAACAGCTGCAACAACAATTAACAGTAATAGCAATAGAAACAAATACAACAAAAACAACAACAACAATTCCCTTTAACTGGGCTGAGTAGATTGTTGAGGCGGCTTAGTGCCTGTTGAGCGTGTTGCGGCAATTAGGCTGAGTGATTCAAGTGGCAAATACGCTGCCAGAGCTGAGGCTCATTGATAATGCGATGTGGCATTTATGGATTTGTTGCAAATAAGCAATTGGCTGTGGCTAAATATTATTGTCATACTCTATATACAAATAGAAAAAGAGTCTATTGCTAAAGCATACACTGTTTTTATAGTTAGATTCAGAGTGTCTACTGATGACTTTTTATTCCACACCAACTCTTGCCATTTTAATTAATTAAATTCTACACTAAGAAAAAATATTTTTTGTTTTAGGTATAGACAATTTTTTAAAGGATAAATAAAAGAAATTCTACAAACTGAGTATGAATCTCTACAAAGCGAAAATTTCCATAGTACGAGTATGAAAAGAATAAACGAAAAAATTATCGGAAGTATGGATTTTCTACGATATGAAATCCAGATGTTCTATGAAAAGAATATAAGATTAAAAAATTTTCAGAAAATTTCCTATGCTAAATATAAGTTTTTACAAATTCTGTTGAATTATTTCTTTCACAAAGGAAAGGTAATTTTTTTATTAAAATTTAAACAATAACGATTTAAATTAATCAAACTTTAGTTTTTTCTGTTTTTTGTAGAATAAGTTTCCTCGAGTTATCGAAATAAATTCGATACATGAAAATTTTCTCTGCCAAACTAACAACACTTTCTGCACTTTGTGATAACAAAATCCAAGGCATTTTCTACAAATTGTCGTCAGTTTTCTATAGTTGAATATACACTTCTTTTGGAGCTTTACCTTATGATAAATATAATATCTATATTCCGATTAACTTGACACAGAGTATAACCCAGTCGGAGGCTTAGAATTGCCACATTTTTATTTATTATTATTATTGGCAGCAGTTGGGAATTTGCATTGGCAGTTGACTTTGAATGGTCTTCGGTCCATTTGCTCATTAATCTTGATTCGAATATGGAGGCAGTCAAAGCCAAAGCCAAAGCCAAAGCTCAAGCTCAAACTCAAACTGAAGCTCAACAGATTTTGTTGGCGCGTGCAGCGCCTTTAAGTATGCAGCAAATGCTGCGATTTACCCCACTTTGCATACGTGTGCGATTATGTGTATGTGTGTGTGCGTGTGTGTGTGTGTGTGTTTTGCAATTATTTATGTTGTTCATTTGTTTAACGGCGGCTGGCAGGCAGCTTCAACAAAAGCGAGCAATAAAAGCGACGTCGCCGCTGCTGACGTGAGCAAGGACGACAAGGACATGAATGTAGAATGTGAGCGTGGACGTGGACGTCGACGTCGACATGGCCAGAAGGAACGATATCATTTACATGCCATGCAGGCGCACAGGCCACAGCCACAATGACGCCCACATGGCCGCATACTACAATGGCCAAACAGGACACAAGGCTTAACTGCCCCCCCCCCCACTTCCCCCCTTCCCCACTTTACATACATATACAGGACGAGTCCTTGCACGACCAAACATGAGATGTAAAGTTTAACACATAAACTCAAGACAATTTGTGCGCGTATGTGTAAGGAATAAGGCAAAAGGCAAATAATTTACAAGTTCTGAAAAGAAAAGCCAGTCACCCAGCGAGAGAGAGAGAGAGAGAGAGAGACAGTGCGAAAGAGATAGAGCGAGAGAGGGAGAGATACAAATAAAGTGAGAGAGAAAGCAAACATGTGCAAATATAAAGAGCGGTCTGTGCTCTTGTTCTTCGTTCTTCCACGCTTGCTGTTGTTGTTGTTGCTGTTGTTGTTGTTGTTGGTGTAGGCCAAAGCGTGCACAACGTTGCCTGCCAAGTGTATTAAACAACACATACGCACACACGCGCACACACGCACACACACACAGCTTAAAATGTGTTACAGCAAAGTGTAAAAATAAATAATTTAAAGTGTGTGTAAGGACACGCTGCAAACGGCCGCCGACGCCGACGACGACGCTGCCGCCATAAAGCGCCAAAGGAGTCGACAGGCGGAGGCGGCGTAAATAGTACAAGTCACACACACACACACACACGCACACACGCACACATGTCTTTATGGCCAGCGTGTGCGTTATATTTTCTTCATATTTATTTTTTCTTTGCGTTCAGTAAACTTTTGCGCTCAATACCGCAGCAGCAGCAACAACAACAACAACAAGCGGCAGCTGCAGGTTGCCCTTTGAAAGTGTTTCCCGCAATACAAAGAACAACAACAACGACAACAACAACAGCAACAATCAGCAAGGACCTAAGAGAGAAAACTTATTATTATGTTGTCAGTAAAGAAAACAGCTAAAGAAAGGATATTCCTGGTGCACCGAGACTTTAATGTCCCTTAGCATAGCATGGCAACAAAAGTTATATGATCAATACCAATTATTTGTGTTATATAATCAAAATTGTTTTACCTTTTAATAAATCTACCATTTATTATAATTTACTAGCGAAATTTGAATGAATCTTTAAGAAATAATAAAATTTGAAAAATATAAAAGAAGAGGAAATATTTTTGTATGCGAAATACATTATTTAGCAAAGATTTTTAAGGCAGCTTTGACTTTCAGCGGAGTCAGCTGATTCAGGTATTTTTAAGACACAACGTTTTGTTTTATCTGTTTTGACAATATTACGAATTTTAAATATTTTGTTGTTCATTTTACTTGTCATAATAATATAACATTCTCTGGCGTATTTATTAAAATATATAACAATTTTATAATATCCCTTGAAAGGGTATTCCAACAGTAGCAAACAAAAAAAAAATCCCAAACTGCAAGGACGCTGCCAAGAACACAAGAAAAAAAAAATTTGGCAACACTGTTGGAGATCTTTCGGAGGCAAGGATAGAAGATATGAGTGTGTGTGATTGTGTGTTTGTGTGTGTGGCGTAAGAATCAGCATTGGGTAGCTTAGGAATTTGCATATCTTGCATAAAACGAAATGCCAGAGAAAGTGAAAATTGTTGCAAAACAAAGAAACTGAAATTGGAATAGCTGCGAAAATAGGCTGAGAGACCTAAAACTCATTTGAAACTTTCTGCTGGAACCTTGGCAGCCTCCCATATATTTACATAAACTTGAGAAACTGCTTATCTTTAAACTGGTCAACTCTAGGAATTATAAAAAATAAAAAAGATTGCAAGAGACAAGTATCAAAATGAAAAATGAGCATAGAAATATTTGTGCATTTATTTAAAAGTTTTTCCTAACAATTTATTTAAATTTTTTCTACTTAAGCTATTTAAAGAACTATTTGTAAGAAAGCTTGCACTTTTTGCATTCTTTCAGCCAATATTCTTTTCACTTCATATTTTCCACTTTTTTTTTTTCCCCCAATGCAAGCCTGTGACTTTCTGCCTGCCCGCCTGCCCTCCCCTGCCCAGCAGCTGCAGTCATAATTTATATAAAAGAAAATTCTTCGACAATATTTGTGCGTTGGCTTTTTTCATTTCATTTTCTTTTTCTTTTTCCACTTGGCCAAACAAAAAGGTGCGGAAAGTGCAGCGCATTTTTCATCATTTAGCCATCTTCCATTTACTGTTTATCAATATGTTGACCATCAACCAACCTACTTTGCACCCGCTCCAACTCGAGGCCATTAAAGACGGGCAAAATGTAACTATATTGACTTAAAAAATTTAAACTGAAATATTTAACATTCATTCCGATTTCAATAAAAATCATTCGATCATCATCATAACGAAATTCTTAAGCTGTTCTGAATTTCGTTAACGTTTCAAATTTGCGGTTACATATATAACTATGGGAAAATTAAATGAAAATTCCAAACTTTACTTTTATTCGTAAATGGGAAACAGAAACAGACCTGTTAATTTTTTTTCATAGTTTGTGATGTTGACAATTTCGTAGATATTTTCTGTTTTTTCTTTTTTTTTTATTGTGCAAATATTTATTTAATTATTACGTTGACAAAGGGACACAAAACAAAAGGGAGAAAAATATGCAGCAAATTATATTGCCCTGGGCAGAGGGCAGCAACAAAAAGGAATGCAAATAATAACAATAAGTTACTTAATTAAATTTTTCACATGCCACTGAATGTTGCCGCAGGAGACGCTCGACACGTTCACGTTCAATTTCTGTCTCTCTGTCTGTCTGTCTGTCCGTCTGTCACGCTTTGTCTCGAGGTAATTATTATTGAATTGTCTGCGTAAAATTTCAATTATGAAAACCAAATAGTTCAATTATATCGGAGCCCCTGCGATTTCATTAATTGGTAAATGGCAGACAACAACAGCGAAAAATGCTGCTCATTTTATAAGCGACTTAATTATAAAGGGATTTGGCGAAGGCAGCGTAATTAAGCACGCAAAAATGAAATTAATATGTTATATAGACTCACACCTATATAGACTCAACACACACACATACACAAAGATATAGACACCAGAATGCAACAGCAGCCCGTAGAAAATCAAAATCCAAACTAATCAAATCAAATTTCAATTATTGTGCCGAGGTATGTGGCATGTGCGGGCGTGGCACTGCTAGCAACCAGGGGCGTAGAGTGTGTGTGTGTGTGTGGCGTGCAAATGCAGTCTTTCCTCAGCACCCACCCCGCTACCGGTCGTTGCCCTTGCTTCCCCTCCTTTTGCCATACATTGCCATTTCGCTTGATTACATGCATTTTATATGCGCCCGAATGAAAGTAGGCTACACTTTTCAATCACAATCAAATTTTATACCCTTTAGGTACACACAGGTGTGTTGTGTGTGTGTGTGTGTGTGTGTTTGTGTGTGTGAGTTCATTCACAATATGCGATTTGCCCGTAGAAGCTCACAATCAGATTCATTTACATTTCCGCTGCCCAACACAACAGCAATAACAACTAGGAAATTCCATATATATTATTTTCGAAGTTTAGCTGATATTGAGTGTACACTGAAATGTAATTTTAGATAACTATGCTATAAAATCGAAAATGCTGTAAGTAATGTTCAAAATTAAAATTAAGCATCTTGAACAAAAATAAAGAAAGTTTAGTGTGATCGCAGACTAAATAAATTTTGCAATATTTCTAAAAAATTATATTTTTAGTTCTTAAACTTAATATGAAAGAAATTCTGTTAATGGGTGTACTAAAAATATAAGACATACGTTTTAAATTTCATATTACGACTTTAATAAATCCAGGTTACTTTTTGCACCATATTAATATAATAAATGCAGGTCACATTTTTTTATATTTATTTTTGTTTTCAGCTCAACTTGCGGTGTCATAAAAAGTATTTAAATACATTTTGTGAACAAAATATTGTTAAAACAACACGCACTGAAGTTTTAAAATGTATTAAATTAATTTTTATAATGAAAAACAAACAGTGGCTTAATAATATATAATGGTTAATAAAACTGTTCGTCAATACATATATTTTAATTTTAATTAATTGAATTTAAATCGAAGGCCTTAAGCTCAGCCCCACGCACGTTCTTTAAATATTTTTAACGATTTCTATATTTATTTTATTTATTTTATTCATTTTATCTTATTATATTGCCAATTACAATTCCACAAATTTTTTATATCAAATTTATCAAACTTTACATAGTCACACATGAAACACATGTACTTTAAGTAAGTGTGTATAATGGCAACAACTAAACATGCAACCAAATTGACAGTTTGTTAGCCGGGACTTGACGACTCTGGTCTGCCATTGAATTGCTTTGCCAGACGAATTTCATGTGATTTTCTACACAACATGTCGTATACATATAACGTAACATAACGTAATGTAATGTAACGTAACGTAACGTACTAAGTAACTATTTCAATGCACCTGTGCCGCGTCGGTTTGGCGATTGAGCAACATTTTGAAGCAGCGACGAGTGGCATGCGGCTCATTCTCATTTACATAACAGCCAAACAACTGACAGTGTGTGTGTGTGTGTGTGAGAGTGTGTGTGTAGTCAATTCGGCGTTAAAAAGCGTTAAATGTAACAAGCCAGGCGGGAAGCCAGGCATTCAGGCAGGCTGGTTGGCTGGCAAGGAGTCATTCTGCCAACTACCACAAGCAACAACAATAAAAACTAAATTTAAAATTGGCAGCCACACACTATAATACACACTACACACACACAGCTACACACACACACTAACACAGCCAAAGGCAGAGTTAACAGCAATTTTGCTTGTTATTCGCTTGAGTTTCATTTCGTCGGTGGCGTATAATTTACATTTTGCTTCGGTTCATGAGGTGCCATAATCATAAATTGACAAGTTGAAATTTGCACATGACTGTGGCGCTGCCTTTTACCAGCGGCTGTATCTGCATTTTTAATGCATTTTCCGGGCCAACGCCAAACAGCCAGCCAGCCAGCCAGCCAGTCAGCCAGTCAGCCAACCCCTGCGAGCTGCCCATTAAAGTGCAAAGTGTTTCGAGGGCTTGCAAATTTTTGACATGTTTTTTAAGTTAACTTTTTTGTATTGTCATTATACCCTATGTCCATAAAGTGACTGTAAAAGGTATAATAATCAATAGAGAAAAGTTCAACAATGTTAAAAAAAATGTTTAATGATAGAAATATAATTAATTAACTGGCTTACGGACAAAAGTTGTAAGACGCAGAATTTCCTTTTTTGGATAAGGATAATAAAGAAGAGGAAAGATAGGAGAATGCCTAAACTCAATGATATATTGTTCTACTGAAATAATTTGTTATACTAGAATCTTAACTATTTATTAAACTACAATACAGTATTGTATACTTCTTGCCCCATAGGATATCTGTTAGTCTTGCATTCGAAACTCTTTTATTTACCACTTCAGTGTATATTTTCTTTTTCTTGTGGATGAGTGGATGGCTAACAACACAAATTGGCGGGGCTTGTTTACATGATTGCCAAAATATATGCAGCGTAATGAAAATTCATCGACTACATCAGAGAACAGAGAGCAGAGTCGATCGAAAAGTTTACAAACTTTTTTGCATTTTTGCTGCAAGTTTCATTTTCCGGCAGCACGGCAAAGTTAATTGAATGGCTTGTACTTCATTTAGACGAAACTTTGGCACAATTGGCACACAGCTCAAACTGTATAAATATATATATTTAAATATATACATATATATTTAACCCCATCAGATTTTGGTCAACCAGAGCAGCAATGCGGCTGCCTGCTAATGAACCAAAAGGCGCAACGTGTCCTGTTCCACAATAAAAATGCAAATATTTAAACGAGAGCCACACAAACACGCCAAAAGAGACTCACACAAGTCGAGTGTATATAAGGGGCAGAGAGGATGTTTAAATAAAAACCGCAAAATACAAACAAATTGTGCTACAAATACGATTGTATCTATAGAGTCCTGTGTCTGTGTCGTCTCAGTATTTGTGTGAAAATTAACACGCAATTTCAGGCTGGCCAAAAAGCGTGAATAAAAATCAAAATATAAAAAAAGGAGTTAAGTCGGCGACGTCGAAACGCTTAAAGCTGAAAATCAAACATACAAAAGACAACAACACACAAAACGATCGATGAAAATAACACAAAAAAACATTCAGATACTCAGGACGCAGGACGCAGGACGTAGAACGCAGTTTTCAGTAGCCTCAGTTTGAGCTAAACTCGAATCATCTTAACTTGTCTCGTGTTATACTTGCCTGGAGTCGATTTGAGTTGACTTGGGTCTTGTCGTTGGCTGGCACACTTTAAAGCATTAGTTGGACATTTTTATGGCCATGGTATTAGGCGCTTAAGACGTTCAAGCCAAAAGGATAACAACAACGCGCCGCACAGCCTGACAAGCGGACGACGGACCAGGGACGTCGGATGACAGACGACGGACAACCGGGCATATAAAAGCAAAGAGGCTAAGTGACAACTAAACTTAATGGCACTTCAACAGCAGCATGGGAAGCAATGGACGCACAAGAGCCCAAGCAGTCCGACCAGACAGAGCAATAACAACAACAACAATAGCAATAACAACAACAATAGCAACAATCTGAAACTGGCTATATCTTCAGCTGTAGGTGCGGTGCAAAACTCAACGGACATTAGCCTCATTGAATTGAATGACAAAACAAACGACGAGCGGAAAGGCAACGGCAAAGGCGAATGGCAAAGACGATGACAAATACAACGACAACGACAACAACGTAGACGACAATGTTGTGGATAAGGATAAGCAGTGCGACAACAACAATAACCACAACAACAACAAACAGCAGCAATAAGCTTATACAACAACATGCTCAAAGATCCTGGCCCAATGTGAAAACAGCAACAGCGACGAAAATTTTGTATCTAGACAGCATTAAGATAAAGCATGAAAATGCATGCATAAACAACGAACAGCTAAGTTCACTTACACGAACTATCAATACACTTATTGAGCTAATGAACCGAAAGCCTTATGGCATACTTAAATCCTAAAAGGACATCTATCAGCTGATATGCCTTTTGCCTCAATTAACTCTTCAGTGATGTTCACATGTGTTTATGTTTTTTTTAGACAAATGGTTAAATACCATAAAATATCAGCAAAAATAAACAAAAGAGTTCTTGTAAATATTGCTGATGAAATATGCTCTGCAGCAATTGAAATAGCATTATCTAACCTGAATAAAAATTTATTTTTATTACATTTTTCAATAGACTTCCTGAATATGGGATTAAATTTACCGAAAGTATGACGATAATTTTTAAAAAAATAATAAATAATATTTATATAAAATGAATTGCAATGGCCTTACAAACCCAATTCAGAGTTTATTTTAAAATTTTATTTATATATATTTTTACGTTTTTTCTATAAATATTAATATTTTTGATGTAATGTGATCAATATAAATTTAACTATTCTTTTATGGCCCACAATAAAGAAAGTTTTAGGTTTTTGGTAACAATTTTTGGCCAAAATTACAATGCACTTAAGAACAAAATACCTGTAATTTATAGTTGCATAATAACTCTAATTTTTATACTAACTTTCATAGTTCATTTTAAAATTTTATGTATTTATATTTTTATGTCTTTTCTATAAATTGGATCGCTGTCGCTGGACATTTGCAAGCAAGATCTGTCTATTCCCTAACCTTGTACTAAAATATTAATATACTCCGTCTATCCATTTACATAATAATGAACATTTTGGGTTACAAACTTGATGGTAAAGTTAACGATGCCATCGTCAAACACTATTAAGCGAAATGGCAATAGCTATATAGGGCTCGAGAAAGAGATGGCCAAAGGTTGACCCAAAATAATGGCCACCAATCTTCGCTTTACTACACGCCCCCCTCCGCACACTCGAGTCACCCGTCGTCACCCACCTAAAATGGCCATACAAATGTGTGAAAATAGTGGACAATATGTGTGGCAATGTAAGTTCTTGTCTCCCATTTGTTTGTGTACGCGTGTGTGTGTTGTGTGTGTTGTGTGTATCGTTGTCTCTCTGTGAAGGTGCTGTTAACGCCATTTTTTCGTTGGCCTCGTTGCCATTTTGCTGTCCATTGTTGTTGTACAATTTCCGCATCCGGCGCGTAAACGCTGCCGCTGCCCAAGCGGCGTGTATTGGTTTATGCATGAGGCGCTTGTCACGCCCAACCACCCCCTCTACCCCAACAATGTCGAACACTTCATTTGTCAGGCTCTGGCTCAGCAGGAGAGATCCTGGCATGCATTTAAATGAAATGCCAAGCGATTTGAGGCAACAGCGACACAAACTAAACAGCTAAAGAACTAAAGTACTGAAGAACCGAAGAACTGACGAACTAAAAAGAGAAGAAACTCTTTCGAAAATGCACTTACCAAAACTGCATCAATTATTCAGCAGCCCATGGCCGGGCCGGGCCTGGTCAGGGATTTAGCCAAGTCGCCAAGTCGCAACGAGTTGAGCAGTTGATGCATGCCTGCAAAAAAAAATAGAAAAGGGCGGTAAGAAACTGTTAGAAAGCCAGATAGTATGCGGCATAAATATTAAATGCAAAATAGCAAAAGTGCTGAGAAATCTTTAACTGGCAGCTGCTGCAGCTGTCCAAAAAACGAAAAAGAGCAAGGTTTCTGGGCCAAGAATTCGGGAAGTAGGTAAATTAACGAAAATTATGCGTTTTTTCTTTTTCTTTTTGTTTTATTTTTTTTTTTTTTTTTGTATAAATAAATCAAATAAAATATGCGCGCGCGTTCGCGCTGAAAGCTGAGGCCAAGAAAAACGATAACAACAGTCGAGCTACTAGTTCAGGAGCAGCAAAGAGTTGGGTGCCAAGCAGGCAAGGCGGCAAGGAGGCACGAAGGGCGGGGGTGAAGCGAAAAGTCCTTTGTGACCTGGTTTTTGGTCATAACAATATTGCCAACCGAAGCGTGGCGCAGTGCACACAATTACCGTGCCAACGTTTGCTGGGCGTTAGCGAATGGTGTGGGCGTGGCATTGTGCGAATGACGTCATTGCTGCACTCGCATTCGCACAATTACCATTACGTCCTGGCGACGATAACGACGCCAGCGACGAGGACGACGACGACGACGACGGCGACGTGACCTGGCGACGGTCACTTGGGCTATCGTTTTAAAGCCTGTCCATTGCATAGTTGCAGGCATCGTTGCCCAGGGTCTGCTGACAAATAGACGCTTCTATGTATTGTGCATGATGTTTATAACAAGGTTAATCAGCTGCTTGTCTGCTCATTTTAATTGGCTTTGAGCTGGCACCTTAATTGAGTTATAAAAATGCGAAACTATTTTGTGAACAGCGAAATTTAATGCTCAAACGCTTGATGAGCTTTAAACTTAAAAGCTGCCGCCTCGTAAATAACAAAATGGAATAGGAAATGAGCAGCAAAGTGTTAAAATCTAAAAAAAAGAAATTACGCAGCATTCAAAATAAAAAGAGACTATGCTAAATGAGATTATACGACCTGGGAATGCACTAGAGATGGCATTTGACTAGATAATACCAAAAAGAGCTGTTGAATTTACTATCATGACATGAAATGCGAGCTCTTAAAAAGGAGAGGACATGAAGCAAATGTCCTTACATACCCTAGAATCATAGCTAAAATTTTAATTAATGTTGATCCTGCATAAATATGCTTTAATTAATGTATAATATAAGCATATTAAAAATGTATATATTTTCATTATTTATTGTGATAATTAAATGTTATTTTTAGATATTTTTCCTGCTCTTAAAAGTCGCTTCAGCTTCAACTCTGTTTGGTTCTTCAACAAACTTTTTCTACTCAAATTTCTTAGCTGTAAGTATATGCAAAAAATGTAAACTTAATAACCCGCTAAGGATATTCTTTTTGCTGCTAATATAATTACAAATCCTTTCAACACTTTCATTTACGTATTCGCACTATTTCCTCTAAGTGTATCGCATTTTTATTTAACTCTTTATAAACTGCAGGGCAACAGAAATTAGAAAAGCGAATGCCAGCAGCAAAAATAAACAAGCGAACGTGTTGGCATCGGCTTGGGGCAGGTTAGGGGCATGTTGGGGGCAGGTTGCAGGCTGCTTCTGGGCTGGGTTCAGAGTTCGGGAGGGGGGGGCTAAGGTCGCATCACGATAACGCTTTGTAAATACTTTTGCTGCACTTTGGCTGTTGTTGGTTTCATTTTTACTATTTTCTCTATTTTTTTTTTCTGTATTATTTTTGTATTTTTTGTCGCTTCCTTTAGCTTGGCATGGCAAATTTTTATCTCCATTTGCGCGTTGCGCTTTTTTTTCGAAGCTTAACTGGGAAAAATCACGACGAGCGAAGACAAACGGGACGCCAGGACATAGAGCATAGAACATTGCACTGATGCTGGCTGCGCTTTTGTTTTTCGGCGTTAGGAAACGGCAAAAGGATATTATTAAGCGTGGATGTCAGCGCTATCGCCCCAGAGCTGGACAAAAGCAAGCGCTAAGTGCACAGCGGCAGGACACGAATATAGGACTAAAAGGGACACAAAAAAAAACAACAAAAAATAAAATAAAAGGGAAGATTCGAGCTCTCTGTCGTTGTACGGGGCAAAGCTCTTTGCCAAATTAAATATTAAAACCATGTGCACTTATGCAACTTTAATGCAATTTTAGCCCAAGTAAACGAGCCAACAACAAAATAAAGAAGTGTTTTTTTTGGCGGCATCAAATACGAATATTACCCGCACATACACAGCGTATACTTAATTTTTGTGTATTCGCCATCTCAACAGCGGCAGCGACTGCGGTTTTGTACGCATATAAAAAAGGATTAATACACTTAAAAGCCAAAGGCAAAGGCAAAGGCAGAAAGAAAGCAGAAGTAAGTATGTAGTAGGGTTCTCAATTACATTGCCACGCTAAGCGCACATTTACGTGAAAGCCAAATGAACAACAACAGCAACAACGACTGGTTTTAGCCAATAAAGCGAAGCCGCCTTAATTTAGAGGCAGGCCAAGTTTATG
This sequence comes from Hirtodrosophila alboralis, assembly GCA_035043045.1. Taxonomy (NCBI): domain Eukaryota; kingdom Metazoa; phylum Arthropoda; class Insecta; order Diptera; family Drosophilidae; genus Hirtodrosophila; species Hirtodrosophila alboralis. The sequence goes on along the minus strand of JAWNNH010000106.1, from coordinate 543,808 downwards.
TCGCGCAATGGGCATGAAAAATTCAACAGCAGCGCTGACAACGTTGACAAAACCTGTGGCAAGCAGGATGCGGCAGGATAGGCCGAACAGGCCGTCAGGCCGTCAGGCATCTACGGTAGTTGCCCCAAAATGTCACTGTCGGTGTTCGTGTTGTTATTGTTGTTGTTGCAACTTGAATCACATCCTTCCCGTACAACTAAACAAGAGATTTTCGGTCAAATACAATGCACACACTACACACACACACATATATATATATAGAAATATATAATGTTGGCTATGCATATGTATTGGTTAGTTCTCTGTGGCAAAAGCCACTTGCACTTTGCTTGCTGTCTTGGCATTTTACGTGCGCCCCATTATGCATGTTGCAGTTGTTGCAGCTGCTTCTTGTTGTTGCTTGTTCCGTGTTGTCGCGTTGTTCCGCTGAAACAAAGTCGCGTTCCCTACCGATCCGCCGCCCTGCCGCCCTTCCCCCATCAAAATCCTACTTTGCCACTTTTGGCCTTTTTTGCGCTACCACACAAAACTACATTTTACTGCATGACAATTTATTGAGTTCTTTTTTGGGTGTACTCTCTCTCCCATGGTCTGCACCGCTGCTCATTTGCCGTTTCGTGTGGTTTTTGTTTGTAAATGGTTGACTTCCCATTCTGCCCCCCTGCTCCTGCCACGCCCCTCGCTCTGTGCCGCGCACATCCCGCTTTTGTTTGCCACTCGTACTATTCTACGTAGGTTCGTTTTGGCTGGTTGTAAATTTTTATTGTTCGTCTTTGCGCTATGGCAAAAATGCCGCACGACTTTTTGTTTTTCCCAGCACAGATAGTATGTATTTTATTTGCCATACTAACTGAAGAGCCAAAGCGGAGAGTGGGCTAACAAGGGCGTGTTTAAGATGCCCTAACTAACCAGGCAAACAGTCAGCTTCAGACTGAAGCACAATTCATACAAAGTTGTCTGCAACAACAGACAGCGATTGCTTTAAAGCCAATGAAGCAGCGCTCAATTTTCAGTTTACAGTTTATGGCAATCACCTGTTCATTGCAGTTACTTTTTAAAATGGCTTATGATAAAAACAACTGCACAATGTAATTGGCTAAAAGTAGAAAGAGTATATATAGTTACGTCAGTGTAGCAAAAGTGCTCTCTAATCTATATAATAATTGGCTAAGCGAAACGAATGTTTGTCTCTCTTTTAAGCATAGTAAAAATGTTGAGAATTTTGAGAAAATAATTCTAGAGAACTCTGAGAGCACAACTCAGAGAACAAACAAAAAATCCCAGGCAAACAGGAGTCTCTAGAAGGTCGCCAAATAGTTAAATAGTTAGCTTTATAAGGAAACAGTTTCCGAATTAAAATTTAGCGAAAATATTGAAATACGATATTAGATTTTCCAAAAAATAAAATCTAAATAGCCTTTTTGAATTTCGAAAACCATTTCATACGACTTGAAAATTGTAGAAAGTATATAAATATATATTTGATTTAAAAAAAATATATCAGAAAAATGGGAATCAATCTGATTGTTAAATATATCATAATATAACTATTACACATATCCGGCTAAGCCGATATAAAAAGATATAAAAAACATATTCAATTACATTAATAATGTGTAGAAATTCAATGAATATACCTTCTAACGAGTTTATTATAAGTCTACAAGTCTTTATTAAGATTTGACTAAGTTTCTAATCAATTGAAATTGATTTTCTTTCGATTTTATCTGTCATAACTTTTTAGAGCATTCAACGTGCAGTGTAGTCAGCCCAAATGTTGAATTTCAATTGCCTTTTCGTTTTTATTTACATTTTTGTACTATTTTATATTTTTGTTTTTATTTATTTGTATTTTTTTTATGTTATTTTATTTATGCAAAATTTAGTAAATAGCGCAGTTGCCTTTGCTTGCTTTAGTTTTATGTTTGCGCGCTTTTATTTGTTGCTGCCGCTGTTTGGTTTTTTACTGCTTCTGTGTGTGTCTTTGTGGCTTGTTACACACACACACTAACACACACACACACACATGACACATCATGCGATTTATTTACATTTTGTCGTATGTTTTCATTGCATTGCCGCAGTTTGAGCGCAAATATCAGAAACATAAACACACATATACTTATATATATATGAAGAACCAATCTGTTTAGCATGTAAAATTTACTTGCGATTTTCTGATTGTACAAGAACATGTCCTGTGAAGCATATTTATCTGCTGGCTATAACAAAAACTATAGCTAAACTTTATTTAAAAACAGAAAAAGCAATCAAAGCCACAAAAAATTGTGCATGACTCGACACGCACACAAATATATATATATATATATATTCAAAATGTGGGTTGCATTTTTTATGCAGTAAGCCCAGAGGGAAGGGGCTGCTGACCAACCGTTGGCCAGGCACACATTAAATATGACCAACATGGCCAAATGTGTGTCCTCTGTCTTCTGTCAGGCTCTGACTTTATACCCGGACAGGGGCACAGCCGTGTGAATTTACACACACACACTCCAATTTGCAGTTGTTGCAACTTCTGCTCCTGTTACGGCTCCCCACTCCTGATCAGCCTGAATCCTGGCTGCTGTTGGAGCTGCGGTCATTTGTCGGTTAGCCGCCTTGTTCGCGCCCCTGGAAAGCACATCTTCGATTTCGTAGGCCCTTCACTTTGCCCTTGAGCATCGTCGTCTCTGGGCTATTAAAACAATAAAAACCTGCATAAAACAAACTTTATGCCCATGCACAACGTGTCCAGTGTTCAGTATCCTGGCAGATTGCCCCGCCGCAGCCCAACAACCAACAAGTGTTGTTGCTGCGCTGTTGCGGTGTCAGGGCTGCTGCTATTGCTGCTGCTCGTGCTGCTGTTGCTGCTGTTGCTGCTACACCTGGCTGCACTTGCGGACAACATGTGGTATGCGTTATATTTTATATGGCGCTTGCCTTTAATATTTATGAAAAGTGTTGCCCGCTTCTCTTTTTTTTTTTTGGCGCTGGCCACTACGCTGCGGCATTACATACGCCTCATTTCGTGGCCAAGGGCGTGGCAACTATGTGTGTGTGTGTATGTGTGAGCTTAAGTGTTGCTATTGGCGCGTTCAACTAATTTGAAATTAATGAAATTCCTTGAATAATTGAATTTGAATCGTTGGCATCTGTGCAATTAGTCGCTGCCATCGAAATCTATACACAGGCATACACACACACACACACGCACACACACAGAGATAGCTATAATAAGCAGCAACGTTAACAGCGCACCTCATTATATGTCATGTGATCTCATTATGTCCTGCCTGTCCTGGCCTGGCCTGGCCTGGCCAGATACCGAGACTGGCTTTAACTCGCAACTCTATATATATACAAATATATATATATATGTATTATATACAGCCATAAGCTCTACATAAGCATAAGTTCTATATGTTTGTGTGCGTGTGGCATGTGGATTTACACTGGCGTTATTTAGTGCATGACAGTTAAATGAGTTGTGGCCTGCAACTGTAGCTAGATTTGGGCGCATTTAATCAAATAAGTAGGCTTACGGCTATACAGCCATGAAACATTTAAGCTACAGTCTCTATTAAAATTAAATTACACTTGTTTAAATACATAACAGACAATTAAGGCAAGCATGTTCTGAATATGCGTCATGTACATAGTTTTAACTAATTATTAGAAAACAAGCTAAGCAATTTGACTACTAAATCAGTTTAGTTAATTATTTAGAACCTTCAAATAAACTTTGCAACCCCAGAAAGATCTGTACACAAAATCTAAATTCAAAGTCTAAATTAAATGGCAACTTCCCAAAAGAAAAGTTTTCTATAACCTTGCAGTTAATCTGTTCAATTCTCTTTAAAGCTAATAATGAAAAGAAATTTCCTAACTATTGCATTTATATTTAACTATAAATTAATTTCCATATTGCAAAATTCTTACAAGCCACTACAGTTTTAGCCCCATTGCAAGTTGCCACATGGCAAAACTGTTGCCCTCAATGCGTGGCAAGTTCTTCGACGATTAGTGCCCCTCATTATGCATTCCCATGGCAGAGCTACGCTCTTCGCATAGGGGACAGCACAATAGATAACTTAGGAAACACATATATACATATATATAACCCTGCCACCATATAGCGCAATTTCCACACTCTTTGTCAGTTGCACATATTACGCATACGCCCTGTTTTTGCCCGTCGTTTGCTATCTGGCATTGCAATCAACATTTCTCATATTTAAAATTGCAAATGCTATACACACACATATAGACACACTCAGTAAGAGAGAGAGAGCAGGAACTGGGAGACCAACTCATATACACTTTTAATCGACTTCATTTGCTCATTAGGTGGATAGCAGTACGTGTCGCTTTGGTGTCCTTGCGGCGGGTCTGCATTACAACATTTCTAATGCGATTTTCCGTTCTGACATCGGCAAGCGCCATCGTCTCCATCATAGCGACAGCTGCAACGCGTAATTGTTTCCTTGTTAGTTGCATTTGCGGCACGTTCACCTAGGCTGCCGCCTGCCGCCTGCAACTTGCCACCTGCCACCAGTCACCTGCCACCAGGCACCAGGCGTTGGCATTGCCACAGTTACAGCCGCAGCGACACGTTAAATGCATTTATGAATGGGCTGCGACGCTGGCATCGTCAATTGTAATTACTTGCAAGTACGGTGAGTCCTGTGCGGCTGTATTTAGGCTTCGAAGCATGTCCTGGCATTCATTTGCCAGCCAACAGCCACCAGCCACCAGAGTGAGCATTAACGCTGCAAATTGTCCGCTTTGTTGCGGCTGCCAGCTGAGCGCAAGCAGCGCCCAAAACCCGGCCACGTTTCGCATTACGCATACGCCAAATGGACACACAGAGAGGGCAGAGGACATTGAAACGAGAGGACACTGGATACTGATGGCTCGCTATTAATTTGTTGGCTCAGTTCCGGGCACTGTAATTGCATTTTATTTTGGCATTCGCTGGTGTCGTTATTTTGGTTTAATTGGTTTTTGTGTGTTTTTAGCGCTGAATCTATTGGCCTTAATTAAAATGCAACAGTGCGTATGTGCAATGTAACAAAAAGTCACTGAACACACAAAACAAAACAGAACAAAACACTACCCTAAATAAAAGGCCATCGCGAAATGTTTGTCCTGCACCTGAGCTGCACTTTTATGACATCGTCACTGCCCCAACCAGATAAAATAACTGCAAAATGTTGACAGTCAACGTTCCAGAAGTGGGCAACTTTTTATTGACAGCAGAATGGCACGATTGCCGCTGACCCGCAAAAAAAAAACCCTAGCTAGCTGATAACAAAAAAGAAAATAAAAATAAATAAATAAAAAAAGCACAGCACAGTTTCCAAAAAAAGGGTAACAGACTATGTCCTGGCTGTTGCCTGTCGACACTTTACAAAAAATAACACACAATAAACGTTGGTCAACTGCCTTCGTTTTGCTTTTATAATTTACATTGTTTGCGGTGGCAGCGCCGGCGGTCAACCAGTCAACTGGACGGAGAACAATATTCGAAGCGTCGATGCTGGTTTACTCTGCAAAGACCGGACACACAGTTGAGCTCTCTGCACACAAGCAGACAGTGGAAAAATGTTTAACTAAGAGGTGGAATAAAATAGGCACATGCAGTGCAATTCAAATTTAATCAGGGAATAAATGCATGAGTTTAAAAAATCAAAGCTGAAATAAATTATCTAGATGAATGAAAAAATATTAGATATACTGATTCAGGATGCAGTATCCTGTAATTATCTTTTAATTTATATTAAAAAATTAATTATGTAAAAAAATTTAAAATAATAGTTATTTTCCATATTTTAAGGATCCTTATCTTTATTGAAACATTAATTTTATATAAAAGAATTTTAAAATAATAATAATTTTCCATATTTTAAGGATCCTTAATATTGGTCCTTTAAGAACATATTATGTATCAAATGAAGGGAATTGAGCCACACACTGTACATGTTTTTAAATTATGTTAATACAGCAGCTGGTTACAGTGATATTTACATGGCATGAAAATAAGTTTTTATTTTTTAATTTATTTTTTAATTTTTTTGATAAAAATCAACAAATATTTTTTTTTCACAAAAATATTATTTTTAATTATAACCATTACGGTCCCTGATTTTAATAAGATTTTTTTGAAAACTAAACTTAAAATTGTTTAAAAAACAAGTCCAAAAATGTATTGTACTATATATTAATTATTTTTAAACAAATTCTAATTCTCTTAACTTTTCTTACTGCCATAAGCAGTGGAACTTAATATTACACTGAAAATGTATTTAAACTTTGCAAAAACTTATTGAGCAGTACAATATTTTAACAAGTTAAGCATTAGTAATTTTTAAAATTGAAATAAATTATTTTGAGCCTTAATGCAGCTGCCAAAGGTAAAAATTTCAATTTTTCAACATCAAAATCTAAATAGCAAAATGCTTATACCCTTTAGGCTTTATGTCTAAAAATCTATATATATCTACTGATATATATGTGTGGCACTTGCCGATGCTCATGTCCGCTGATTGCAGTGACAACTGCAAGGACACGTCAGGATGCGACAGCGGGTGGGTCAGTTTGAAGTGATTGATGGTTCATGGGCATGTCAATTGCTAGACCGTTTGTTCTATCCACTTCATGCCACCCCACCAACCTGCTATTGCAGTTTAAACAGATTAGAGCCACTTTTGTACTGACATTTTTTAGCGAAACGACAAAAAAACAAAAGACAAAAAAAAAACGAGCGCGTTTATTGCCGCGTGTTGAGCGCATTGTTCAATTTGAAGCGACACCTGGGCCAAGGAGCAGCAGCAACAACAATAATAACAACATAAGCAACAACAACTACTGGCAATGTTTAACAAACTGTCCATTTTTTATTTGCCTTGCAAATTAAAATCCAACACACGTTGTTTAATTAAAAAAATTTGTATACACGAGTATTTCATGCGCCAGTTAAATATGTACTGTAAAACTTACAGGATCGTTGCAGTCCTTACACTACACCATATATGTATATATATATTTGTATCACAATGCATTTAAATTAACGAGCGTAAAAAAATCATGGGACAGCAGATTGCAAAATATTTGTGCTGTGCCAATGCAAATTAATTCGTCATATTTTATATATATATGAGAAATTGGCAATTGTAAATGTGTGGGAAGTATAAAATTCGGCTGAAGTGGCAGTTTTAATTGGCAAAGTAAATCATAGCTTTAAACCTGTACCTCAAATAAACATTCACTTTTAGTATAATATATATTCAATTAAATTTATATTTTGCTTGCAACGAGTTCGCCTCTGTTTCTTCTTCTTTCAATTCCTGCTCATTCACCATGCACGCATTCAAATAAGCGTTGCCACCTAGGTAGATTTAAACAAGCTTGTGACGTCACTAAGTTGAAAAAATTATTCAATCTTTAATGTAGATAAGTTCTACAGTCACAAAATGACACAGGAATTTATTTAAACTGAAAAGATTTATATGTTTTAAAAGGAAAATGCAAATATGGCATTGTCCTCGTTAGAACTTGTTTATTAGCATATTCAGCAATTGTGGAAATGTACGTAAAAACTGAATTATGGCGCATATGAGAGCAGTGTTCATAAAAATATGACCACCGGGAACTCATGTGACCATGAAAGCAAGTAAGTTTTAGTTGATAAAAAACAAAGAGATTATTTCTCAAATAAATAAGCAGAAAAGTAAAACTTTAAATAACTAGAAATTTAAACTGGGGAAACTTCATTTTATAACACCATTATCTCGAAGATACATTTACCATTCACTGCTGCGGCTGCGACTGCAACTGAAACCTTATTTTGCTGCTTGCCAAAATTTGAAAAGATCTGCCGCAATTCATGGCATTTCAAGCAGAGAACAACCTCTGCTGCATATTAAGCGAACTTTCGACTATAATCATTAGCCATATCAGAATAAAACCACAAATAGCAGACAAACTTTTCACATATGACGCCAAGTTTTATCCATGTTTTGCTTTTCCCCCTCTAAGTTTTTGGCTACTTAACTGCAGCTGCAGCAGCAACAACAACAACAACAACAGCAACAACAACAAACAAACAAACGTGACGAGTGCAGCAAATGCCAAATGATGAAATTGAGAAAAAAGGACTAAGGATATACACACACACATACGCACTCACTCACACATGCACACGCAGCAAGAAATGGCAAAATAAAATGGCAGTCGAGGCTGGCACCAAAAAAAAAAAAAAACAAAAAATGGAAAAAAGAAAAGGAAAGAAGAAAAATTTCTAATGAAGTTTTCAACTCGGATGCGAAAAGCACAAAAGTAAATTGATTGCAATTGGAATCAGTAGCAGAAACTCGTAACGTCAATCAAATTGAATTCACACAGACGCCAACAGATGCTCCACTGTACTGAATTGGACTTCTGGAGAGGAATCGGGGGCGTGGCAACAGATACGCAGACCAGGCAATAAGGACCGCACAGGCATCTCCAAAGGCAGCAAAAGGCATATATCATCACATATGAAACTTTGTTAATGAAATAGGTGTGAGTACGTGTGTGTGTGCATGTGTGTGTGTGTGTGTGTGTGTGTGTGTGTGTGTGTGGGAGCAATGCAATAAAACTTGAGTGAGCTCAAACTAAAGTAAAATTGCTTTGCTGGCTGATATTTGAGACTCCGACTGAGACTGCAGCTGCTGCTGATTAAAAACGTCAATAAAAATCGAATGCACAGCAAAATTGAAGTTGAATGCAAACGTTCATTGAATGCCAAATGAGTGCATTTAATGCATAATGAAATGCGATGCATTTATCTAATGAATTGTGAAGCTGCAAAAACGTGCGAGCAGTTAAGGAGTACGAACATGATATGTGCGAATTGTAAAAATAATCAGCGATAAAAATTTCTTAATGCTATTTAATGCTCAAAGATAAAAACGTTTTCTCTTAGCTTAAAAGCTATTTCAGAGTTCTTTTTTGAAATGAATTTTAGCTGGTTTTTAATAGTTACAAACACACACATCAGCGAACATGCCAAATATGTTTTCGCTCAAGTCCTTTTTGAGTTATGATTGTTAAGGACTTCTTAACCTAGTTTTCATGCATTGTCATGCAATGCACTCATAAGGCAACTGCTCGTTAGAAAAACACAGGTTATTCTTTATCAAATAAGTAGCTTGCACACTTTTAAGTAAATCGAGTCTTAACAAGTAAAAATAATATAGGCGAGTGTGAGCGACTACGGGATACGCTGTGATCAGTCCGAGATCAGCAAACACATGTGCTCTCATTTAAATTAAAACTCAATTTATCGATAGTGAAAATCAAGTAGTGCTAATCAGTGCAAAGCAGTGCCAATTAGGGCAAAGCAGTGCAAAGCATGGCAAAGCAATGCTAAGCAGTTTAAAGGCAGGAGGCTGTGGCTGCATGAAAAACAGTTTTCTTCCATAACTTCTGTGTTTATTATCCGATCATTATGAAATTTGCACATCGTATTTAGATCAGATTTATTAATGCGTATGCCAAATATCAAAGTAATAACTTTAAGATTGTGTGTATAAATCGATTTTCGAGGGTAGTATTGGAAATTTAAAATAAACTCGATATTCGTATGGTATACAAGAGCCTGCATACCAAATTTGGTCTCTAAGATTTGTACAGACAGACAAACAGGGCTAAATTGATTCGGCTATTGATCCCGATTAGGAATATAGATATATTCCTTCTATTGCCGGAGCTGCCTTCTTATACCTGTTACATACATTTGAACAGTTCTATAACCCCCTTTTATCCATTTTTAATGGGTACACAGTGTTAAAACGTTTGCCAGCAATTATTGGTTTGAAAGTTAAGCACGTTATTAATGCTTCTAAGCACCTAAGCAAACAATCAAATTGCAACCAAATTTGATTTTCTCAACTAAAGTTCTTCCCATGTTTTGACTATTAAGAACTTTTCTAACTAATTTCTATGCATTGTCATGCGATTTATACTACCAATAGAGTCAGCTCAAGTACACCTTCTTTTTATTTTATTTAGTTTTTAGTATTTTTTTGATAATGTCATTGCTGTGTTAAAGTTTTAACACTTGCCAAAAAGCCAAGCTGAATAGTTGGCTGCCAGACGATGACGTTTGCATTAAAACAAATGTCAGACGGTGGCGTTGACGTTGACGTTGGCGTTAGCGTTAGCGTTGGCGTTGGCGTTGGCATCGCTTATCACTCACAGTCATGAGTAGCATTATAAAAAAAAGTGTAGCATGCTTTTAAGCGCAACTAAAACTGCCAGAAACAGAGCAGAGGCACCAGCAGCAGCAGCGGCAGCGACGTCGAGGTCAGCGTCAGGTTGCTGCTCATTTGGCGTCGACTGCAACATTTGTCAACATGCCAAGCGTTTAAGGCAGCTGCACGTGTCTCACTTACACTATGTATGCTTGCCTCTATGTGTGTGTGTGTGTGTGTGTGTGTGTGTGTGCTGCACGCTTGACCTGGCGCTGTTTTAACTGTGGTTAACATATTTTTCAAGCGCTTTTGTGGCGAGCAGCGGCAACAACTTCATTCTTGCTTTTGTGTGGTTTTTATGGCTGCGGTTTGCCAGCTGCAGTTGTTGTTTTCTGTTGCTGCTGCTGTTGTTGCTGCTGTTGTTGCTGCTGCTGTTGCAGTTGCTGTTGCCACAAAACTAAAACCAGAAGCTGCGTGTTAATTTTACATTTTTACGCTTTCATGGCCGTCACTTGCGTGCGTCCGCCATTGGAATGCGTTGTTCGTCCTGTCTGCGTCCTTTTCACTCTCTCACTCACGATTCAGTCTTTGTGTCAGGACGAACAGTTTCAGCTCATTGTTTTGTTAAATTTTAAGCAGTTTTAGCCTTTTAGTGTTTGTAGTTTTTTTTCTCTCTCTCTCTCTCTCTCTCTCTCTCTCTCTCTCTCTCTTTCTGTCTCTGTTTGCCCTTTGCTTTGTTGCCAGTGTTAACCTTTATGGCCGCAACAGTTTAAGCTGATGGCTTTTTTATGGCTGACTTTTCGCATGCTAAGCGCAGATTACGCATACGTCGCGTTGAACGCAGCGAGCAGTAAACATCACACGCACAACACACACACAAACACACACACACACACTCACTCGCGCACACTCTCTAGTTGGTTGTGAATTTATAAAATCAAACAACGACATGAGATTTGTCGCCTCCCTTCGGTTAGCTTTTTACAGCACGAGTACGAGTACATATATGTACATATATCTGCCTGGTTTTTAAAATATTCTGCAGTTTTCATTTTAATTCTTTTTTTTTCTTTCTTTTTTTTACAATTTGTTCTCCACAGCATGTGGCTTGTGTGAGGGGGGCGTGGCTTAGTCCTGCGCTTGGCACTCTCTTGACTTTTTGGCCATTTAAGCCAGTTTGAGTGGCATAATCTGCCATTAATTTGAATTATAGCCAAGCCAATCATTTTAGCTTTGCCATTCAACTGTCAATGCAATTTAATTTATATTCCGCATATTCTCATATATGCTCTACTACTAAAAATAAAAAAATATAAATTCGTTGGCCAATTGCACGCACTGATAATGCTGATAAACGATTGTGCATTAAAATTGGCCAATGATATAGGCTAAAACCTTAAGCTGTCAAGCAAATAACATAAGAAAATCTGTTCTCGACATGCCACAGATTAAAGATTTTTAAATAAAATTGACAGCAATGACAGCTGCATGCACATATTTATGTTATTTTGAATGTTTACGGTCCTGAAACTGTTAAAGTTAACTTTGTGATGAGTTTTCGTTATTTATTTATTATGAAATAGCTTAGTTTTATAACCTTAAGCTTATTATTTAACACACTTGTCACTAGGTGTAAATTATTATTACTTTATTTTATTTCAAACATTTAATGTGACCTCGAGCCCATTAACTAAATCTCCTCTTTTAATATTTTAAGATATGAAATATAGTGTTATGAAATAACATTAATTAATTATTTCAATTTCTTATTATGTTATCTAAATTTTGTTTTTATTGTTTTTTAAAAAATAAAGCAATTGATTACATTTATGAACAACAAAATCAATGAATTGAAATTCTTAGCTTATCTCAATAAAATATGGTCTTTTTTAGGCTTTTAACTCTCAATTCTTTACAGATTATTTCTTTGGTGAAATACCAGAAAATGCCACTTGAAATCTGGCTTATTTAAATATCATTTCATTAGTTCAAATTATAGTGAAATCCCGCTTAAATATTGTGTCAATTTTGATGAAATTGTAAAAGTATAAAATCTATGCAGTACTTTTCATCTTCAATTTAATCCGATTGGCCGACAAAAATGAGAGCACCACAATAGTATTATGACCAATACAAATATTGTGCAAAGTTTCATAAATATATTTATAAATAGAGTGGCTGAAAAGACTGCTTAGTCAGCTCGTTGTCCTGTAAACTCAAAGTTGGTCTTTTTAAATGTGTAACATATTTAGAGACAAACAGATAAATAAAAGCCAAGCAGATAAAAGTTTTTTGAACTATAAACAAGTATTATTTACAACTATTTCCTTACAACAGCAAAATAAGTTCAATAGTTTTAACCATTTTATGGAACGCACATAATGTATTTTTAACTTTTTATAACTTTAAACAGAGCAGGCAAAATTTATTTAAAAATTTGTTAAATAAATATTATGATAAAATTAGATTTGTTGTTTCAAATTATCTCTTAGAAGCTGGCTAACATTCGAGAATTAAAATATAGTTATAACATTAATAAAAATCAAATAATTTTAACTGATAGCTGTCATAGAAACGATCAAATCTTTATTAGATACTCTATAGTTTTTCTACTTGTACCAGCCAGGATATTTAAAATTCGGGTAAGCTTCCCTTTCTTGTTGATATTTTGGTTGCTTTTTATATTTCTAAGCCTCTTTCTTGCCTTTTGCCTTGTCCTGTCCTGGGCAGCAAAGGCAAAACACTTTGATCGCCTTACAGCGCACGAACATTGCAAATCAAATGATTTCCGTGCTGGCCGACAACAACAACAACAACAACAATAACAATAACAACAGCAACAACAACAACAACATCGACAAGGCAGCGGAAGTGTTGCTGCTTTCCTCATAGCAATAGTTGCTGTTGTTGCTGCTGTTGCTATGGCAAGAGGGAAAATAGTGTGCAATTTACCTTTCAACTATTAAACGTCCGTGGTAAATGCACAAAGCAAAATCAAAGTGGCATGAAAGCGCACCGAAGACATTCAAGAACAAGTAAAAATGCTAAAAATCAACAATGCACGACTACAAGATACCCTCTGCCCAAACCAGATGTGAAATCCACAAACACAACTGCTGCTCAGCTCTTATTGAATTACCATAATTAATTTAGTATCCGTCACCAAAACTACTTTTTCTGAAACATCTGGTTCCCCAGTTAAGAAAAAACAACTTTATACATTTATCTATGGTGTGACAATTAAATAAACATTTTTTTTTTGAAATCTACACTTTTTTTCAGAGGTCACAGACCATTTTTGGGCAATACTTGAAAATCTTATAACCAATGATAAAAATCTTAACAATTTCTAAGAGCCTATGAATATATATTTATCATTAATATACTTTTCAATTTAAATGTAATCTTAAATTAAGTAAACTACGATTTTTTGTTGTGGTAATTTTAAAAAAATTCTTGACTTAAAATTCGACGAAAAATCGAGATAAAATTTATAGTAAGAGAACTGCCTGATATTTGAAATAAATTTGATCTACAACTACGGAAAAAAAAATGGTTTTCAATAACACTTACACTACCACAATGACCAGATGGACATTACTAGTACAATTGGTCTAAAATGTCTTCTACCCTCACCTGTTTATACCATTTTATTACTCCCTTTTTTAACACTTTTAATAGGTACAGGGTGTAACAGGCAATAGTAGCTAAAGAAGCGTTCGGGCGATAGCTTAACCCTTTGGCAACACGACTAATGCTATTAAAGAGCATTACACACAGCTAAAGAAACACACACACACACACACATACACCCACATAGACACACCGTACGGACAGACAAAATGGAGCCACAGAAAATTAAAAAAAAATATTATTGTATGAATTGTATTGAATGGTTACGATTTGCAAAGGTGTTAGGTACTCTGTGTGTGAAAAGAAAATGCCAACGAAGGTTCAATGGGTTCCATTTCTGTTTGTCTATCTATATGTTTGCTGCTCCGACCTGTCCGAGATATTCATGGACTTTTAGGCACTTGGATGCTCAACAAGCTTTTTTGGTTGCTAAGCACGTGAATTCATAGAAAAACTTTGTTCACTGATTGCATTTTGTGCATAGATAGATGCAAATGCAAATGTACAGAAAAGAATGTGCTGAGTGGGAATTTCATTTAATTTACTTCGAAAATTGAATTTTACCTTTTCTAACATTGCAGTTGTTGATATCTTAAACACTTGCACTAATGCAGCTTAGCAGTGTCAATGATGAGATATTGAGTAAAAAAGACTTAATACGACAAAACCCTAAAACAAACTCGGAATCTTTTCGTTAACTAGATAAATTCTTGAGCGCAATCGATTAGCTTTGAATATGAACAAATACAACGTTGTGAAAAGTAAAGAAACTGAGGGAAAATAGACGTTACAAACTGCAGAACAATCGATTTTTTTATTATATTCTGTTCTCAATTTATCGTTGTTAAATTTAAAAATGAGATGTTCCAATTTTACCATAATAAAAAACTATAATTTCCCCAGAAAGGGCTTACAAAACATTGCATGTTTGTAGGCGCTGTTGATCACCCACAAATTTTTTTTATTAAGACAAAATAATTTGGAATTAAGTTATCTTAATCGTTCATATTTTCAATTTTAAAAAGATATAATCAAAATAAAAATTATCCAAAACTTTCTTAACAGTGTCAGTGTCATTAATAATTGAAACTTATGTAATTTCAAAAGGCTTTTTCTATTCCTTTTTACATTTAAGAATTATTATAACGTTTGCTTATCTGGGACAGCACAGATTGTCTGCCAGAATAAATAAATTAATAAATAAAAAAATAAATAAACAATAGAAAAGTTTCTTAATAGATCTGTGTTTAAAGTGTTAACAATTTTAATTATACTATATTCTTCTCATTTATTTTTAATTTACCCAAGACATGACAAATTTAAATACAGTTAAAGATAAGTGTATTACTAATTAAATAACTTTTACGCAATATTTATATGTTACTCACAGAAAAACTATTTAATTAGTAACACACTTTTCTTGAACTCTATTTAAAAGTACAAAATAGAAACCCATTTAAAAGTAGGAAAATACATTTGCTAATTGTACATTTTCAATTCTACAAATGCAGTGCTGCTTATTATCAGCACAAATTGATTTTTCCTGTCAGCTATCCCGCTTATTTATTTTGCATTAGCACTTTTAATTAAACACTTGGCAATGGTGGCAGATGCCGTTGGCAACTAGATACCTCAGCACCCTGTCGAGCACCTGCTCGATCCGTTGCACTGGGCAAGCATTGTAATTAAATCAATGAATGATTCATGTGAGTGCGCTCTGTCTCTACATAGGGCCACTGCTGCTGCATTAATGCAAAATCCGTGTACTTAGAGTGCAAATGGAAAAACGCAGCAGGCAGCCAACACTTGGCCAAGTGGATAAAAGTGGCTAAAAAGAGGCGACTAAATCAGCGAAGCAGCCAACGGTTGCCAACAGCAGTAGCAGTAGCAGTAGCAGTAGCAGCATCCTGCTAATTTTAGTGTCAATTAATTTGATAGCAAACACTTGCCAATTGCAGTACTCATTGCACTTGCAATTCAGCAAACATCCTGCAATCCTGCAATTCTACAAGCCTTGCCATCCTGCCAACACCCATGTACAGGCTTTAATTTTGTAAAAGGCTTTGAGCGTTAACTATGGCGGCACCAAACATGTTGACGGCTTTTATACTCTGTACGGTAAAGAATAAGTGAGTATATGTGTATTATCGAACTGTTATTTTGTAATTTACCTAAACGATATTTTCTTTGACAAATTTGATGGAAAATTTTGTGTATTTCTTTATCAGATGTTCGGATATTCAAATGAGCTACTTTCAAATAAATCATAAAAATAAATTTTCGCTATTTATAGTTTGTACTTTTTTATAGCTAGTATCCTCAGAATATATTTATAGTTTCTACATTTTTATAGAGTTCTCAGAATATATTTATAGTTTCTACATTTTTATAGCTGAGGACTCTCAGAATATATAATAGAAGAACTACAATCAAATATCCTGATAGATTAGGTCAAGAAAATGTGCCCACAAATGATTTCAAAGATCAAATGCCCTGAAACAGAGTATATCACAGTCGTATGCTTTTAACTGCAATGTTCTTGTTACAATTGTTGTTGTCGTTGTTGCTTCAGTCGCTGTCGAGGCACTTTGGCGCCTTCGGCTGGCCCAAGCTGGACGCTTGTGTGAAAATTAAAATAAATTCGCCATGTTTATTGCATTTGCGTTGGGTAATTGCTTATACAATTTTATACGAAATTAAAAGCCACTTTTTTTTGCATTTAACATTTAAATAGGCTTTTAATTTAAATGAAACGGAAAAGCTGAAGGCAACATTGCATATATATATGTGTGTGTGTGTGTGTGTCTGTGTGTGCATTGGGACAGCCTTTGGCATAATTAGCTTGCGGACATAAATTGCCAGCAAGTCCTGTAAATGTTAATGTGGCAAAATTAATTAAGCATGCCAACAACAACAGCAAAAAAAAGCCTTTCTCTGGGACTCGATATAAATTTATAGATAATGCGCGGAGTTGGCTAAAAATGTAAAAGCCACAATTAAAGCGAAAAACTCTCGCAAAGTAAAACCAGTTGGGCTTAATCTATTAATATTAAAATTAATGAAATAAATTTATTTGCGCACATGAAATGAAATAACGAAAGTGAAAGAGATATTTAAGACGAAATCGTTTAGCTACTGATAAACTTTTTGATAGTTTTAATATAAAATCGAAATAAAGAAGTACAAAACACATATTGAATAGAAATCTAAAAACAGAAATTTTAAAGTATACTGCAACCTATTTATTAAATAACACGTTTCGTTTACATTTCTACATAAATTTCAAACAAATTCCGTAACAATTGAATTGTTTGTGTCCCTTCTTTCTATCTACACCAAATATATCCTTCATATGACTTTTATTTCATTTAAAAATAAAACTTTCTTAGCTTACATTATGCATGTGTACACTATCAAATATATTTCACAGCTATACTTATATGCTCAAATGCAATGTCCTTAGCAGCCATTATAACTGCTGTCGCCCTCTGAATGGCTTGCTTTACAGCTCAGCCATCATACCATAATCAGTTGCCCCAATCCTGGCTCTCCCCAGCCAGTCCTTCCTTCGTATATATAGTACAGTACACATTACTCACAAACTTTCATTTCTATGCAATTTCCTCAGAACATTTCTCTAATCCTCACCTTGCATTTCAAAACAATTTACGTGGCCAGGCAGCTGCGTACCTTTGTCTGACTGTCTGTCTGAATGTCTGTCTGTCTGTCTGTCTGTCTGTCTGTCTGTCTGTCTGTCTGACAGTCTGTCAGTCTCCGTCTTCATCTCTCTAGTTTTGAATCTGTATTCTTACTGCTGTCATTCAAGTGGCGTCGTCTGCTCGTTAGCACACCTTCATCTTCTTGCCCGTCTTTAACTCCAACTCCAACTCCATCTTGGCCACAGTCAAACGTCTTCATTCCCAGCTTGTCAACTTGTAGAGAGACACATCTCGGTTTATGTCTTTATCTATGTCGCTGTCTATGTCCTGAATGTGTGTGTGCATGTATTTTGTTGCTGTGTAGCTGTGTGCGTTCGCTCCTTGACGCTGTGACTCCTTCAGGAGCAGCTGCAACTGCAACAGCCATCATGTCTGTCATTTCTATAACTACTTTTGTTACTTACTAGTTAACTGTATACCAACCCCACACACACACGCAACTTCTGCTTCCATTTACATTTGTACAGACCCCTTCCCCCTCTTTACCAACCATGCTTCCCGCTTGCCCAAAACCTTTCACTGCAACACTTTTGCACAATTACATACATTTTTAAGTGCGTTCGTGCCTAAGCTTGTGCCTGTGTCTGTGCCTTGTTGTATTCATAACTACTTTACGCCACGCCCATACGCCCATATACGCACACAGATACACCCACACACACACACACATAGAGTGAGCCTTTATTAAAGTTTTATCGCATTAAAAATTTCTTTGCCACTTGCAAACATTTTTCGTGCAAAAACAGCAACAAAAAGCGTGCCAAAAACTCAGCCTGGCAAAGACTAGAGATTGGGCCCAGAGATTGCCGAGGACCCAGAGAGATTGGGGCAGGTACCAAAGACAATGATGTCGTTTCATGTACACCTGTTTCAAGTTGTTTTTATTGTTGTTGTTGCTGTTGTTTTTGTTGCTGTTGTTGCTGTTGTCGCTGCTGTGCATATTTGAATACACTTTTCGTTGGCCGCTTAACTTAAATCTCCACTCGTTGCTAACCCCGCCTCTGCCCACAACCCTCTGGCCCAATGCAAGTTTAAGTGGGGATTTTACCCTTGGCAAGGCTGTTGCTGTTTTTATTATTGTTGTTGTTGTTTTGTTTGGACAGGTAATGACAGTTATGTCAATAAGTTTTCCAACACAACTTAAGCAGTTCAAAATAAAAAAAAATATTACAAAAAAAAATTCATATAAAATATAATGGAAAACCAGGGGAGTCAATGTATTAAACTGGCAAAATTTTAATGCATATTTTAGATATATAATAAATATGCAATATTAGAAAGATGTACTTTGAAATATATAAAAGATTTCATAAAATTTTAGCAGGTGTATAATTGTTACTCTATTATACAATATATTTTTGAAAATATTATCGACAATATTTTTTTTGTAGAGCAGCTAATAAAAAGGATTTTTATTATAAATAAATAAAGTTTGCATATTTTAGATATATAATAAATATACAATATTAGAAAGACGCACTTTAAAATATATAAAATATTTAATAAAATTTTAACATGATTATAATTTTAACTCTGTTCTACAAAATATTTTTCAAAATATTGTTGACAATTTCTTTCTGTTTAATAAAATGATATTTACTATAAATAAATAAAGTTTTTTAATTTTTTCTTTTCTCTCAGAGATTAAATAAAGCATAATTGAAAGAATTTTGAAATAAATAAATAAATAAAGTTTTTTAATGTTTTCTTTTCTCTCAGAGCTTAAATAAAAAATAATTGGAAGAATTTTGAACAATTGTAAAATATCTCTGAATACCTCTGAACGAAAACTCTTTTTTAATAGCTCAAAATCAATGAAAAATTGTTCAAATTTGCAGTATTTAATCTACTGATAGATGAGGTATGTATTAATAGATATTTGAGAACTAAATACATAATATCTTTCTCCTTGCCATACACTTTTTTTTTTATAAATTATTTTCTTATGCATATAGAGTGCATTACTAGCTAACTTGCTTAAAAGCCGCCAGAGTAAAATGAAAAGCTTCGTTATTTAAGCAAAATGCTATGAAGCTATGAAATAAAAGAATTTAATTTCTATATATGAAAGCATAGTTATAAATTATATGAAAAGAGGCTTGGGCTTTGTAGAACTTTCACAGCAGGCAGGCAGCAGGCAACCCATTTAGTTTTGTTGGCAACCCTGCACAATTCATAAATTTTGAGCAGCAGCAGAAGCTGCAATAAGAGACACACATAAAAGAAGAAGGGGGAGAGAGCTGCTGCAAAGTGGCGCACTTTTTTGCTATATAAAAATATATATATATATATATTTTCTTTTTTTTTTTTGTTATTTAAATATGCAAATTTTGTAGCCAACATTCATTAAATTTAGTTTGCCAGCTGCACTCAACTTTTTCAGAGTATTTAAGTAGCAAATTTTTGTAGTTTTTCAAATATTTGGGCAATGCTTCAACTCTCGCTCATTCGAACTCTGTCAGTCTATCAATCCATCAGTTTGTCAGCCAGTCAGCCGCTCATTCAGTTTATCACTTTTTCAGTTTGTCTGCCATTCAGGTGAGCAGCTTGATAAGAAGCAAACAAGCTTGTTTGTTGGCCAAAATAAAAAGGTAAAAAAAAAAAAGGAAAAATAGAAATTGCTACTATCTTGTTGCCTCTGCCAGCCTCTTATCTGACCAGTATGCACTGCCACGCCCCTTGCCTCTGTACGCTCTATAACAAAATTTCAATTTCAAGTGCACTCGGCAAACAATTTCACAAAATTGTACGTAGCCCAAAGTACTATATATACTATAGATGCATTGCTTAGTATATTTTATGCATTTTGCCAACTAAATTTATGGTTATTTCGTTCAAATGTTGGTTCTGTTTGGGCGGCCCTTTAACCCCAGTCAGCCACCCACCTTCCCCGCCATGCCAAGCTCTTAACAAAAATTCGTGTACAAAAAGCGCAACATTTATGCAATTAAAGCCAAATTAGCAATGAATGCAGCTCGAGTGCTTTTGCTTTTTGGCCCAAGCTACAAAAGTTGCCATCCAAACTTTTGGCCTTTTGTAAAGTTTTTGCTTTTGCTGCCTCAATGCTGCCCCCTCACTTGTTATGGCCAACTGTGCAGCACGTTGCCTCCTCATCCTCCTTGGGGCGCATAGTTTGCAGTTAGAACTGCGCAGCTTCCAATTAATTTAATGCCTGCCAGTGTAATGAGCGTTTAAGCTCTTCAATGGCATCATCGTCGCTTGTAGAAAGCGACAGCAACAGCTGCTGTCGTTGTTGCTGTTGTTATTGCTGCTGTTGCAACTGTTGTTGTTGCTGTTGCTGTTGCTGATGTTCCTTCTGTGTCTGCAGCTGCTGCTCCTGCTGCGATTGCTGTGTGAGTGTCATTTTATGACGCTCATAAGCAGGCCATAATTTTTTCATTTTTCTCATCCTGCAACTTTATATTTATGAATTGAAAGCTTAAAAGCCGTCCTTGGACTGCAAGAAACATGTGACATTACTTGTTCAACTATTATTGGATGTCAGCAGCAATGAAAATCTTGTGGCTTAGTGGCATTTTCATTAAATACCATTCACACAATACAAATCTTAGTTACTCTTCAGCAGCAGGTCTTTGGCATTTATTCAATTGAATATTTAAATTGATATTATGTTCTTTGTTTTCTATCTATGCTTGCTGGCAATAATTAAATTGAATTGTTGTTAAATCAATTTTTTAGAAAGTTATAATAATTTTACCAAACTGATAACATAAAAATATAGCAATAATTTGATTTGTTTCAATTATTTAAATTAAATTTAAAAAATTGTGTGTTTTAATTTGCCAATTAGCAATTGTCTACTCGATTTTGAGATGTAAGAAATGTTTTTATATATAAATCAATATTTTCAAGGCAAGAATTGTGACTTAATAAGACAAACCTATAATTAAAGTTGGTAAAAATTCAAAAACTAATCTAATTTGCATTTTGCCTAAAACCTGTTGAGCAGTTTAAAACAAAGATTATTTATAGCTAACCCATACATTCTAGGACCTAACTGATTCCACACTTTCACTTCTCCTATATATGTATTTTATCCATCGTTATCTAAAACCCAAATATGTGTTTTGCCTTTTGGCAGCATTATGAGCTTTATAAAGCATTTTTCACCTCATTTTACACAGCATACAGTTTGGGTTTAGCACGTTAGCTGAGCTGCCAAAAAAAACACACACACACCTTTCTGCTTAGTCATGGCTAGATTTAAGTATTGCTTATCAGATTAAGCCTTCTATACTCCCTTTCCCTCCCTCTCTCTCTCTCACCCTCCTGGTGGCTATCGTGTGGCTTTCGCTCTTTGAGCCAAAATCTTGAAAGCACTTAGCCTGCAACATAATCAGCAAAAGCGATTAAAGCACTTGGCCCATTGTTTATTATTACAATATTAGCCAAGCTTTTGTTGTTGCCGTTGTTGGAGCTGGGGCTTGATCTAGGGTTGGGGCACAGTGGCAGTGGCAGAGGCCTCAGTTTGCACTCGAAGCGAGCGCTCTATCAACTCGACTCGATGGCTGTTTGGCTTTACTTGGCTTGACTTTGGCACCATTGTTTGCACAATGCTGGGTGGCCATCAAAGGACATCAAAGGGGGACACACCACTGTGGACCAACTGGGGGGCTACTGAAGGGGGCAACTATGATGCTGCAACTGAAGGCACGCGCCAACATTTAACAGCAGGCAGGCAGATCATTCATCAATAATTACATGCTGAAAGGCTAAAGGCGATGCCACAAAAATGTCGAAAGCCCGGCCCGCTCGCCCCGTGACAGCAGCAGTCCCCTCTTTCCCCACTTTCTCTCACTCACACTCTGTGTCACCAATTGCGGCAACTCAACTAATTTATGCCAAAATGCTTGCCAAACTAATGACACTTTGCAGCGGAAGACGACAGGCGAAGCGGGAAGCCGACAACGGGAGGGGCGCACAGTGGGCTGAGGTTGGCGGAATGGCACGCAAAAGTTTTTGGAATGCCGTTAGTTTGTTGTAGGGTTGTCGGGTTGTCGGGCTGTCGGGCTGTAGGGTTGTAGGGTTCGTTTCTCATTGGTTTGGTTGGTTAGTTAGTTGGTTGGTTGGCTGCCTGTCACGGCAAGAAATGTAAAACTTGCGCGAAAAATGATAAATACGCTAAGACCTAATTAACTTGCGACTTTAATTAATTTTTAATGAAAAAGTTAATGAGCCGAAAACTAACTGGGCCAATGAGTTGTGCATGTGTTTGCGGGCCCCAATCGATTTATGCGATAATATTTTAACTAAACTAAATCAAATCAAGTGTATTTATTTAATAGGTAAGTTGTATTTTAAAGGCCAAAATAATCTAATGCTTAAACTTGGCTTAGACCGCGTAGCTATATACCGCAGCTGCTCGTCGTTGAAAGAATTATTATAAATAATATTAAAATAATAATAAATGACAACAAATGTTGATATTTCTGCAGTTAAACTGCTGTGAAAAACGAATTTATAATCTGAATTATTTTAATTTAATTTATAATAATTTATTCTAGTACCACAAACTTACGCCCATTATTTATGATAGTAGACATTAGTTGTAAATAATTATTATTTGGAGATTAAAAGACATTTTAAAATATAAAGTTAAGAAACTACAAAAAAAATAACGAATTAATATAAGTAATTATTTAACTTTATAAATAAAAATAATGAATTTTTATGATGATTTTCTAAGAATTTTTCCTGAAGTATGTTTCAAGCATATTTTAGTTTGTATTTTGTGAAAAAAATGGCATTTCTAAAAAGTTTTTTTTAAATCAACTTAACAGACAACAAGGAGAATAGAAATCCTTAAACAAAGGTTATATTCCAAGAGATATTTCAAATGCTAAATCTAAGAGAAAATATGTCAAGCAAAAAGCTTTAATAAGGTCTTAGACCAGAGCTAAAAATTAGATTTAAATTAAAAGTTAGATCCAAGCTAATAACTTCAAGAAAAATATATATATTTGCAATGTTATGACCTTTTAAAAATAACAAAAAAAAAAACAAAATGCACAAAAAGAATATTACAAAATTTTTGCACTAAACAATCTCCGCTTTATGACACATATGTACGTCGTCTTGTCTGGCATTCAATCAGCGCCAACTCATTCCCGCTGCCCACACCCCCTGCCCTGGCCAACTGCTCCCCCGCCGCCCTCACAATGACAGCAGCTTTAATTGGATTTTCGCTGCTGCGGCCGCAACAAAAACAACACAAAAAAAAATCAAAAAAAAAAAATATGTAAAAAAAAAAATGAAAATTGCAATTTTCGACAGGCGGCTGTCGCTTGGTTTCATTTTACGTTACTTTACCCGTCTTTGGCTAGCTTTTGTTGGTCTGGATGGCTTTTCCTGGGTTATCCCCAATGGCTTTTCTTTGCAATTGGCGCTCAGCTTTTGGCGCTGTTATTTCTCCGTAACAAAGTTTACATTTCACACATTCATCACTTTTGGCAGCTGCAACTAATAGTGTGCAATGTCGGGCAAATGGACGGCCCCGTTTAGCCAACAGCCAGCCTAGAACTAACTGAAGCTGCTCCGTTTATATACATATAAATATAGTATATATATATACCATATATAAATGTTTCTTTTTTGGTCATGGGCATACATTTTTATTGCAATTCTCAGCAGAGAGTAATACTACTTATATAGCTTGTGCCAAGTTGTCCAGTTTCGTTTGCCAAGAACGGATTACGGATTTTTGTCTGTGCATGGAGTCCTATAAATCAATGCTTAAAGCTTAAAGGAACTGATGACCTATCCAAGTCAGGCATGGCATAATTTTTACCCTCACTTTGCACATTGTTTGTAATACTTGCCATGCCACCACACACACAAATGCCATGCTGCCTCAGCTCAGTTCAGCTCAGCTCAGCTCATGGCTTCATTCCCGGCTGGAACGTAAGTAAGTAACCCTTTCATTGCCTCTAGCTTCCCCCTTATAATGATGAAGCTGTTGGATGTTGCCTGTTGGCTGTTGGCTTAACACTTTGAGCCGTGTGACTTCTGCACGTTGGCATCATAAAGTAGCAGCGTTTCAGAATGTTAGTCGATACGTGCCTTCAATCCAGCCATAGAGTCATTGATCATTGCGCTGCCTGATACTGATTTATGGAATTCGCATCAATTTTGAATTTTGTAGTTCCCCCAGCTGTAAACTGCGAGCTGTAAGCTGTGAGCTGTGAGCTGAGTTGATAGTCTGTCTTCTGGTCCATGACAGCACAGCGTCTTGAGACGTTTCATAATTCATCTTAATTTTAATTTGCAAGTGATGGAGTAGCTGCCAAGCCAGCCAAGCAGCATTCAACCAGTCAGTCAACCATTCAGCCAGCCAGCCAGTCAGTCAGGCGGCTCTAAACTGCAGCTTCATTATCTTAATCTACTCCTTTTTAAGCACAAACTTTTTAACATCAGACCGCACACAAATTTGCGCCCAATTGCACTTTGGTGCAGTTTAATCTGCAAAATTGCCGGCCAGGCCAGCAATTTTCACAAATTGCTTACATTACGTAAATGAAGAGACACCAGCCATGTTTCCCATCTTCCATCTCCATCTACCATCTCCCATCTTCATTTCTATCTTCATTGTCAACGTTCAGCTTGTGCTACTCCTGATTGTCCTTGTTTGCTGTCCTTGTTCGCTGTCGCTGTTGCCGTGGCCGTGCTGTTGTATCGCGTGCCGTCATCAAGGCGCTGGCACATTGCGTATACGCAGCGTTTGAGGCTCTTCTAGTGATTGCGTCTAATTGAGCGCACATTTCACGCTCGCATACAAATTGCAATACAATTAATTTATGACCATTTTCGCCCGATAATGCAGTTGAAGCACGTACCAACCGCAAAACATTTCAAAATTTTAATTAAAAACCAAATATTAAATCAATGCAGCATCCAAATTAGTTGTTAGTTCTTGTTGTTGCTGTTGCTGTTGTTGTTGCCGGCCCCCAGGCAGACGCATAATTCATTTGGCACAGAAGGCCAACGACAAAGTCGCTTAATTACCAACTCTGCCAACATCGCTGCCAGCGTCGCATTAACCCATTAATTAAGGTGACGTCAAAGGCAGCGCCAAAAGCGATAAAACCATAAAACGTTCAAAACGACCAAAAACCAAACGCCCCTCCCCTCCACAAAATTGTCGGCTAAACCAGGAGAACAAGCCCAATAACAGAAGGCCACACGAGCAAAAAGAAATCTTAAATGCCAGGACTCGCATATTTATGGCCATGTCTCGATGAACTACAAAAGTGCAAGAAATGCAACCGCATTGAGAAGCCATCCAATGAGCTGGCAATGAAGCCTGTGATTTTTAAATCTTTACAGCATATGTTGGGCAGCAATAGGGAGAACTATGAAGCTATTGTTGAATATTCTAGTAATGATTATGAATTTTGGGAAGGTGAAAGGAAATATGTTATATTGTATTAAAAAAAAAAAGGAGAGGATAGCTGTCCAAGGCTGCTGAGAAGTTCCTTAAAAGCCTTGCTAATGCCGCAATTGTAGAACAGCTACATCTGCTCCTCGTATGCCTAACAGGATCATCCTTCCCCTATTCCTATAAATCATTTCATTTTTTTATGTTCTCAATATATTTGTTATTATCATGTTTTTTCTACAGAGCTCTCTCTTCCTTCCTAAACGTTTTCTCTTTTCCTCTACCTTTGGAGGAATCCCTGACCACTTTCAGCTGTAAAGAAGAATGCAGCTAGAATAGTGACATCTCTTAGTTAGCTATTTATTTTTTATTATTATTAATATATATTTATTTAGAAGTGTGCTTTTACTCCAGAATTTGATTTTCTTTATTTCTAACTTTTAATTTTAGGTATACTAAATAAATTATACCTTAACTCTTCTTTTTACTAACTCTCTTCTATTTAGTAGTAATAATAGTACTAACTACCTGGCTGTGAATATGGGCCAGACCTTCAAATAAAATTCTCCCGTGTTAATATCATTATTAGAAACTTAGGTAATTTTCATAGACTGTTATTATTCTTTATAATAAAATATTTTAATTGGCACAGCACACAATTGCTTGTCATTCAAATAAATCAAAAAAATTAAATAAATAAATAATATACAATAATTCGATCAGGTTGGTATCGACTGTTCAGCAACACGGAACATCAGTGTGGAGTTTCATATATAAGGGATTACAACTAAAAGACTACTTTGAATAGAAATAACCACACAGATCCGGCTTAATCGACTCAACATCAAATATGTATGTATATAATTTGTATAAAATTGAAAATAAATATAATGGACAACGTGACAATATTTAAAAATATTCTTAAAGAAATAAAAGGGGTTTTTAATAAGGTGTAAGAATTTCTACTTAAAAAAAACACTTTCTGATGAATTTAAATTATTCCTTAGATATTTAAAGGAGTTTTTAAATAAAGAAATAAAACAATGATTTAAAATTAATTGTACAAATTCAATCAACAAAACTGCTAGCCAATATTTCAAATAAAATTTATAGTTATATTTTAAATATTCAATTATATCAATTTTTATCTATCATTCAACAATTATTTATTGAAGTCAAACTTGGCTCTAAAATTCTATCAAATAGATATAAGTTATCTTTCCAGTATTTAAACAGCAATTTACAAACAAATTAATTTGTTTTTATTTGCATCGTTATTCAATGATTTGAAAAGAATTTCGTATTATCTGTATTTGCGTGTATTCATGGAAATTATTTTTAATAGTGACAAATTGATGCACATTAGTTTGATAAACAGCCGTAGCCCCCGGACAAATACAAACTAAACGAGTTTATAAAATATACTTATCGATTTCTGACTAATCGTCGAGTTGTTCTTTTATGCACAGTGAATAAACCCAGACATCGTTTCTGTTAAGGACATACATTTGTCTTGAACAGTCAAACAGTTGTTGGCAAAAGTTTTGACCACTTAATGGCCCCGTTCAATGCCAAATGATATGAAATTAGTTTTAGCCTTGTATTTTCAAAATTAAACCCAGTTAAAAATCAATGCACTGGTCTCTTTGGCCACACTTGCCCAGTTGGCCCATTTGCTTTGGTATTCGCATTTTCTCCGGCCAGCTCTCGCTGGCATTTGGCGTATGTCAGACCCAAACTGGCAGTTCAATAATGAATAATAACGGGGCCGAGTTAAAAACTTTGCTATCTCCCTCTAGCAGAGCGCACTCTGGCTGTCTCATGCGTTGTTGCACGCTGTGCTGTCACAACAGCAACAGCAATGGCAACAACAATATTGAGGCAAAAACTTTGGCAATATATTTGCAACGCATTACGTGGCATGTCAAGCGTTTTATCGCGCGTATTTTTCAATTTTTGCGCGGGGCGTGGTTGCATCTAACGGAGGGCGGTGCAGCAACATTGAGTGTGTAGTAGAGAATGGGGCGGGGGGCCATGCCACAGCAATATGCTTGGTAGCAAAAATTAAAAAACAGCCAGCGCTTTTTCCTACTCCTACTTCTAATGCTCGCTCATGTGGCGCTCTTGGTCATATATTTCTTGGCCGCCCGCAAAGATAACGGGGCCATAGCCAGGACCTCCATATGCTGGTCGTAAGCATGTGTGTGTGTGTGTGTGGCCAGCGGTGCAACCTCTTCAAATAGTAGTTGCAAAAAAAAAAAGAAAAAGAAAAGCAGAAAAAAAATGGCATATACTAGAGAGAAGGTGGAGCATAGAAACCAACTCAACGCCCATTGAAACACATTTCCGTTCGGCTCTGGGGGTTTGGTGTAAGGGGAGGCGCTCATATCCGCTTTTTGAGCGTTGAGCACAAACAGGAAACACATTATAGCAGCTGGTAGACAGACTTATGTGTAGCACTGTTGAAAAATTGTTACACACGCTGATGCTGTCACTGCCAGGCGTACTCCAACATCTCCTTCTACGTTTTGTTGCTGCTTGTTGATGTTTTGCTCAGTGTTTGTGTTTTTTGCTGTTGCTGTTGCTGTTGCTGCACAGTTTTTTACATTCGGTAAATAAACTGCAATGTGAGTTATGTCAAGCAACACACACACACACACACACACTCACACCCACACAGTTGCTTGTGTGTTGCATAATGGCCGCTATGGCTCATCTATCAAAATACGCGAGCAGCAACAAAAAAAAGTGCAGCATACTTTGCAGGGCTCTAATGGCGACGAAGCTGTTCACAGGAAAAAGTGTTGCCTTGTTGTTAGATGAGCAACGGAAAAAAGTGTTGTCTACTTATGCGCATTTGTCAATTCAGTATGGCATATCATCAAAAAAAGAAATATAAAAATATAAAAAGTATTTATTGCTCACTTACTTAAGCAGGCAGCTCATTTGAAAGACAAAGCGAAAGTAGAACTTAAACTTGGAAAGACCACAAAAACAACATTTTCTAGTTTATCAAATATTTTTAGTATATCTCTAAATCACTATGGCGTGTTTGGCCATTTTTTAGTGTAAATTACTTAATAACTTCTGAGTTAAGAGAGTTCTTGGAGATTAGTTTTTTATCATAATATTTTTTATATGGAATATTTTTATTGCCCATTTTTTTTACTTCAAATTGATATTTCAGGCTATGTGGTTAAAGTAAAATTATGCGAAAAGTTCGAAAAATGCACCTTGTGCGACATTACAATTGATGTCTCTATAATAGGCGCAGAAATTTTCAACACACTATCCAAGGTAATATTTTTAAAAAAAAAGTATTGTTGATTCAAGTCTTTTACTTTCAAAAACAACAAACAAATATGTATTATATTAACTACTAAATAGTACCAATAAAATTCAAACCTCACTGGTCAATATCCATTAAAAATTTTATCGCAAAAACTTATTTATTTAAAAATTTAAGTCGCTTTGTTTTAACCAAAAATAAATTAATTAACAGCAGCTTTTTGCTTGAAAGAGCTTTCCTAACAGCTGCTAACTTAACATTAAACGTGAATGTTAAAATTAATGCTATATAACTTTAAAATTTGTAGTATTTATAATGTCTTTACATTGAATGTTCATTTATTTTAAAGTAAACTTTCGAAGTCTAGTATAATCCATTACAAATATGAAAATCAATATCTGCATTTAAATTTGATTCAGAATAAACTGTTTTTAAAACTTACTCTCAAAGAATTCTTAAATAGCCTTAAAATGCCATTAAATAACATATTCAAATTTTTGTCACCAAATTCTCTATACAATCAAGGAACCATTCAAAAAATATAATTCTCAAATTGAATCTCAAATTTCAAATATTTCCATTAGCCATTAGGCAACTGCTGTGATCCGTCAAATTAACCCAGCCAGCACTTAAACAAAAACATTTAATACTTGTAGAAAATAATTCAGGGACAGCTCAATTTCTAATGCATTTTTAGACGCCAAACGCAAAATAAAATAAGAACAAATTCGAGCAACGAATTTTAGTATTCATTTACTTGCCAAAATGCTGGGAACTAAATTTAGGCGGCATACAGAACATAGAAAAAAGAACATGGCCCAGCAAATTGCTCATTTATTTGCAACTGTCAATATCAATAACAAATTGGTTGTTGTTATGCCTCACACACACTCGCACACACACACACACATGCCATGTAAATGTGCCACACTATGAACATTTGTATTTGTGTGTATATATATATTTTTTGTGTGTTTTTTTTCTTTTTTTTGGTTACTCTTTTGGTAACTTTAGCCGTGGCCCAGCAAAACTGACAGGCAGTAATAAAATAAATGAGCCGCCATTCTTTTAAATTGAGTTTAATAAACGTCACACTTCATCGACAAAAGCACTGAAGAACTAACAAGCTTGCCCAAAAAAAAAGAAAAGAAAAATAGAAAAAAAAAACCTGAAACCCTTAACTGAAACTGTACCACGCTTGGTTGGCTATCTGGCTGGCTTTTAGTTTTCTGGTCCCAGGACCTAATACAAATGAACTATGAAATGACCGGGACAACATGCATATTTTGGCCTGAGCACACTTATTTATTATTCCCCAAGCGTTTGACCAAAGGCTAACCCCAAAAAGAGAAAAATGCTGTAGAGTGGACCGCATTCAAATGATGTCTTACTTAGTTTCCCTTGCCTGCATTGTGGCATACAACAAAAAAAACAGCCCATAGTTATATGAGCACAATTTTACATACATTTATTTATATGTAGAAAATATGTATCTATATAGCCCTGACTGCTGCTGCTCTTTTATGTTTATGGCCTGAAAGTTGTGCAACAGCATCGCGAAATCGCTTACATGAGATTGTAATTACGATAAACGGGCCAGAGCCAAAGCCTTTAAAAATAAACATATATGATATGGGGTATGCAGTGGAAGGAGGAGAGAGAAGAGTTAGTAACAACGACGCCTTGTTGGCCATAAACCGCCAAATGAGCCAAATAAATGTTATTTATATATATAAATGTATAAAACAGACGGCAAAAATTGCAAAGTGCGCGAGAGGTTTTACCCGACTTGTGTGCAATTGCGATTTATTTATATAAAATTCATGCGATATGAAATCATATAGGTAACTAAATATGCCACATAGTCAAACAGACAGACAAACAGACAAACACACACACACACACACACAGACTGAGCCATTCAGCATTTGGCTTTTGTGCCTGGGCGTTATGTAAACATTCGACAACGAAATCGCATTGCAGGAGCAGCAGCTAGAAATAGATCCTGGCAGCTAGGGAGCAAAAAGCAGGAGACGCAGACACAAACGTAGACAGGCGCCGTTATAGCGTCCTAAACGATTGAAATATTTATTAAGCGCCAGACAACAACAATATCTATAAATGAAATATATATAACAAAAAATTTATGATAAAAAAAAAAAGAAAAACAATTTTCGAGGCATCAAAACTAAGTTGACCTTAAGCTGGGCATTAAAAAAAATATATATATAAACACGTTCCAAAAGCTGCTTGCGAAACAATTTCACAAAAATATTTAAAGCATATTTTAAAGATCGACTTAAAAGTAAATAAATATATATAGGTCCACTTTCCACTCTCTTATTAAAAATTATAGACTTTAAATCATTTTACATAATCCCATACGAAAATAACTTGCATATTTCCATAAAATTAAACAAAAGTAAAATTCACAACATATTTTTTATTTAACAACAAAAATGTTGATATGCATAAATATTATTTGAGACTGAAATTCATAAACGGTCTTTTAATAAAATATGCAACAAAATTGCATTAAACTGAGCTAAAGTTTCTCAATTTAAAATAATTTTTAAAAACTGATTTACAATTTGGAATTTTATTAAATTTTATAAATGCCAACAATTTGGAAAAGGTAGACTTCGCTTTTTATTTGTTTAAACTTTAAATTGAAACCAATAACACAAATGACATATATCGGACAAACAAAAAAAAAAAGATACATTTATTTACAATTTAAATGAACATTTCGCAAACGTAAAAAATATTTTAATTAAAATTCAAATAAATATGTAAATTAATTGCCAAAGTATAGATATCAATGAAAAATTACTGCTTTTCAGCGTGCTGTCAGCTTTTTCTTAATAATCAAAAAAATATTGTAAAAAAAATAACAAGTATGTATACGAAATTGAATCAATCGTTGTTCATGGCAAAACTGGGAGTATAATAGCCCTAGGCAAGACAATACAAAATATGCTGCTCGATATGTGTGTGTGTGAGTGTGTACCGAGCTCTGTGTACTTGTGTGTGTGTATGTGTGGCATATGTCAGCAAATACAAACATTCAGAAATACCTATGGCAAAATAAGCGCGCACATAAATAAAAAAAAATAAAAAAAATAAAAAGACATTGTCAGAAAAACGCGATGTGCTCGAATATTTATTTATGGGCCTCGTGCTCGTTCTCGAGCTGAGTTAGGGCCAAAAAACAAAAACAACAACAACAGAAAAGCAGAAATGCCAAAAAAAAAAGGGCATATAGGCCAGCGCATTCTAAGTTATTTGATTGCTAATTAAAATGGCAAATCAAAGCGGCACCGAGCGTCAATGTTGACAGTATACAATGGAGACGACGAGCCCCAACACACACACACACCCACACACACACGCAGCTCCATTAATAGAGCGTGAATTTTAGCGCAAACACGCCGAGGGAGCGGGCTGTGGGCGGTGGGCTGTGGGTTGTGGGCGGTACAGATGTGGGCGTGGTGTGCGCATTTGTAGCCCGCAATGTTTTGCCAATCAAACCCCAAAGTCATTTCATTATTGGCTTTGCGTAATCGACGTCAAAGCGTCCCGGGCAAAAGTCAACAAAGCGACGCGGGCAAGTAAGAAGTTGGAGGCGGAGCAGGAGGAGAAAGAGGATGGAGGCTGAAACTGAGGCTGCTGCCCCTGCAGTCGAACGTCAAAACGTGCATGCAGTCAAGCGGATTGAGGCAAATATTTTCACATTGACACGGCAGAAAGGATCAGCAGCAACAAACGGCGGCAGGACGAGAGGACGACAAGTTGAGTTTCGAGATTGGAAGCCGACGCGACTTGACAATAAAGTCAAAAGTGTAAATGACACAGTTCGTTAGGCGTCGCAGAGCATGCAATACATATATAGATACATACATATATATACAGATATAGGTACTTATATACAAATACATGTACATATAAAAATGGAGCCATAGATACGTTTGTTATGCAAGTTGGGCGTGGCCCCAAAAAAAAAAAAGGATTGCGGACCAAACATTAATGGAGGCCACAGACAGAGCCGCATTGAACAAACTCAGCTCAGTAACTCAGTCAGTCAGTCTGTCAGTCAGTCAGTCAGTCAGTCAGTCAGTCAGTCAGCCAGTCAGTCAGTCCGTCATTCAGTCAGTCAGTTTGTCAGTTTGTCAGTCAATACTGTTCTGCCAGCAGATTTTGGAGTATGAGAAATATTTTATGCGCACATCATAAAAGAGCCTCGAGACTGCAGCACAAACACACACACACACACTTACACACACACATACGCACTAAAAGATACACAACAACGGCAGATACAAGATACAATCGCCACAGCCGTGAGATACGAAAGAAAATTTGTGTGGCAGGACAACGCATAAAAAGCAAACGCAAAGGCACTAAATAACAACAAGGAGTCAAGTGAGGACAAAGCTTTGAAGTTGCAGCAGCATGGCGACGGCGAAGCTGCCGACCAAAAGGGAGCACACACACACACACACACACAGAACGACAACAACAAAGAGCGAGAGAGAGAGAGAGTGAGAGAGAAATAAAGAAAGCTAAGAATGCTAAACAACAAAAGGTCCGCAAAAGGACGAATTGTAAGGTGCAAATAATGCTGAAAGCGCCCCCAAAATGTATGCTACACATTTTTGGCAGCTGCCTAAGTACGTGTTAGTGTGTGTGTGTCTGTTTGTGTGTGTATCAATGTGTGTGTGTGTGTTTGTGCTCTGCCTGTTGACGTGAAAATTTGCACGTCTTTTGTTGTGCATGCGTGTAAATGTTTCGTGGATTTGATTTCGTTTCGCAAAATTGAAAAACTAAGCATTGAAAAACAACAACAATAACAACAGCAAACAAGCCAAAAGCAAATGTTTTATTTGTCTGCCACACACACACACACACACACACACATGCTGAGCACTCAATGCACTGCGTTTTCTGTGCCAAATTCGTTTTGACGGCATCCAAACAAGATAAAATAAAAAGGGTTTTTTTTTCTTTTACTTTATTTTACTTTGCGGCCTCTTTTAGTTGTTGTTTTTATAATACAAATAACGAGAATCCCTTCAATATACAACTGTTTATCTGTGTGTTAGTATTAGTGTGTGTGTGTGTGTGTGTCTGTCTATGTGTATTTGAGGTCGGGTTGATTGTTTAAGTAAACGCACTCAGGGCAAGCCGCGACGAGCTGATGCCTTCAACTTAACTTGCTCAACATTTTTTTGTTGGCTTCATATTTATTCTCCATCTCCAATTTTGTTTTTTTTTTCTTTTTCAATTTTTATTTTTATATTCTGCCTTTGGTTTTTTGCTTTTTTATTTTTCATTGCTGAGCCGGGTCAATTCTTTTGGGTTGGGCACTGATTTTTTTCTTTTTTTTTTTGCTTATTTTTATTAATAGACTTTTTGTAAAATGCCAAACAATATTTGGCTCAAACGAGGACGGAAAGTGTGCGCTTAAAATTATGCTACACTTTTCAATCAAAAGGGTTTCTTTTCCTCTCTAAATGTGTGTGTGTCCAGCGGCTGTTTATAAAGGATAAGTTGCTATGAAATTTCGTGTATGTTTAATCCGTAAATGGATATGTTGTTATGACGCCGATACACAAAAAAAAACCGAAAAAAAAATTAAATAAAATAAAATAAACTGAAACTCGTTTTTCCCTTTGCTTTTTTTTGTGATTGGTAAACATTTTCGTACTCAATTGAATGAGCATCGGTGTGGAATGGACTTAAACAATTTATTTTTAATATATTAAAATCTTGCCATTAACTCTCGATTTTTAACTGTCCTCTACAAATTTACATAAAAATTAAATAAAATTAAAAAAGAAACCAAATTTTCTAATTAAAATATTCTGCTTTATTAGAAAAGAAAATGCCAAAAAATTAAAAAAAAAAAGAA
Source organism: Hirtodrosophila alboralis (assembly GCA_035043045.1). NCBI lineage: Eukaryota > Metazoa > Arthropoda > Insecta > Diptera > Drosophilidae > Hirtodrosophila > Hirtodrosophila alboralis. Next base: position 508,626 of record JAWNNH010000106.1, on the reverse strand, counting down.
GGTATTTTAATGCCGAAATTTGTGATTTATAAACTCTTACTCTTTATCAGAGATAGCTAAAGGATTAGATTTAATTACACTTTGTCTCTCTAAATTTTTAGCTGTCCTCTACAAATTTATATAAAATTTAAAAATATTATATTATATTTTTTAATAAAAATATTTTGCTTTATTAGAAAAAAAAATGCAAAAATTCTAAAAAGAAACATATTTTGGAGATAAATAAACAAATGTCGAAATTTGTGATTTATATACTTTTACTCTTTATCAGTGATAACCAAAGGATTAAATTTAATTACACTTTGTTTCTCAAAATGTTGAATATATAAGAGTATACAGCATATTTAAAATTAGCATCTACGAGTCTACTTTTTTTTTTTTTTCGCTACTTTATATAATCTTTATATTCTATGATAAGTAAAGAGATTATTGACATTAATACTAGAATGTAAATAATTCTCAATCAATTATAATAAGAATTCAAATATAAAAATAAATAATAAAGGTTTTGTTACCCCAATTGCAAAATATAAACAAATTATATTTTTGGTTTAATTCAATTTTTGGGCGGTGATTTGAAAATTACAAACCCAATTTTGTGTCTTTTAGTTTTCGAGAAATCTAAATATAACTTGATTTTTATCACAATTAAATCATTTATATTCCCAATTTAATTCAAGTATTATCTTTAACAGCATTGCATTATTTATAAAATATATATAAAATATATAAATGTAAAATTTCAACTTACCTTTTTTCCATACACATATAAGTTTATTGAGCAAATACTTCGGTTTAGCACATCAATATTTAAATTTCAAGTCAACAAGTTTTTTGTTTAGTTAGTCTCTGCTTATTTGAGGTTCTGTTAAGCATTTCAACTTGGAAAAAAGGCACAATTGCAGCGGGTCATGCACAATTTGGCATAGTTCTTAGAATAATGATAGATTTAATTTGGTGTTTGATTTGTTATTTGTTTTTTTTTGCTTTTTTTCTGTTTTATGATAATATTGCGATATTCGTTGTCTGGACCGCGCACGCGAACACTTTGCACGATTTTGAAATGAAATTTAGCACACGAATGCCAATTAATGAAAACCTGCTGAAAATTAAACCGAAACTCAAACAATTTGTAGCATATTATAAAAAGGTAGAGGGCATTGAATTCGAATCAAAAGGAACTGAAACTGTTGGTATTTGTGTCCTGTTCCGGCCGCAAAAACTGCAAAAAATTGCATGACAGAAATGCCAATGCGAATGCCAAGAACAGAACAGAAACAAAAGCCAAGCCAAGTAAACCAAATCAAAATGTATGAAATGCCTTCACAAAATACAGGGTTATGTATATATTTGTGTGTATATGTACAATATAACCGCACATGTGGCATGCCCCAGTCAGCCTTTGTGTGAGTATGTGTGTTCGTATTTGTGTTTGTGGGTGTGGATGTGTGGGTGTGTGTGTGCACTTGAAAGCATTTAACGTAGTGGCAAGTCGACGGCAAGAAGACAAAACTTGTTCGAGATAAATGTCAAAGGTTATGGTGTTAATGTCGCTTTTATTCAAAACGGATATCGGTCCAGAGCGCAGAGAACAAAGGCGAGCAATGTAATAAAAAATAAATTAAATGGAAAATGCAAAAGGAAATGGAAATGGAAAAGGCAACTGACAACAAAGACGGACAAACGGACAGTTGCTTGCCAGGATAGAACAAGAGAGTGAAGCGCGAATGTGTCACGGATTTCATTGCTCATTGAATACGCATTCATTTCATGCGACAGGACACAAAAGGCACAAAACTGTGCGAAGGACCTGACTGCCATTCGGGGCAGCCGCAGCGAGTCACTCAGTCTGCGTACGTAAGCACCAGAAGGACATACACACACACACACAAACACACACAGGGACACACAGGCACACCAATACAGTGGCAACTCAAAGGCGCTGCGAAAATCAGTAAAGTAAGCCACAGAGCCACAGAGAAAATCAAAACTACGCGCACACCAAAAAGGCGCTGCCAGCTACACAATCTGTGTGTGTGTGTGTGTTTGTGTGTGTCCCGTCATTTGCATATGTATGTGTGTGTGTTTGTTGTGTGGCTTTCTTGTTGTAATTGTCATTTGGCAATTGCAATTTTCGCATTTTATTGAATTTTACACACAGCACAAAAGCTTGTCTAACAGATGCGCACACACCAATATATACACACACATACGAACATACACACACAAGCACACACATGTGCTCCGACACAATAACAACATCTTTTTTATATTCTTTTTTTTTTGTCATAATATATATTTTCATGTGCTCGAATTTCGCTTTACACGCGCTCACAAGTAAATTTATTGTTGCCTTTTTGGCTCATTTGATTTTTTGGTAAACAGTCACGGAATTTCCTAGTTTCCCAGTTGTTGTTGTTGTTAAGTATTTTGTGAATTTGTTTTTGATTTGCAACAAATTTTCATACACACACACAGAAGACACACACACTAATAGAGGCACATACGTAGAGAGAGTTTTGGGAGACGCGTCCAAGTTGTGTTCTACTATGCTGGCTCAGTAGCTGGCCTCTGCCTTGCGGAACCGCCCTAAAACAGTCGGGAGAATAACTGAAAATGAAAATTTGTGAAAAATTTACCCAAAGCACGCAAACGCATGCCAGGCATTAAGGCAAAAGCAAAGCGCAAAGCGCAAAGCCAGAAGCTTTTAAAATCTCCGAAACAAATACCATTATTTTATTTTTGCCATAGCCAACAACAAGTGAGAGCAAGCAAGAGAGAAGGAAACTCAGCGAGAGAGCATAAAGAAACACAATCAATAAGTTCGCCGCAGACGTCGAAAGCTTTTCTTGAAAGGCAGCTTGGCAAAAGAGAAGAAAAAAGAGTGAGAGAGTGAGAGAGCGCGCGCGAGCGCACGCACAGCAGCCCTCAACTCTTACCCCGCCAGGCATCACTGACGCCCTCGCTGCCCTAGCGTCATCGCCACAGGCAGCACATGCTGCCAGCACGTCATGTTTTTGGGCTGCGGACTTTGGACTTTTCAAGCAATTATCAGTTTAAGCGCAGCCAAATGGGAATGTAAACAAAGCTTTAAATAATTTACAATTTTCGTACACCGTAGAGAGCTTTACACAACGATTTACCGTTTAGCACGAACTTTTTGCCAGCGGGCAAACTTTAAATAACTGTTCTTAACTTTGCACTTGGTTTGATATTGTTTTGCTGCCTTGCGCTCAACACGTCTGACTTTCAGCGTCGCCACAACACGAATGTCAGGTGTGCTTAGATTCCGGCTCCATTTTGTCTGCTCCTTGCCTGCGATGTCAGACAGCCTGCCTGAGCGTAGGCGTTCTGTGAGAAGCGAGAGAGCAGGCGCGAGAGCAAAAAGTCCCACTATTTTGCCAATCAGCGCTGCCAACTTGTACAGCGCACAGAGTTGCTTGCTGACAGCTGCCCGAAGTTGCGCAGAGTTGCAACCGCTTCCATTTACACTGCGCAAAAGCCAGCCGAGCTTTCTCTAGCAACTGTAACGGTAATATTAAATAAGGATAACGGCTTTTGAAGCCGGCATATGGATAACGATGATTACCATCATCATAAATGCTTCTCAAGTGGCCACTCAGCGCCCAGAAACCAATCAGCCTCATCAATCTGTCAACTCTTTGCCATAGAAAACGAACATACGGCCACTTAGGGCTAAACAAAGCGCCTGCATGTCGTCGCAAGGACCTCAAGTGCGACAAATGTACGAATAGCCACTCAAGGTGGCCAAATTACCGCCGCAGGTCGAGTCCTGAACTTATAATTAGATATTACGGGCCGCACTTGGTATCACAAACCAGCTGCCTTCAGGCAATGCCCGCAGAATAGCAAAACTCGTTCTCGCGAGTGCTGCTATGCGCCAGATCCTGCATCATATGCGGGCTGGCCAGCAAAGGTATTTACGACCATGTCCATATCCATATCTGTGTACCGTGTGTACCGTGTGTACCGTGTGTCCCGTGCCAAAAGGTGCAAATGCAAGTTGCACGAACTGAGATATCAGCTTACATGCTGCATTTTTATATATTATTTTTTGAAACCCAATCGCCACAGATGTTGATGACTTTGCCCTGCCTTGACTGACTTCTTGGGCACGCCCGCGTTGCAGTATTCAATAACCAAGCGCTGGATATGATGCTGCACCCCCCTCTGTCAGTTTGTCCGGCTTGGTAAGGTTAAGGGTTTGGGTTTGGGCTTGGGTTTGGATAAGAGTAAGGGTAGTTTTTTGTTTCGGCATGATTTTACATAATTCCAACACCCTTCGCATGCTGTGTGCATTGAACTTTCACTCTGTACGGGACATCTACTAAATTGTATATGGCTCTTTTGACGCTTTAAATTGATTCACACCGCACACGCACAGGACGCGATGCCATCACGCATATCCTCGCGCATCCTGCCAGGCCATACCCACTTTGATGAATTTCATACCCTGTAATGTGGCATTAAATATATGATCGGCTTAAAAGCAGAAACATCGACGGCAACAGAATTTAAAAGAAATTTTTAAGGCTTCCCTAAAATGTACTATTAAAAAATACTATCAAAAAAATTTAAAAATTTTTGCTTACATAGTTTTTACTGCTACTGAAACTAGTTTTTTTCCCGTATATTTTCTACTTTTCTTTTATTCTTTTACAGAATATCTACAGAAAATGCTGGGGCATCTGTTAATTAATCTTGAATTTTTACTTTAAGAAGTGTGCTTAATAGGCTCAATGGGTTAAGTATATAAAGCGTTTTACTTTCCTTTCCATTTTACCATTTCCTTATACCTATAATTTCGTTTTCCCAAGCTTAAAACTTTTCCAGGATATCACTTGGTCGTATACCTGCAGCTGCAGCATTCTTTATTCAGCATTTTCCGTGTTGTCATGCATTTGTATTTGATTAAACATTTTTTTACGCATTTCCGTTGAGGGCATCATTAGTTGGCCGTGGTCCAGCCGCGCAGCACCCCCTTTGCCACCCCCGTCCCCGCAACACGCCCGCGATAGCAACCCCAACTCACCCCTTGCTGCCGCATTTCCTTACAACATTATAGTTGCCGCTGTTGTTGTTGTGTGCTTAGGCGCAAGTTGCATCTGTCCACTTCCGGTATAGAAGTTTCATGTGTGTGTGTGGGTTTGTTTGATTATTTGTTTTAGCTGCTTTTAAGTGCTACGGCATATAGATCGATGGCCCATGTCAATGTCCTTTAGTGGCATTTCATTACAACTAGCACCGTTATTTGTATGCTGTTCGGCTGCGGTTTTGTTTGCCCATCAGTTGCAGTTACTTTACGAGCCATCAAAACGGCCATTGAACATGATGAGAAAATTGCCAAGACACATACATAAAACCGCTTTCTTCATCACCATGAATAGACAGAAAATAAAATTGTAGTAGGGCGTACAGTGTTACGGGGTGGGGTAGCTATATTTCAACCCTCCGTCGAACCCATTGTCAGACATGTGCATGAACAGACTTTATGGTTATGAGCACTTCATATAGGAAGTGTTTACTAGCGCCACAATTATAAAGTGATTACCCACCAAAGGGGAGCGGGTGGGAAGAAAAGGGAACTGTTTGATTAGCAACCCATATTAATTTTTATAGCATTATAATCGACGCATAGAAGAAAATACAAGATACTTCAGCTTAGTTTGTTTTTTTTTTCATTTTATTTAAAAAACTTTACATTTGCTTAAATTTTTTTGTTTTTTTTTTAGTCTATATAAAAATACAAATATTACGTATAAAAATATATATATCTATATATATGTTTGTATATTTATATGGTACACAATCCAATTCGTTATATTTTATTTTATTTTTATTGTAAATGCACTCTGCGCAGACAAAAACATCGAGCACAAGACTTTTGTAAACTTTAGGCTTAACATTTTAATATCACATCATCTCACTTAACAGTTAGATATGCTTATCAGTGATATATTACGTTTCTATATATAGCTAAATATATAAAAATATATATATATGTACTTATAACTATTGTAGATTGAGCGAAGTTTTCCCATATTCGTTGTACTCTGTGGTTACAACCAATTGCATTCTACAGACTAAGGAACAATAACGCTGTGATATTGTTCAGATTTGTTTTCCTATATACTAAGAGTTGACTTTTAAGTACACAACCGCCGGTTCTGTTATTTGCCTCTGGCCATAGACCATATAATACATATTTATGTGGCATTTTCTATATTTTAAGTTGTACTCTTCAAATACTTTTACTGGTAGTGAAACGCTGGTTTAATGTCCGTTTTTTTTTATAAAATAACTAACTAAGTTATGTTAACTAAACTAAACTAAACTGATGCTGAGTTAATGCCTCATAAACTTAGGATTCTACGAAATGACTAGAGTTCACACTCAACTTTGGAACCAGCACGGGAACTGGATTTAATTGCTTAGTTTAGGTTTTTTTTTTTTTTGGTTTGAATACACTTAAAAACTATTACTGCACAATTTCGCCTGAATTTCGTTTTTAATGTTTTTTTGAAATTTAAAAAAGAGTTTTGAAATAAATGTTTACCTAAAGATACAACTAAAACTGTATTCGAAATTGAAAAAAGAAATATATATGATAAGTCTAATGGGATTTAAAATTTGTGTTGACTAGATGAATACTTAAATTAATGACTAGAATGTGAAGGATAATTATTTTTATATTAAAGTGAAGATGTTAAGGTAAAAGTATATGAGGTGTGTGATGAAAATTAAATGAGATATAAGTTGATTTAATGACAATATTATGGAGATGAATGAATATGAATTTAGAGAAGTGAAAGCGATTTGATAGTGGAAATTTAATGATAGTTAGAAAATGTAATGGAAAGTATGATAGATGAAATTATAGATGATGATTCAGTTAATATTTAGAATGAATTTTGTGATAGTATTTTGGAAAATATAGTAAAGCATATAAGAAAAATGTTAGATAGCAGATAGTTAGGTTTTCTATGTAATGATAGCTTTGGCTTATTGTTTTTTGGTATAAACTAATACTTTGGTATTATTTATTGCAATTTGTTAACTAAAATCTGATTAGAGCCTAATATAAATGACTAGAATTTTACTGACTATACGAAATGCCTGACCTGGTACAGAAGTCCTTTGGTGTTAGCAATTTAATTGAGATCATATTGAAGCTGACTAGTGCCACATACTAAATGTATATATTTGGTTGGACTGACTACAAATAAATACTAAACATATATTTTAAGTGTTTAACTAAAATCTAATATGACTAGACTGTTTGCCGTCTTTGGTGTCAATATACAACAATGGAATGTTGATTGAAGTACAGAGTTTTGACTAGAATTGAACTCATTTATATGAACTAAATGACTAGAATCTTGAGAAATTAATTAATAACTAAATGTATATAACTAAAATTCAATCAAAGTCGAATTTGTATTATAGCAACTAATTTCTTTGGTCTGTTTCAGCTGCAGTTCTCCCAATTAACAAGAGATAAATTATAAACTAAACTTAACAATAGGGGACTATAAACAAATATAAACTATATACAATAGCCAGGTTGCCCACAATCCCGACTTACTCTCAATGCGCCATTGTCGTATGCTGTATGACGGAGGCGCAATTGCGAAGATTTGTCAGAGCGGCTGCGGCAATGCTCTCCTCTTCGGTCAGGCCGTGCTCCACAATCTGCAGACGACCGTAGCCAGCGGAGGAGGTGGAAGAGCTGCAGTCGGACAAGTAATCGGCCTCATAGTCATAGTGACTGCTACTTGCCGCACCCGCCACATAGACGCCCTCATCCTCATGCGTGCCCGCGTAGGAATGTGAACTGCTTGCCGAGCTGGAGCTATTGGATTTATACACGGCCGTCTGGAAGCTACCCGTTATTGTGGTGGTAGACTCCTGTTCCCTCTCCGGCTCTAGCTCCGTCTCCGTTTCCGTTTCTGGCTCTGCCATTGGCTGTGGTTTCTTTACATGCGTCAACTGATGTTTGCGTAGATAGGCAGCACGCTTGAACTTCTTGCCACAGTCGGTGCAACCAAAGGCCAGATCATCGGCTGACTTCTTCTTGGTGCTGACTTGCTGTTGCTCCTGTTGATTGCTTGTATTACGATTCTCCTTTTTGGCAGCGGCTGTCTCCTTCTTGGGCTTGTGCCAGCGACGATGTGAGGCCAGATTTGCGGGGCAATTGAACTGCTTGCCACATTCGGGGCAGCGGTACTCGAGCAGCACAATGCAGGCGCAACGATGACGGGCCAGACCAAAGGCATCATCGAACTTGATGCGACACAGCCGGCAAACATAGTCACCAATTACATTCTTAATGGCCGCCAGTTCCGCCTTGGTCTCCTCGGTAATCTCAACAATATTGTACTTGGGATCAATGTCTCCATTGCTGTATTGCACGGTGCCATCCGTAATGTCCTCCAGAGGTCTTATTATTGTGCCCGAAACTGGTGAACTCGTCTCCTCATCGAACTTTAATTTGCGCGTTGCTTTGTTGCGCGTCGATTTGGCACTGGATGTGGTTGCCTTGGTGGTGCGCGGTGCCGTGTCCGACACTTTGATGGGCTTGGCGGGTGTGGCGGGGGCATCGACGGGTGAGGTTAGGCTGACAACTGATTTGGCCAGTTTGGCAGCGGGCTGCAATTCGCTTTGTTCGTTTAACTTGCGCTTGACTGCACTTGGAACTGGGCTCTGTGGCGGTGTTATGGGCTTCTCTGTAATGACGACCACCTCCTGTGCCACCTCCTGTTGTATGAGGTCCTCTTCGACTGTCGCCGGCTCGCTGTGAACTTCAGCAAATGCGGTTGCCATTGGCACATCGCTGATTGGCACTGGCAACGGCTCTGGCACCGGCTCTGGCGATGGCGGTTTTACGGACAGATCCAATGGTATTTCACACTTGGTTTTGATGTTCAGATAACGGCTGCGATACTTGGGCGGCAGCGAGGCCACCGTGGTCAGCAGGCCCAGACCATGGGGCATGCCACCAGCCGTTGCATTGTGCAGCAGCTGTATGCTATGTGTGTGGGGATGCGGATGTTGGTTGGGCGCTGTGGGCTGATGGTTGGCAACGCTGGCCATTGCACTGTACGGCGTATCAACGAAATGATGATAAACTGAAACTTGAACGCACTTTAAGAACTTTGATCGAAACAATAAACGGAAACGGGATGAACGGAGTGAACGGATGAACGGTGAACTGGTGAACTATGAACTGTGTGAACGGTGAACGGGAGGAACAAAGAGTTGAAGAACTAAGCAAAAAACTTAACAACAAATTGAAACGTTGGCAAAAGTTGAGCGCTCCTTTGGCTGCTTCCTGTCGGCTCGACGTTTTTGCTGCGAATGACTAACAGCATATCCTGCCGCCTCTATTTATGTGTGCCAAAGGAAAGCGAAATTAAAATCATTGTTTGTGTGTTGTGACGGCGTCGCTCTTGGAAATTTCATCCCCCAATTCGAGTCGTTGTCCTTTTAGCCCTCGCCACCGCCGCCGTCGCTGCCACTGCCGCTGCCTCTGCTGCTGACGCTGGCTGCGACGCTGCCGCAAAGCCGGAATCTTTTGTTAGCAATCACACACATTAGTCACCCTTTTTTCCATATAGTACACACACACACACACACACACACACACACTCAGACAGGCGAAGGGAGCCTCGACAGTGAAAGTCCTTTGCACCGTGTCTGCCTGCACTTGGAGAAATCATTGTGCCACAACATTATATTGCAGCTGTGCCTCAGGTTGCCAAAAAAAAGGACACGCGACAGGAACTGGAACTGGAACACATGTTCGCTGCTGTCTTGCAAAATCCTCTGATTCATGGAAATTTGGCAACACACAAAGGCCTGGCTGGTTGCCTGAGCCATCACTTCGCTCTGCTCCTTTGTGGGCTCCTTTCTTTTGTAGGATCTTGGCAAACAGCTGATAGCCATGAAACCGTTAATTGTGCGTGTAACCAGAGGTAAATGCGAATGTATGTGCACACACAAACACAAACAGAAACTTAATGGGCCAGAAATACCTGAAGAATATCCTTTGTATATTGCAGGCTCTTCAGCAGCTGTGGCAATTGGAAACATTTTTATGATCGTCATACAGCAACAAAATAGAGAAATATTGAGTAAATTGGTAACAGAAAAGGACAAATTTATAAATACGTAAATCAGGAATAATATAATATATAAAGAAATATAATAGAAATATATAAATACCAGGTCATATAATCATATTAATAATATTCTAATTCTAAAGTCCAATATTTGTAATCGTGACTTTTTCCATAAACCAAATAAACTTGAGTATTTCAGCTAAATCTTAATAAATTTAAAATACTAACCTATAATTTAATAAAAAAAATTTAAAGAAATTCTTCTCTTTATTTAAAAATTTAAGAGAGCCGCTAATCCAAGTGAATTGATGAAAATCCGTATATACAATAATCGTACCAAAAACTTATAAAATCATGCCAATATGGCTCAAACTATTTTTTCAATTTTTCGCAATTGCCAGCAGAATGTTTCTAGGAAAGAAAATTTTAGGAAAACTTTCCGAAAAAATCTCTAGCGCTACGGCAGATTTACTCACTTTTAACTTATATTATATGCAACTTATATTATATATAACAATGGCAGTAGAGAGTATTTTTGAAATACGAAATAACAGTGCGCAGTAATTTTTAAATTAATACGAATTACTTATATATTATTTGAACGTAGAGGACGTAGCGCCACTAAAAATAATATATATGGCAAAACAATGTTTGCCAAATTAACTAGAAAATTATTAGTTTGTTATTTGTTTTTATATTTTTGGAGGGAGGGCGTAGCAACACACGCCGGGTACACTTGTTTAATATATATTTTTATATTTTAAAATATTTTAATCACCAGTCACCAAATTTAATGCCTTTATTGCAGACAGAGAAGCAGTCAGCACTGGAGAAATTAAATCTGTATAAAAGATGGACCCAAAATGTCTCCTTTTTAATCCATTGATTGGTTTTAAACTTTAAAGTTTGCAGTATTTTCGGCCAGTCGATTTATGTGTGTGTTATTATTTAATAAATGTAGTATTTTGATTTGGAAAGTTTTAAAGTTTTTTCCGGATAGAGTTCTCACAGTTTAACTATATTGAGCAGCAGTATTTGCAAATTGGAGCGATGCAAAAATTAAATACATTTTTTATTGTCTTACAGTAACTTATAAAAATAGCTTAGCTTAAAGTCTATTGGGTTAGGGACCAAACGTGATACCTTAAATTTTGATTTATGTTTTTTTTTTTAAATAATAACCTTTTATTTTATATGATCAATTACAAAAAAAAAAGCTTTATGTCTGAGTTTAATTATATTAGTAATAATAATTAGCTTTTAAAAAATTTGCCACCTTTTAACCAAAAATTTCTCTGCGTGTAATTTTTGGTGTTGCATTTTCAGGTTTTCATTTGTCTCTGGCTTTGACTTGGTTCTCTCTACGCACAGACGCCGCACACAAATACATTTAGAGTCACAGACACAGACACAGATACAGACACAAACACAGATACAGATACAGCTACAGCTACAGCCGTGCTATAAGCTTGTCAAGTTTGCTTTTGGTGGGGTAGGTACGTAGTACACACAAAGACACGCACACTTCTGCAACTTGGGCTGCTCAGCCACCACAAAGCGATTGTCAGTATGTTTGATTTGGGTGTATGTATCTGCGTGTGTGTGTGTGTGCGAGTGTACGAGTGTGCGAGTGTGCTTTGCATTAATATAATCGAAATGCGACGCCGTTTGCCGGCGTTGTCCTCGTGGTTGCCATGAAAGGGAATGCACTTTCGATTCCCAGTGAAGGGCTTTTTTTTTTGGTTGTACTGCCGTTGTACTTGCAGCAAATACAAATATGGCATATTATGTTCAATATGACGCCATTATTGTTGTTGTTCTTGTATTACGGTAGGCACGTGCGTGGCAACGACGCTGTCGCCACCCCAATTGGGCATAAGAGTATTCCCAAAGCAACGCTGTAGCTTTTGCCGATCGTCGAATCGGGCTCGGGGTCTGACCCCTTGGCATTGTGGAATCTGTGTTTGCCATGCAGCTTAGAATTAATAGCACACGCACCGAGAAGCCGAAAGGACATGAGGCCGAACAACTGAGAGCTAAAGAAAACAGAAGTGCGCCAGCCACGCGAACAGCAGCCCAGCCCAGCCCAGCCCAGGCCAGCCCGGCAAGGACGTAAAATTCCAACCCTGTTTGCAACCCTCTGTTGCCAAAATCCAAACAACAGCTCATCAGGCTGTCAGTCTGTCAGTCTGTCAGCCACAAATGCTGTGCTATTTCCATATAGACTCAAACTTCGATTTCTTTCTGTATTCCTTTGACTGCTCGGATTTCTGCGCTCCAAGGCGCGCTTAGCTTAAATTTGCACTCAACAACACCCAGGACGACCCGAGACGATTGTCCTCCCACCCAGCACACAGCACACCAGGCGATGCCTGTGCCATACGCATTTTGTTTGTTGTTTGTTGCTCTTGCTCATTGCTAACCCTTAAGTGCATCTTTTTATGGTAATTTCAAGTGCAGACCCAGTCCTATCCCAGGCCTATCCTTATGTCGTCTGTTATACAGCCTGCCTGCCTGCCTGCCTATCTGCCTGGCAATAATTAATGTTCGAAAATGCATCGTTTATGTGGCATAATGCATTTGCATTTGTGTGTCTCAAAAGGCCTTTCAGCCGCCATGTACTTTTGCTTGGGCAGCTCCTCAAGGATGCTCCACTGTAGCACATGTTGCCATTGTCGCCGCTGGCAAAACCAGAAACCCCAGAACTGGGGCTGGGTCACAGCTTCAGGCTGAGTTGTAATTAAATTTTTACTTTCATAATTTGATGCAATTTTTTTGCGTGCTACTCGACTAAAAACCAAGAGGAAACTGCCTGGGATTGGTTAGGTTTTTCTCATTTGTTGTTGTTTTTGTTTGCAAGTGTTAACTTTTTTAATTGTATTTCGGTTGATTTTACTTTCTTTTTTTTTTTTATTTGTTTGCCATATGTTGACGATTAGAACAGGATCACAGCTCGTTCGCCAATTAAAAGCAATTTCGATGGAGCGTGGACTTGTTTTGGGATTTTGCTTTAGGGGTCGGGGGGTCTATTCAGTAAATATTTGTCAAACTGTGGATTATATATTTTTTTGGGTATTTTTTTTCCATTTAGTAAACTTTGTGTGTGAATTGCTGTCAGTTTAAAAAAGTTGTTTTGATTTTTAATGGCAAAAAATGCGTTTACAATTCTGTTGGTTTATTGAAAATAAAGCCCAATGGGCTTAAATTTAAAAAAAATATGAAACATATCTATAAAAGCTTATAAAAAATTAAACAAATAGAAACTCATATAACTAAAAATGTTTTAATATTGGTTTATGTTGAATGCAAAGCTATCTGATATTGACAAATACTCGCACAATAAAAATTTAATTTTTCATAATTTTTTCACAAAAAATAGCTTTACCAATATTTGCTTAATTTATTTATATAAAAGTTCCCAGAATACTTTTACAACCCTTAAATTGAATAAGATCCAAATCACATTTCTATAATTTGTATTACATTATGAAGGACACCCCAAACGCAGCATGGGCATGCCAAATTTGAAGTCCGGCTAGGATTAAGGAATTTGCACACTAATCCACAGCAAAAGTAAACAAAACTGTATGACTAACCCCCAAGTGGAAAGACCCAGCAAATTGGCAAAGTGAAAAATAAAATATATATACATAAATATAGCAAAAGGAAACGCGGGAAGCCCAAGAGCAATAATTATATATTCCTATATATTCCTTTGATTGTGTATGAGTCAAAGCAAAAATTATATGGCAAAAAATATGTGAGCACATGCATTAATGTATTTATGCGCCGCAGGACACTCGCACACACACACACACATACATACGCATGTTCATAACTCGTCAAAGCGTTTTGCATGAGCGCGCAAAATGCGAAAAGAAAAAGGAAAAACAATCACAATTCACAATTCAGTTGGGTGTCGAAGTGCTTCGGGCACGCGACCAACAACCAACGTTCAATGTTGTTGTTGTTGCTAATGTCCTTGCTGTGCACAGTCGCACATAGTTGCTGGTGCATAGCGTCAATGCCACAAAGGGGCATTTTCCACATAGGCACACACATTGGCATGTGCGCCATGGAAATCACAATGCAATGCATTTGCAAAGCAGTCAACAACAACAACAATATGAACAACCACCCAATACAAGTCGAACAGTATTCGAAGCAGAAAAACGAAAATACAGCCAGGTGCATTTTGAAAACACTAACCAAAATGTCGTAGGGCTATAACACACGAGCCAAAAAGGAAGAAAAATAACCAAGGGGAAATACAAAACTCGAGCCCCTTGTTGTTGCTATATAGAATATAAACCAGAGCTCAAGCGTAGCGCGATTCCGATTCCGATTTGGAAACCGAGGCTGTTGCTGATTTCAATAGCATTTTGAAAAATGTTTTAGGTCCCCTTTTGTCCTTTTAGGGGTGGCTCAAAAACTGCAGCCGCATATACAGGACTCGCATTCGAATATCCGCATGTCAGTCTCAGTCTCATTGCATATATATGTACATATACCGAGGGTTCAAATTGTGGCTGAGGTGGAGGGGGGGGCATTGCAGGGCGCTTATAAAATATATTTCATTTTTACCCCGCGTCATCTACTACTATATAAAATTCCAATTGGACGCGTACACCGCAAAAAAGGGGCGAGTCTTTTTATTACACCCTTTGGGCATTTGAAAAGGGCATATTCAGGCGGTGTAAGTGTATGTAACAGGCAGAAGTATTATATAGAGTATAAATTATATTGATCAGTAGTCAGTTAGTTGATCAATCGATATTTGTCTGTTCGCTATGTCTAAGGACTTGATAAAAGTTCCTGTATAGCAGGCGAAGTTAATTTTTTTTATTTTATTTTATTTTTTTTTTTGTTGGAAACATTTAATTTTACTGTTATTTCTCAACAACTTACATTAAACTTAACAAACAATAATAACAAAAACAAACAAAAAATAACAAAATTAAGTCTGGTTTTTTTTTTTTTATTTAATTTTATTTTATTTGGAAACTACATAAATATTTCCCTGTAATCCAAAATAACTAAAGCAAGTGCAAACTCCCTTCTCCTAGCTGAACTGCTTGCTACGCTGCTTGCTTTTTTGTAAATCCCATAACTAACTACAGGGTATATTGTAGTTGAGCACTGCTAATTAAAACAATTTGTTTTTTATATATATACATATATTTTTTATTATTGTTTAACCGCCTAGCGAGCAAAGATCCTGTTTAAGGATTTGTCGACGTTGACAGCGACTGCGACAGCGCTGCTGACGTCGCTGCCAACGTCGCTGCTGTGTGAAAATTGCACAAGTTGCGCTTCTGCTTTTGACAATAGCCTCACATTAACTAGTTTCCGTTGCAATCCCAACTTCAGAGCCGCGACTCTGCTTGCCACATTTAATGAGTAACTGTAGACGAGAGCTGGTAACTGGGAATTGAGAACTTGCAACTGGGAACTAGCAACTGGCAACTGGGAAGTGGCAAATGCCAACTGTGAACTTCATTACAAAAGCAACCCCCTTTTACTTTGGGTTTGTTGCGCCGCTTCCTGTTTGGTTTTGTTTCAATTAAATCGCATGTGCGGCCCCAGCAGCAGAAAAACCAGGGCCAGGATATGGCCAGGACATTGCTGGGCACATGGCTCATCTGTTACCTAATCATAGCATTGCCATAGATACTGTTGCACCTCATTGAGGGTGTGCACACACACACACACTCCTCTACTCACCCACTCGCTAGATCCTGTGACATTCATAAAGTTTAAGGCAGCTGCTTGCAAATGATATATGCTTATTGAATTTCAAAGCTTATTAGGGTTCTTTTAAATATAATTGTCTGAATTGTACACAAATGTAACGAATTCTAAATTATTAAGTGAATATTCACAAGAGTTCATTAAAATATAAGAAGGAAGTAAGTTCAATGTTTAGTTAATAGCTTACAGAATAAAACTAGACATTCCGATTCTGCTTTATGGAGAAGGTGGAATCCTCAGTGCATTATCTGAAAGAACTTACAGCACATGCAAGAGGAAGATTCATGTTTCTTTTGCTTCTTAACAGACAAACTAAATACAATAAAAATGTTTCTAATCATTTAAAAAAAAAATTTGGTTTACATTAGCAACGATGGATTTAACATATCAGAGGTTTGAATAATAAAATAAGGAAAAACTTAATTTTGGTTAAAATTAATCGTATTACTTATAGGATAATCTTACTTAGAACTGGCAAGTTACTTTGGGATATCTCTAAAACAAAAAATATTGCTTATACAACAAATTTTCATTGTGTTTCTAAGAAGCTTATTGTATTTTGATAAAATTTTATCAGATTATCTACATTATAATAGCAATTCGAAAAGGATATCTTGAAAAACAAAATAGTCGTTCATAGAACACATTTTTCACCCTATTGTTACTATGGTTTGAATTTAATATCCTGTAATAAATGTACATGTAAAATTGTTATGAGCGATTTTTCCTATGGTCGCTATATGATATAGTGCTTTGATCCAATTGATTTTGGAATATGCACTGCCTACAACAGAAGGATTTATCTGTGCCAAATTTCATAAATATAATTCAATAACTGAGGGACTATTATGCATATAAACAGATGGACATGGCTATAGCGGTGCATCTCTTCGATTTTATTAAAAATATATAAACTAAAAGGAGTCAGGACGTATCCATCTATACGTTATATTATAATACCTTTTTGTAAGGAGTATAAATAGGCATTAAGGTATTTATTAAAATAGTTTCTCTAATATCATATTTGTAAGAAGTATAAATAGGGTATTTATTCAAATATTTGCTCTAATATCATATAATTTCACTGAAAATAATATATAAAAAAAATTACATTTTATGCTCATGTTTATATAATTTATTAATATTTAGTAGTGCGTGTAATATACAATTTAAACAAATTATAATTGCTTTAAGGATAACTTGAAGTGTAATATGTTTAACCATTATTTTCTCGTTATATTTCCTTTAATAATAATTACCAATGTAATCATAATCGTGGCTGGGAAGGGTAGCATTGCTCCAGCCCAATTGATAGCGTATTAGGGCATCCACAGCATCGACATCCACGCCCAAGCTGCGGAAACGGCCAACACAGGATTGGGCTTGTGGTGTGGCCAGAAAGCGTTCATAGACCGGCTTTAGAGCCAACAGACGCTGCCAGAACTCAGCAAAGATGGGACTTTGCTTGGCATTAGTTTCCAGCAGATGGCGCAATAATTCCGAAGGATAAATAAAACTAAATTCCTGTTGAAAGCCTGCAATGCCATTCACCGACTGTGCCCAATAAGGATACTTATTTAAAAGCTTTACTTCCAGTTCCAGAGTATCGAAAACTTTTATAGATCCGCCAGCCAGGATCAGTTGTTGGTTCAGCCATTGCACAAATTGACGCACTTCCGGTTGATTGAATAGCTGCACTACCAGACGATATGTGGGCAATGAATTGAGCTCTCGTATAACCGCCTGGAATTCAGCATCGTTCAACATATAGGCACGAACCAAATGCTGTATCTGTTTCTTTGGCACTGTGCGCACAAAACTCTTAAGTTCCAGATAAAAATTTGAAGCTGCAGCTGGTGGAGATTGGGCAGCAGGTATAGCTGGTACGGCTGCTAATCCTGTGCCAAGGCAACAAATCGCAATCAAAGTTAACGTACTACACTGCATCCTGTACTATTTTTGAATGAAATATCTTTAATGTAGCTCTTTATATAGCCAAAAGCTAGTTGCTTATCTGTTAAACGTCATGTCTTGTTTTGATTTAGCTTCTTGTGCAAATTTGTTGTGGGAAATTTTAATTTACATGGCTAACTTTATCAGCTGCTTATCAACATTAAGAGTTTATTATGACAAGAGCTTCAGATACTTAGTGGGAATAGACACAGTCTGCTTACATATCTCATCATCATCCACAAATGCCAAGATAAACGAATCTATTTACGAATTTAGTCATCTTTTATAAGTAACTGTGACTTGATTTGTTGCCAGCTGCCTGAAACTGAGTTGAGGTGTGAATATGTGCGAATATTTTAAGTAATAGTTTTATTATTTATATAGTTTACAATTATTAAAAGTGCGCTAAGGAAATACCAATTGATCAATAATTTGTAAGTATTTCGGAGCTCAAGTTAGCTAACTTTGTATAAGGGTTTTTTTTTATTGATTTTGTTTCCAAATTTAATTAGTAATTAGAATAATCAACATAGATTTTTTTTTAAATTTCACATGCTCACAAATATAGCCTCATATTGCGTTGTCGATCATTAATTAATCTTATAATTATATATAGGTTTTAAGTGCTTCTAAAAAAACTTAGAATGCTTAATTTAGACTTTCCTTTAAAATTCATATTGCGCTTTCTTCTATTAATGCACAGTTCTTCCATTTACACTAGTTTACAGCAAAAAAGGAGCTGGGCTCTCATATACTTTTTTTGATGTATTTTTGGTCACTGATTTCAAAAATGCAAACCATTTATTTTTTCAAAGAATGGTTTTCGAGAAAACCGCGAATAGCTAGTTTTTTGGCAGTCTTTCGACTTATTTGTTCATATCTACATGAGATCTTTTTTGATCTTAAATAATGTTACACAATTCAATAGATAATTGTATCCTCTTTCTAACGGTATGCCGTTTATGCGAATCGAATAAGAAACAAAGCCATTATAAACCCTCAAAGTTGAAAAATGTGAACATTTTTTGTATTTTTAAAAAATTGCTGAATTTCAATTGGTCTTTTAAAAATTTAAAAAATTCGTTTAAATACTTTTTAAGATTTATTATGTTAGATAATTCTTTTACGAATATTTTAAGTATACATTTGTCCAATTCGGTCGGTAAATGTGATAGTTATTCAGCAATTAGTAAAAACACCCAAGAAAAAATTTACCCTGTTCATCACTTTTCTAGTCATATTTGTCGAAAATTTACAATTTAAGAGAGAAAACTGTGATGCGCTAGTATATTAAAAGAATAATAATTATAATAATTATTAACAGATTTCAAAATTTGTTTCATTTTTTTGTAACCTTATACTATGTAAACCTGTATTTAAGCTGTGTAATTATATTTTACTATATTTACTCGCACAGTTAGACCAATTTACATTAGTTCCACTCGAAGTGGCTTGTCGGCAAAGAGTTCATTGAGCTCGCCTTCCAAAAAAAAAACAACAAAAAAAAATCTAGCATATGAGGCAACTAAAAACCTAAACAATTTCATTTAGAATGCCCAGAAACACAACAAAACACGCAGATGCAGGACTCTAATTAGCAACGGGCAACGGGGTGTTTCGGCTACAGTTAGGAGCTGCTGTAATTGCAATTGTAACAGTAAGTCTAATGGGCAGGATTTAGTATACTCGTACTCGTCCTCGTACTGGTAACTGGGTAATGCGTGTTTTTGGGACTGGAAAATTTTTGAATTTTATGCAATTTATGTGCACAGCAAAGGCAACAACAACTAAATAAATGAGAGATGTGCTAATAAATTGTATAGCACACACACACACACATACACACACACACACATAGATAAGAAGCCACCCCAAAAATTGTTGTTTTTGGGCTGAACTAAGCCAGGGGGTTGATTTTTGGACTCTCGGGCAATATGAATAAGCATAAGCATTTTCTGGCCAAGGGCGATCACAGCACAAAAATGCCAAAAGGGGGCAGCAAAGAGCAATGGCAGCTGCGACACACAACACACAACAAACACACAACACACACACGTAACGTATGTGCAGTGCTTGATAAATCATGTGTAAAGGTATTTTTGATTTTTATTTCATTGCGATAAGCGAATAGCGGCAGCTGTCTGTTGCTGTTGCTGTTGCTGATGCTGTCGATGCGGGCAGCACAACAACAGCAACAATAAAATGAAATTATTAAAAAAACATTAATAATAAAAAAAAAGCTGAAAATATGTTGCCATGCAAACCGACTGTCTGACAAACAAGCAACTAACAATTTTTAATTGATTTGCCATGCTTCAATTTAACGCTTCGCTGCCACTTCCTTTGAGTCCTTTTTTGCATATTGCACGTGTCCTGTAATTGCCAGTTTTTAGAGTTTTCCGTAATTTTTTAATATATATATTTTTTTGTTACACACACTTTGACAGTCGCTTCCGCTTTGCGACACGCCAATGACTCAGAGGACTCGAAAAAACGCAGTGTGTAAAGAAATTTATACGTTGAACTTGCAAGGCGACGACATTGATGGCAGACAGACGATATCGTAATGAACGTCATCGAGCTACTTGTCAGTCCAACAGAGCCTGAATCCTTCCTCAGCTACAGGTACCATGTCTCTGTCTCAGTCACAGTCTTAGTTTCCTTCTCATTCGCATTCTCATTCTTTGCCTTGGCACGCGCCTGAGCTAAAGGGAAACCCCCGTGCCAAGTCATTTGGTTTTTTTCTTCTTTTTGGTTTCTTTAGGGGTTGGTTGCTAGTTGCAACGGCAGTGGAAGAAATCCTTATAAGAAACATTCCTTTGCCCCAGGAAGCGAAGCAACACGTTCAAGACATTGTTGAGTCACCACAGCCCCTTTGCGGAGGCATTTATGTGCTTCACTGACGACCCTTCTCAGTTACAGAGCCACCTTTCTTATCGGAACTGCGAGGTGCTCAGGTTTTTGTGAGCTGCTTTGGCTGTTGGCTTTGCCCTTTTGGGTTTTCATTCAACTTTCGTCACTTAATTGAGTTGCGGCGCCGCAAAGAAAGAAAAAAAATAAATATAAGTATAAAATGTGTGAGTGCATAGAAGGGGCAATTCCTTGGCTGGAAAGTGCCAATTGTAGGTTTCACTTTAGGCAGGCTACAAATTGAAATGCCCACCGACATTCCCTTGGTGTTGACTTTTTTATTCATGTGCCATTGTCTTCGGCCCTACCTTGAGTGTAGTTCCTTTTTATGCTTGCTCTGCATCGGGGAAGCCATTAAATTGATTATAAAACGTCCTCGCAATGTGTGTAAACAGTCTGCCAGACAGCCTGTCGCCGGAGCAGGGACGTTCCTTTTGCTTGCAGAAACCAATTCGATTGTTAGCTATGGAATGCTACTAATTACATGGGCGTTGCGGCGAGAGGGGAATAAATTGGTATACAGTTGTGACTTGGGTCTTAAGAAGCGATGATTCAGACAATTTGTGCTGTAAACGACACACACTCAATGGCAATGGCAACTTAAGGGTTTATCAATGACAATACTCGTAATGGAAGTAAGTAGTAAAAGCTTAAGTGGAGGGCGTGACAAGCTGCGTATTTAGGGGCTGTCTATAGACGCAAAGGGAATTCTTGTATTGAATTGAAAGAAAAGACAGCCTTTAAGAAAATCTAGATAATAGGAATTACACAGATTGCTGAGGCAGTTTAGTAAGCTCTTTAAATGATTTCTTGACTTGCTAATACAGTTTTCTTAATAAAAGATCTTTGATGAATGAATTAGGGTAATAATAACGTTATTTCAGGTGTACAGGACCGTCTTAAAGGTATGGCACACTGGGCACTGGCCAGGGGTTCCGAGTATAAAAAAATCTTCGTTTTTAGAGTCACCTGGTCCCGCTTGTGAAATTATTTAGGAGCTACTTAAGGCGGCCCTGCGGGTCTCAGTCTCAGCTTGAACCTCTATTCCCGCTTCTATTTTTTTGTCTCTGGGTGTAGACTTATTTAATATATTATATCGCATTATTTTCCTTTAAAGAACTGCAGCTAGATGTCTTACATATATTGATTGATAAACCAACTTCAAAGTCTTCAATTCTTATCTTGATTAATCTGACAACAATCTAACCAAATTCAGAGGAACTTTACCCTGCTAAGCTCTTAGAGAACCCTTCTACAGATACATATATAATGTCCTGCAGCTTAAGCAAAGCTCAGCAGCTGTCGAACTCTTATCGGCACACAAATTTCAATTGTTGCCTCGTGGCACTCTATCATAGAAATCTGTCATGCTGTTTGGTTTATGGTGCAGGACACAGTTCCAGCTCCAGCTCCATAGTCCATAGTCATTTGCATGTTCACGGCTTGTTGGCCAGCACACGTGTTCAATCTACATGCTCTACAAATGTAGATAAAGCTCGGTGCCAACTGTTCCAATCAACGAGACTAGCATAGAGTAACATACTCGTATATTTATATTTATTTATTTATGCAAATATGGAAATTAAACTAACAAAAGGCGCGCCAGGCGCTGCGCAAGCGCAAAAGGCGCAGTTAGGGGTACCACGGGGACACGTTCCAGGACACGTTCCAAAAAGGCAACCCCTCGATAGATAGCGACAGAAATGTGTAACTAATTTTTACATAACATTTACAGCTTGACTGAGCCTCAGTTTTTAAGTGTGGCAGCTGCTGTTGCTGGCTTTTGCCAAAAACGAGTTTATCCTTATCCAAAGGTGCGGTCCATAGAGCACCGAAGAGGTGAGGCTCGCGTGCCAGCAGCTCCTCCCCATTTTGACTGCAGTTTCAGTTCATTTCGATGCTCGTAAATAACAACAATAGCGACGCGGATGCAACAAGAATAACAACAACAACCAGTTGTAAAAGTTGCCCAGATCCCCAGGTATTTTTCACGTGCTTGGCACGTTTCGCTCGATTTTCCGGTTCTCGATTCCTATACGTATTTGTTACAATACAACAACATGCTCTATAATCCTTAGAGGCGGACGGCACACGCGGCACGCGGCCGTCGTCTTTGTGATAAATTGGGCTTTAAAGCAGGGGTCTTCAATTGAACCCACCCGACTCCTTTGACAAATGGCCAAAGCTGCGCCAATGGACAGCTAAACTTTCAGGTCTCAGTCTCAGCTTCAACCTCCATTCCCGCTTCCATTTCTGTGTCTCTGGGTAACATGCAATTGTTTGCTACATTGTCAAATAAATCTTTGTTTCAGCTATGAGCCTGTTGTTTTATTTACAAAGTCCTGGCAATTACATTAAGTTTATTGATACGCCTATGTCGTTTATCAACGTCTGTGAGCATGCATTGAAGTTATGTTTGTATATTATATAGACTTAGCTCTGGATAAATATTTATTTATTTCAATCTACATTACAACTCTCACATATATCTGGCTGAGTTATAAACTTGCTGTTATATTTCTTACTTTTTACAAAAATGCAATTTGACTTTAAAAAGTAAGTAATACTATAAGACTTGCAAATTATTTAATAATTTCCATATTTACATAAGTTACTTTAAGTCTTAAGTCTTTTTCATAGTTTCATTAATTAATAAATTACCTTTAATTCAATTGCCAAATGTTGTTGCATTATTATCAGAGACTTGTTGATCCCAATATCTCAACTTTTGATCCATCTGTTCAAAGTCCAAACGAGGAGGTATTGTATTCCTTATTTCCGGCAGACCAAAGACTCGCAGTTTATATAGAAAATATTCATACATATCAAAGTCATAGTTTTTGGTATAATGGAAGCTAATGCTCGAATCGGAGCAGCAATCGCTGGCCTATAAAAAAAACAAATAGTTTAATAAATTAAACATATTAACAATCAAAAGAGACTCACATTCAGTTTAAAGAAATAATATTTTTCCAGCCAAGTGCCTGGCTGTATTTGTGGCATCAAATGTCGGGGATTTAGTGGCAAGAAGCGATCTCGGCCCTGTGCATCCCTAGTATCTCCAGCCACCACGCCCACATTAAGCAAACATAAACCAATTTGTCTGTCCTCCGAAAGAGTATTCAATGGACAGAATTTGGTATTGTTCAGGGCAAACAGATTCAAGCGACGCAGTGCATCACGACTGAGCACATAACCAGCGCCACCAGACATATAACCATGTGGATAATCAGTGCGAAATCTATGGCCAAAATAAACAGGTGCCTCCGGATCGTATTGATGTAGAAAACGACGTAGATTCTCCATAACTACATAACTGAAAAATAAAGTGTATAAGTCAACCAAGTCAACAGTGTACACAAAATTCGCAACTTACGTATCGTCGTCCGCCTTGAGAAACCAGTCATAATCCTCCATATAATGCTCATAGGCATAGGCCAAGCCCGCACGCACCTTGGCATATAAGTTATCACGACTCTCGCTCACATTTAGATTGACAGCGCCCAATGCATCATCGTCTTGGCTGCTCATAAAGATCAGCTTGTTGCACCTGGCGCCCCATGTTGACTTCACCTTGGCTGCCTTTGTCTTATGCTCTGATGGCATCGTCAGCACCAAGCACAGTACGCGTGTTTCCTGATGCAGCCATTCGGCTAACGTTGCCTTTCCCGGCAGCGTTGTATCCACTGCAATGGCCGTACTCTCATAGTCTTCAGTTGTGAACGTCACATAGTCCCAGAACTCGGTCAACTGCATGCCCACAATCAGGCCCAGCACCAAACACAGCACATTCCGATACATTCCAATGAATCACCGCCGCAGATCTTTAGATCTTACGAAATCCTTAACTGGCACAGCTGTGTATGCATTTTGCGATGTCACAGTGTATCCGCCTTTGGCTGATTCGCGACTGTTCCACAGCTCCAATGCTTTCAGTTTAAAGACCCTCTCTCTAATGTGTAGTACCCCCCTCCGTAATATCAATGCAGCTCCGGGCATAAAACGAGTTTTGTTGTCTGTTTCGTTTGTGATTCGCATAACAAATGAATCACAACACACTGAAGACGTTGTCAGCCTGGATTTCAACAAATATTTTGAAAAAAAAAAGAGTTGTTTTTTCTAGTTCACTTTTAAAATGCGGGGATATAAGTCATGTGGCACAGTTTGTGAATTAAAGAACAATGATTATATAGTAGTACTTGGATATATAAAATATTTGTCTATAATCAAATTAAGATTTTTTAGGAAATCGTTTGTAAATCAAAGTAATTACAATTATCTTGTTATGAATAATATCTATTAACATGATATTATAAGGTTTTGTTTTCCTTAACCTACGGCTTCTACAGTTACATATATATCGTATGAAACAACAGTTACTACAACACTAACTCGTATTTTAAGACATTAATTATAAAGTGTATAATTAAATAAACTGTAACAGTACTCAGATATAACGAATAAAATTAACTAACTAATCATAATATCATTTTTATTACTCGCAATTAAATGCACTTATTGAAAAACTAACTTATTTTGCTTGGGATATAAATTAAATATCTCGATATTACAGCTTTATTTCAACTTTTTCTTTAATAAGTAAATAGTTTATGAAGCAGCGCTATATTAGAGTATTCACTTGTCGTCTAGTCTACATTTCTTGCAATTTGCTTGTATTTTTGGAAAACCGGTTTTGAGTATCTTCGTTTGATTGTTGTCGTGATAATTTTGACCCACGATATAGAGAGTCTCTCTAAATTGTCTTTTTGACCTACAGCTGCATACGATTATATATATAGTATAAGCGACTCTCTCAATTATCTCCTTTCACTTTTTTCTGCCGCTTACGCACAGCACAACATTTTTATAAAAACACTTATTTTTTTGGTAATGGTATTATTTATTTTATTGCTAGTTAATTTTCATTTTAGTTTCGGTTGATGTATCATTTTACAAATTATATAGGTATGTTTATCTTTAGTTAGTACAACATTTTCAATTCGTTTATTTCGGTTTAGACTAAATGTGGACTAATTTTATTACGATTTGTTGTATTTTTTTTTGTTTTTTTTTTCTTTTTTTTTTGTTTATTTGATTTATCAATTTCGTTTTGGTAAAACGTCTTTGAATGTCTTATTATACGTTCCGTTTTCGTGTTTAAGTTGTATTTTGTATTTGAATTTGCGTTTTGAGTTTTTTTCTTTCAAAATTGCTTCTCTTACTTGATCTCTGCTCTCATTTTCATTCTGGTATTTAAAAAAAAAATTATTACAAAACATTAAACTTTAACTTTAGTTTGTATGCTGATTTTAGTTTAATATTTACTTAAAGTTTCATAAAATTTTTATTATTAATTTTGTTTTTGTTTTTATATACTTGTATAACTTATTTGTTTATCGTATTTTCGATTATACGTTTAGTAAGTGCACTTGCCAATTCTCGTTTATATATTTACTTTCATTCCTTCTAGGGTCACAACATTTAGCTCAAAAACTAGAAATCAATGTAAACAAAAATTGTCTGGCAATGTTAACACAATAATAATATTATAATGATTCGGCTTAAACAATGTATATATGTATGTTTTTTTTTTAGTTAGTTACACAGCCTTAGAAACTACTTAAGAATTAAAACATAAATTTTGGCAAAACGAATTTACCCGTAGCGCCAAAGAGCATAATTTAAAAAAGAGAAGGCAACAAATTTTGCATAATACACAATTAAAAAAAATATATATTAAGAACGGATTAATTTGGAAAATTAGTATAATAAAAAAAAACTTTTTGGATTACAGAAATATGCAAAAACTATTTAATGACAATAATGTTAAACTATTACGTCTTTAGTTTCGGTTTCTATTTTATATGCGATGTATGTTGAACATGTTAATTTCGCTTTTGAAAAAATATATATATAGTATAGTATGTATGTCTATGAAAATGAAAATTCCTTAAAATTTCTTTCGTTTGTTTTTTGTATAAATTTCATATATATGTATATGTATATATATATACATAAAAGTGTATGCATATGTTGTTAGCTTGGCTTTAAACTACAAGTACTATAATTATTGTTTTTGCTTTTATATTTCATTACCTTACTTAGCTTTTAGTTTTGTATTATATTTTATAGATGTTTTTTTTTTGTTATTTTTAATTTTTTATATTGTAATTTTCCTCAATTTTTGTTTAGGAACCTATTTGTAACTAGCAAAGCGCAGACGCCGTAAAATTTCTATAGAAAAAATGTTTTTTTGCTATAATTTCGCTTACAATTAATTCATATATGTGTAACATCAAAATATATATGGTTTTTTAATATACATACATTCATAATATATCATATATATGTATTTATATATATATAAATATATATCGTAATGTTTAGATTATAACTAGACTTGAATATTTCAAGATTCCTTAATGTTTTTACAATCAATGCGCTGACCATTTACTTGGGTTTCGAGAACATAATTTGTAAACTTTTTCCATTCAGAATATATTTTATCAAAATATTATTAAATTTTCTGGCATTATTCGGACAATAAGTTTACTTCTTTAAATCGTAGTCCAAGCAATTCGCAGCGCATTTCATTTTGTTTTTCATAAATTTTTTTCCCGTATATTTATGCATAGATTACCAAATACAAAACTTAATTTAACAAAATTTTTTAACTAATTTTTTTGTTTTAACAATATAACTTTGCTTAGTCACCGACTACACGAAGAATCGAATAATTATTTTGCTTTCGACACCGATTTGTAATTATTTTTTTTTTGTATTTTTGTATTTTTATCGAGTTTAACATTGGCACGTTATTTATAACTATTATAATGTGTATATGTATAATTATATAGCAATAGAAAATAAAATATGCAAGTTTTAATGTATATGTATATGCCTGTAATGCCATCTAGACATCTTGGTTAGTCGTAGTTGTTTTAACGAAACATTCAAACGCGATAAGCTAATTTACATTATATATATATGATTTGACTTTTGGTAAGATAAAAAAAATATGAAAATTGTAATATTTATAACTATTTGTTAGCCAATATCGCGTTATGCCAAAATATCAATATAGGTAAAAAAAAAAACAAATTTATTTTGTGGATTTGAATATGATTATGAAAACTAAGCAACAAACAAAATAAATTATGAAATGAACGCGCTAACTTCTTAAACTATTATTTTATTTTTTTTTCTTTTTTTGTTTGTTTCTTGATAACTTATTTCGACTTATTTGCAAAAAATGTTATATATATTCCATTTAGTTTTGCATGTCTTGTATTGTATACAATCAAATTGTTGTTTTTTATTTGTTTTGTGTTTTTTAAAGCATATTCAAAGCATTTCAATATATATTGTGATTTCTTGCTTGCTGTTAAGCCTAAATGCATGCTGCATGCCATAAACAATTACAAAATGAAATTGTATTCTATAGTTACATATATATGCGTATTTTTTATGTATATATTTAAATGTGTATCCTACATGTATGTATATGTCTATGTATGTACATATAGAGCTCTAAATGTTTCGTCATATCGTAGAGGTCTATAACTATATATACTGCACACGACTGCAGTTTGTGCCACACATAGGGAAACACAAAAACGAGGGGGGGATAATTTGGTTTGCTGATATTGGCTGTTTCAACTATTAGCAACTAACTAATATATAATATGTATTTATGTATATGATAATTTGCTCTTGCTCGCTGTTTAGTTAACTGATGCGCTGCTACCTTTGTACAAAGATTTCGTTTCAACGAATTGTTTTGTTTGTTGCACAGCTAAACTGATATCAACTTAATGCTAAGGGCTAACGCTTACAACTAAGAGTTTTGTTTTTATTTATTTAAACTTAAGACACGCATACACACACACACGCATATACACCATACATATACATCCATCATTCACACTTACATGCGCTTTGGACTTTGGGCTTACAAATATGCATTTAAATATATATATATTTTAATTGTTAAATTATATATAGGCAGAGAAAAGCAAACTTGGACATGTTCCTAGTTGCAATGCCTTTTACTTGTTTGCTTTTTGACAATTTAGTTTCATTTATTATTCGCTGAATTTGCAGCTGCCGAGGCTGAAACGGCGCCAGCCGTGGCATGGGCATTGGTGTTGCCTACTGTGGCGCCAGCACCGCTGCCATTGCTCGTCTGCACCTGTGGCAGGGTATCGGAGCGTCGATAGTAGAGTAGATAAGGCACACGCGGCGTGTGCGGCTGCAGTACCTGCTTCTCGCCAATTGGCTTCACGGAACTGTCATCATAGCGCAGCCAGCTATTGTAGCCGGTATGAAAGACGTCCGTTATATAATGGCCCTTGGAAGCCTCCTTGCCATCGTGATAGACCACAGCGAACAAGCGATAGGCGCGTTGTTTCTGTGAGGTCTTCTTAGAGCCAAGTATCTCTGCAAAAGAAATAGACTTTAATTCAGTTTATTCACACGGCATTTCAACACTTACTGGCATCGATTTTAAGCTCCACAGGGAATTCAACCTTTTTCAGGATCTTTGTGCAACCATCGGATCTATAGTCAAAGTATTTTAAATGCAATATCAAAACAATGGGCAGCTTCTCTAGTGTCATTTGCTGCCAGGCGACCACCTCCTGTTTGGTCTTGCTGCCTGTGACGCCCTCGAGTTGATCACGACCCACAAGGATCTCCAGAGCCTCCTTCACCGAAGCGGCTTTCTATAATGTATACATAGGTATTAAACTATTACACTTTTTACTTGAATAAGCCTACTCACCTCAATGTTCAGTTGCAGTGTAAAGAATGGCTGTATAACATCCGTAGAGTGTTCACCCTCACGTTGTAGACGGGAACGCAGTTCACCGCGGAAGATGTCGCTCAGCGGAGTGCGCCCAAAGTCCGTTTGACGTGTGACGCTGCCCTTGTTGCGATTGTTGCAGATCATCTATACAATTTATTTGAATTACAATATATACAAATAAAATGCACATTTTCACTAACCTGCCAAACATCGCCACCATCTTCGGGCTCCTGTTCCTGCTCCTCACCATTCTGCTGTGCATTTGGCTTGGCAATTAGCTTGATAACCTATCAAAAGTAATATAAAGTTTCGTAGAGTTCTGCTTAGCTGGCAATTGATTTGCACTTACCTCCAGCATCTCATCGTTCAGCTTGTTTAGCACATAGCCCAAGAATTCTTCGGCATCCTCTTGTCTGCCCTCCACATGCTCCTCACGACTATCATTCCACAGCTTATAGATTTCCGTGGGTTCAAAGGCCAGATCGCATTGCAAATCAACGCCAGCAAACTCATCTTTGCCCTTGATCTGAGCAGCTTTGTTGTTGTTCAAGCGCAAACGCAAACCGCTGGGCAGCGCGGAAAAGTTGGTCATGAATGACATCCTATAGGATACAAAAGAATAAATTAAATTTCAAAATAATTAAGAAACAAGTCAACAATATGTTGGGTAAGTTTGTAATGTACGTGCATAAGCTAAACACAAGGACAGAGATTGAGTTATCCTTGCGCATATACGATGCACCTGGGTCGGCCTCAACGTTAAGCAAAGATTGCCTCCAAAACGGAGACAATAATGCAACGCCTGAGAGGCCAACGCCAATTGATATGCCACAGGCGTAACACAGACGCCAGCTGGTTATGGCGCCGAGGCGTCTGTTGACTTGCCTGTGACAAAAGTGGGTTGAGTGGGCTGGCTAATGCCGCAACTGGGTCACGGGTCATGGGTCACTTACATGGCATTCACGGTGGGTGTCTTGACCTCGCTCAGCACCGCCGCCTGCTTGGGTATGGAGCGCAGCAGGTTATAGAAAGGCGAGCAGCCAAGTAGCGCCTGCAGTATGGAGTTAATATAACAATAGTTGGAACGATTGGTCAAACCCCGCGGACGTAGACTGACAGGCGTCAGGTTGGTTTTGTGACGTGTCAGAAACTCGGCATATTTGTTCGTCCACTCATCCAGGTGAGCAGCACGCGAGCTCTCCGCTTTCAGCGGCTTTACAGTGGCAGAGGCGGGCGATGCAGTGACAACGGCGGCGGGAACGGCGGGCACTGCCTGAGCCGAGGCAGCTGAATAGGATAGTGTGCCGGGTGTGATTAGCGGTACAATTGGCGCTGGCACTGGAGCTGGCGATTGCATTTGCTGATGCACGCTGGGTTGGTTCTGTGTGCCAGTCGGGGCTAGTGGCAATTGTTGCTGTTGCTGTGATTGCTGTTGTTTCTGCTGCTGCTGCTGCTGAGCAGGCAATTGCTGTGGTTGCTGTTGTTGTTGTTGTTGTTGCTGCTGCTGTGGTGGCGCCAATTGCAACTGTGCTTGCTGTTGCTGCTGTGGTTGCTGCTGCTGCTGTTGCTGCTGCTGTTGTGGCTTGTTGCCATCGTAGGGCGCCACTTTGGCAACGGGTTTCTTGCTGGAAAACAAACTAGCCCACGAGGGTTGTCCGCTATCAGAGCTGCTGCTGTTCTGCGAGGCTGGCGGCGCTGGTGGCGCCAAGTTGAGAGCTGGCTGTGCAGGCACAGGCACAACGGCAGCTGCTGCACTAAATGTTGCTTCTGTGCTGCTATGGTTCTGTGTGTTGTACTTGTTTTTAACCCCATAGCTAGCATGTGGCTTGGCAGCGGGCGCGTACTGACTATGAGCATGTTGTTGCGGCTGTTGTTGCTGTTGTTGTGATTGCTGTTGCTGCTGTTGTGATTGCTGTTGCTGCTGTTGCTGGGGCGGCACTGACGCATTGTTTGTGCTATTGGACTGGCTTTCAATGGACGTCTGTTGTTGAAACTGTTGTGGCGTTGCTGTAATGCTTGCCGTTGAGGTAGTTGTTGTTGCAGTTGTTGTATTGCTACTGCTCTGCTGCTGCTGCTGTGGTTGCTGCTGCTGCTGTGGTTGCTGCTGTCCGCTAAGTTTGCGCTCCAACGGTGGCGCTGTGCTTGACACAGGTGATGAGGGCACTTTCATGGTGCCATATGTGCGCATTTGTGGCGGATTGTTGTTGTTGCTACTGCTGCTGCTGCTGTTGCTGCTGCTATTACTGTTGCTGTTGCTGTTACTGTTGTTGTTGCTGTTGTAGCTGGTTTGGTAGTGCTGCTGCTGTTGCTGGTAGTGCTGCTGATTGGTATAAGTCTTGGTGGTATGACTATAGGCTCCACCAGTTGCCTGCTTAGTGAAACCACCGCTGGGCGGTGAAGTTGTTGCAGCTGCAACAGCAGCGCCATTGTTCACAGTATTGGGCGATGCTGTGACTGCCACAGATTGTGTGGATTTCTTATGCTGTGCGGAGTTTGTCCAAGACATTGTTTTGGTTGTTTGTATGGCTGTGTCGCTGCTGCCCTGATGATGATGATGATGGTGATGATGTTGTTGATGATTATATTCCGATGAAAATTTGCGACGCACTTGCTGTTGTGAATTGTTGTTATATTGCTGCTGTGGTGGCTTGCGTTGCTGCTGTGGCGGCTGCTGCTGTTGGGGCGGAGAGTGCTGTTGCTGCTGCTGCTGCTGTTGTGGCGGCGACTGCTGCTGTTGCTGTTGTTGCTGCTGATGGCCATGTTGTTGCTGAGCATGTTGCTCATGATAGCTGGGTGTGTGTGCTGCCTGTTGTTGCTGCTGTGGTTGAGCTTGTACCTGTTGCTGCTGTTGTTGAGGTTGTACCTGCTTCTGATGTTGCTGCGGCGACACCACTGGTGAAGTTTGTTGTTGCTGATGTTGCTGCGGTACTACCGTTGGTTGCTGCTGCAATTGCGGAGCTACAGCAGCAATGTTTACAGCCAAATTGCTTGGTTGTTGTTTCTCAATCTGTTGCTGCTGCTGCTGCTGCTGCTGCAGTTGTTGTTGCTGCTGTTGCTGCTGATATTCCAGCTCAAATTGCTGCTGTTTCTCGTTGCTGGCAATCAAAGTCTCATCCAAAGCTGCCTCGTTGCCGCTATTGTTGTTATTATTATTATTATTGTTGTTTAGCAGAGATTTATCAACTGTAAGGAAAGAAGAAAAAAAAGAATTTCCTGCATTTAGTAATCTTGCATACAATATATATATATATAAAGTATTGTTTTAAGCTTCGATATCGGGGGTTGCTGTCTTTGACCTTTCATAATCAAGCACATTATTATCCCAATTGCTGTGCAGCATATATACAAAATAATTTACAATATCATCATAATTGATACCAATTGATGTTAAATGAGAACGGATGTTTGTTTTTTTTTTTGTTTTTTATTGCTCTTACGAAATTTTTACCCCCAATAAATATTTTAAGCTTCTTTTTTAATTGATTTGTTTTTATTGTATCTCAAAATTGAAGAATTGTTGTAAAAATATTCTTAGGAC
Source organism: Hirtodrosophila alboralis (assembly GCA_035043045.1). Lineage (NCBI taxonomy): Eukaryota > Metazoa > Arthropoda > Insecta > Diptera > Drosophilidae > Hirtodrosophila > Hirtodrosophila alboralis. The sequence continues at coordinate 475,526 of JAWNNH010000106.1, read as the reverse complement.
AGTTGTCGCAACGATAAATTGTCTTTCGATAGTTGGCATACATTTATCGATAAATTAATAAAAACTGTTTAAAAAACCAGATACCGAGTGATCTTCAAACAAAGGATTGTCATTGTTTAATGTGAACGGCAAATAAAAAATATCAATCGATAAATATTTACAAAGACTCAACTATCGTGAGCAGGAAAAATACAATAATAATCCAGTTTAAACAGAATTAAAAATGCAGTTTTACTTTAACGTGAAGCTGAGATAATGTAACAAATATTTGTATATAGAACAATGTAATATATATTTAGCTTACAAATAGCAGAAAAAAGTCAATATAAAATTAGTTCACACGACGCTAATCAGCATAGACAATAGAAATCCGCCTGACCAATATAATAATAGCAAATAGAATGGAACCCCATTGATTCCTAGTGCACTTTAATCAACAACAACAACAACAACCCTCGAGATAACTGTCAGTGTACAATGTTGTTCATATGTCGCCTCGACAACTGTTGTTATTACTGGCGATAAGACTTCGCCCTATAGAAATACTTTTATCGCCGACTGTCCAATCAATTTATCAGCCATTGCAGCAAATAAATACAAAATGAAAAATAACACAACATAATCCATGTCAACGATTGGGGAACTAAAGAAAATGTCAAATAGTTCTATAAATTTCAATTTGGACAAACAACATTAATATTATTAGTAAATCACAATCGATGCCTAGTTAGGTAATTGAACTTCAAACTGTACTATCATATGATAAACCTCTACAAAACGACAAATTAACATTTAACTCAACTCGATAAGGCAAATGTGATCGTGGGTGGGCAAATTAAAAATAAAAAATATACAATGCTATCAAAAAACACGTGAAAAAATCAGAAAGCGATGCTGTTGCTTATTTGTAAATTTATAAATGCCTAATTAATAATTCAAGCTGATATTGCATCGGGTCTTGCCCCAAGTACTAACAATTACGCGCTGTAAATATTAACACTTGATAAGGCCCTGGGCAAAAAAATAAAAAAAAAGGGGAATAACACAGACAGGGAGGCAGACAAACGTTGAGATGAACAAGGCTATTCCACTTTCATGGTCATTGGGTGTGTGAATCTTAGCTGGGATTGTGAGAAATGGAGCAAAGATTGCATAACTGATTGAATGATGCAAGTTCATTGGAAAAGCATCAATAAAAAAGATTGCAATTTCATAATCTAATAAAACAAACAAAAGCTAATAAACAAACACAAATTAATTTCATTTTAAACCAGGGACAAAGCTTTTTGATAAATACTCAGATTAAAGTATAAAACAAATGTGGAATATTCAAGTGTAATTCAATTTGTTAAGTTCTGTTAGAGTTATAAAGATGAAAGCCTGTTTTAATTTGTTATTAAAAACTAATCAGTTTTCAATGATTTTAAGTAATCATAAAAATCGCAAAATATTATGTAGACTATGTGCATTCTATCACCTTTCAAAACATCAATCTAATACATACAAATTAAAGAGAACTGAATTTCCAAAGTAATACAATAAATTTATTCTCCTCGAAAATTATACTTCAAAATTGTACAAAAAATAAATGATAACTTGACATAATTTTCAAAACGCTTTATGATCATTTAATTCATATAGGAACAGGCCTCTTTATTTTTTATATATATATTTTTTTTTTTTGGCACATTGTCTCGTGATGCACCATATAGGCCATATAGATGACGATTAGGAAATATATATTAAATAGGCTATTAACAATTTCTTTTGAGCAATGCTATTTAAAGTTTTATTAGCGAATACATCATAACGAATGCTTTCAGTGTACAATTAAAACGCGCTGCTAAATATTACTTATTCCATAATGTCATATGACAACAAATAGTCCGTAGATAGACGAGTCGACTCGGAATCGGATAGCACAACAATTGAATTCTGAATTCCAAATTCAATGTGTTAATTAATTTCAATTACCGCCTATAACAAGCGTTGAGCAACAATTACAAAATAAAATATGCTTAAATGATAGAGTATAAAAATGAAATATAGAATTTTCTAAAATAAAAATGGAAATTTTTGTAGTGCAAACTTTACAAAAATGCAAATTACATGCAAAATATTATTAAAAAAATATTATAATAATACAAATGATGCCAAGGGGGTAGCTGTGATTAGAGGGCGGGATTCAAGGTTAGTTGTATAATTACAGACATGAGCATGAGTGCACAGGTAAATTATAACAGCAACACAATAAAATCAGGTAACAACAAGCAAACATGTTAGGCTAATAATAGCAGACAGACACAGTAACAAAAAGTTAAAATGCAACAATGCAAACAAGGAAATCGCCTCATCACGTCAACAAAATGCGGCAACTGTACTTGAATTTTACACTTGGAGTTACAAAAGTAGGCGGTGTTAGGGGTTTTTTTTAGTAGGTCTGAAGAGGGGTTAAGAGTGCATTTATACAGTTTAAATGTCTACTTCACTTGACTGAACAAATTCGCTTTCAATTTCACTATGAAAACTGTGCTACATATATATATATATATATCAGATATATCTACATCTATATAACGTCGAGTATGACAGTTTTTTTCATTACGCAAATCAATTTGTTTCTCGATTTGAACAATCGAGATTTTGTTGTTTTGCTGCTGTGCCCAAGTCTATTTGATATTTAATTGATTTTTCTATCCAACAAACTGACAAACTGACAAAACGGGGTCATCAGCTGGAGCAGCAGCCCCCAAAACCGGGGCTGACTCTCGTCTAGTTCGGTTTTTAGAGCCCCCAAGCTCTCCCCCCTATTCCAGTTGTTGTTATTGAACGCGCGATTTTATTCAATTTTTATTAGCATCATCAAACAATAACAACTATTCTCGCTACAACAATCGAGAAATTTGCGTTTTTTATGAGATATGCATTTTAAAGTCTCACTAATTGTCGACTTGAAAAGTTTAAATACATTTTAATTGAGCCCAAAATAACAGAAATAGAAACTTAATTCAATTAGTCCAAAAATAAAAATAATATATAAGGAACAATACATTCATGAATATTCAAATTTTATAAATAGTATTAATAATATTAAAGCATGAATCATATAAAACTGTCTGCTTATCACTGAAAATGCATTGTGAAATAAAATAAAATCATGAGCTAAACTGTGGCAAAAGAAAACAAAAATTAAAGATAATCTTAAATGTAAAGGGTATAGAATATATTAAAACGAGGAATAACATTGCAGGGTAATAAAAGAAACGAAAAAACAAGTCAAAAAATTAGTTAATAAATAGATTTAAATTATGATCTCACACAAATTATGATCTCACACAATTTGAGAATCGCCGAGAAAGGCCCAAATTTTTAAAGGCATTTTTATTTAAACAGTACAACCATATTAAAAGAATCTTTAGATCTTTCGAAATCATTTGCTTATTTAAAAAATTGAAATCTATTTTGCTTTATAAAGTAAAATCGAATCTTATGAATATAGAAACTTAATCAAATTCAAAATAAACCTCAATCGTAAAATACATTTTATATATATTTTTTTAATCATCTTTCAAGATGTTCAGCCCAACATTTTTTTATTTTATTTTAACAGTTTGATCTATTTAATCCAGAATTCGATTACTTTATATTTTATAGGTCCCACGGAAACAATTGTTTACAAAATCTATTTTATGAGCAATATTTTTGATAATATAATTCAACTTAGTCAAAAATAGAAACGATCGGTGGAATATTTAAATTTTTTAGAAATAGACAACCTTTTTTCTACATTTAATGAACTATCGCATTATTAATTAATAAAACCTATAATTTTAAAAATTGTTTATATGGTAAAAAATTGCTTTGGATATCAATTAAATAAATCATATTATACAATTGCAGTGTAAGGAATTGTATAACATGATTTAATTAATTGATATCCAAAGCAATATTTTACCATATAAACAATTATTCACATTATATATTATTACATTTTATTATGACAACAAAATCAAAGCAACTTAGTCACTTTGTGATTCAACAAATAGTAAAAGAAAATAGAAAAAAAAACGCTTAAAAACATCACAAAGTGCAAAATCCCAACACAAAAACAAAAGAAACAAAGAAATGAATAAAGCAAACATAAATGTTAAATATGTATGACAAATGTATGTGGATAAATAAATAAAACACAATTAATTTATATCTAATTGAGATTGAATTATTATTCATTGCATTTTCAAAACCAAAATAATTCCATTATCAGCAGCTGCGTAAAAAAAAGAATATAGAACTTGAAAGTATAGTGCAATAAATAAATAAATAAACTATTGATATATGTGTTTTGCTACACGTGGTTCGCTTCATTTGTTGTTGTTTTTATTATTGTTTTATTTTTGATGTTGTTGTTGCTGTTGTAGTAAATAAATTGATAACAAATCTGGCCAACAATTTTGTCGTATTATTTGAGTGTTCGATTTCGATGACAAAGTAGAACAAGAATAACATATAAACTTCTAATTTTGCCTGGTAACAGCAGAACATAGTAAAACACCCTGTTGCAATTCTTTGATGTTTATACACCCTGTGATAGTACAAAATCATAGAAAAGTTAGTAAACAAATTGGCAACAGGCAGAATTAAGGCATCTCCGATTCTTTAAAGCCTATCTAGCCTTGTTTATATAAAACCACAAAACTCAAAGGCTATAAGAGTTACGAGACATTAAATTCGGTTTTTGTATACCTGAATATCGAACATAAAACATGTTTATTTAAAATTTCAGATATTCCTCCCTCGAAAATCAAGAAAAATTATAAGCATCAGCAACTTTAAAAACCTTGAAATATCCCAGCCAGCATTTTATTAAATTTCTGATCACATTCAAGTCTATTTCGAGTGCTTGAACCGATTTAAATAATCATAATTGGTGCTCTTTTTCTGATTCAAAATATTACTTTTCTCTGGAGAAAATAGTATGCTAGCCACGACTCTTCTTGATAATTCTTTTTTTTTTTATCATATTCAACTTATTTTTAAGTCACATTTCCATTTTCGAGTCTGCACAAGAGATGATTCTCTTTTTATTCATTAAAAGAGCTCAAAAGAAACCCCTGAGGGTGATTTTTGTTAAAACAATCTTCCAAATGCTGGCTGGGATATATCTCTTAACCATTTGTAAAAATTTCATGACAATCTAAAAGCAAACTGTAGAGATTTATTCAAAAAACTGTTTTTCATTTAAATATTTAGAAATTCTCAAACTTTGACAAACGCTGAACTGCTTGAAATACCAAAACCGAACTGCTTGCTTTGAATGTTTTATGTGTTTAGGAACTTCTTGACTGAGATACAGGGTGTTTAACGATCTCTCTCTCTCTCTCTCTCTCTACTTGCTTATTGTTGCGCTTTTTATTGTGTTTTTGCTGCAATTCAATTGAATTCATTTGTGTCAATTTAAAATAAATAATGCCCAAATAGCTACTAGCTACAGTAAACAAAGAAAATTACATAATTCTTAAAGAAGACCGACGGCGACGACAAAAACGCGGCACGCGACCTTCGTCTATGCTAACCCACAGCTCGATTATCCACCATTTAGCACCGCTCCGCCCGCAACCCTCCCTGGTATCACCTGTCAGCGGCATATATATATATATATAAACAATCGACATAAGAACCGTAAAACACTTTCTTATCAATGAAGGCACTAGCCAACAAATTATTTACGAGTCTATTGGCAACGACAACACTCGTTTGCTATAAAGTGGGCGTTGATTACATTAAGCCATTTTTCTCTTTATTTATTTCCATTTTTTTCTATTTTTTTTTGATTTTCAAGTATTGTCGTTGATAAGCATCGATAGGTGGGCAGCAACAACTGAAGCAGCAGCAGATTGGCTTGCGGGGGGCCAAGGCAAACGCAAAGGATAACTCAACACAAACTGACAGCAGCTTGATGACAGGAAAATGGCAAATGTATTGGTAGTAGTAGCATTCACATATCAAGAGAGATGTTTTGAATAGCAGCTATACCCTGTGCAGTGGACAAAAGTAAGCTTAAGCCTTGAGCATAGAATTAAAGTATCGCAGAATGCATTCTCAAATAATCCCTATAGAAAATAGGTTTTTTTTAAGAACTTTTAATTTTATTATCTACTCCTAAATATTATTCCCAGCCAGTATTTGAAGATTGCTTTAACATAATCATCTGGAAGAGTCTTTTTTGAAGTCTTTTGATAAAACGAGATTCATTTCATATGCAATTTAAAGAAGACTCAAAAATTACTCATGCATATGCTCAAAATGTGATTTTCTGAATAACAAAAAAACGGATTAAATGCGACTCTTCAAGAAGAATCGTGGCAAGGGTACCACTTTCTCCCGACAGAACTATCATATATGATTAGAAAACTAATGCATTTATGATTATATTAATCTGATAGAGGACTTTAAAAAGAATCGAATGTGATCAGAAACTTGCCCCAATCTATATATGGGCATTTCCATTGTGGCGTTACGTGACAGTCGTACGCCTAAATATGAAAAAAGCTAGAAAAATGTCAAGTTTTTAAAATAAAAAAAAAATGTTTATATCTGAGTAGCAATTCAGCTGGATTATAAAAGATATGAAAACATTCATACTTTCCGATTAAATGATATAAGCTTTGAACTCTTAAATTTTTTAAATTTTGGACATTTCTCTATAGTAATTAAAGTTAAAAAAAAAATTTGGATAACTTGTAATTTTTTGGTCGTTGTGGACCCTTCTGTGGAAATGCCCATATAAAAAAAACTGTTCAATCCGACTGTAAAAGCTAGCTAGAATGTAAATTTTACTATATCTTTCCATTATGTCGTAGGTTTGCATTTTAAAAAAATATTGACAGAAATATGTTGGGAAATGGGTGGAAAATGCATTTGAAAATTTTATAAAAGTCTTAGCCGGAGCATATCAGATGGCGTAGTAGACTTCAATAATAGTGACATTATAGAATATGATTAGTTTGTTGAGTTTTCTTATTTTATTTATTTTTTAAAAAAGAAAGCAGGCCGTAGCAAAGCACGCCGGAATGATCTAGTAAGATATAAAAGTATATTAGAGAATTGTGGATTTGTTTTAAAATTTTAAAAATTATTAAACCATGAAACAAATTTATATAAAAGTTCAATATTTCAAAATAAATTTTTGCTTTGAATAAAGCTAAGAGTCAATTTAAATTTACATTTTAGTCTCAAAGATCAAAGAATTCATACAAAAGACTTGTAAATCTGCTAAAACTTCAACAAAGCTTCCTTCCACACCTGTACAAGTATCATACCCCATTAAACACATTTATAACGAATGTATAGGGTATTTATAACAAGGACACAGTCTCCTGGCTGTATGCTGTAATGTATCCCTCCGAGTGTATCCTGCTGGATATTAACATATAAATGCGTATAACAGTTGCCGCGTGGGCGGCAGCAGCAGCAGCACATTGAGCAATGTCATCGGCTAGATACAAATGTATCTAGCAGGTACAACAGAGGCCAACAACAACAACAGCTGGGAAATGAGCTACGAAAGCAACAAGTAAAATACAAATGCAAAAAAAATATATAAAAAAAAAGCAAGAGAGCAATAAAACTGCGTAATTTAGTAAATATATATATTGGCATATGCGACAGATTTGTTATATATATAACATACAGTTATGTACGGTATTATATGATTAATGTAAGGATGAGAAAAACTGAGGAAAAACTTGCAACGTAAAAAATTCAGAGCGTTGACTGACTAACTGACGACTGACTGACTGAGTGACTGACTGACTGAATGTTTAAATGACGGAGACGCAACACGACGTATGCGCAATTTCATTTTAATTTCTCCCCCCCCTAAAAATAAAAACAAAGAGAGAGTGTATCTATGTATCTCCTACACACTTATGAAGGTTGTTACGATATTCTTGAACTGGCCCAGAGGCATTGCCATTGATGTCGTCGATATACAAATGTATCTATAAAAGCGCATTCAACTCTTTGGCAAGATAAAGGAAACATGTAACGTGACAGTGGGTGGGGTGGGGTAGGAAGAAAGAGAAAACAGTTGGAAACAATTCGAATTACGTCTTTCTTTTGTATTAAAAATATATATACATAAGAAGAGCAAGCAGAGTTCCAAGAAATTATATGTACATTCACCCCTCAATAGATAGAAGATTTCAAATTATATAAATTATATTGTAATCCTTATTAAATGATAAGGGGGCGTATAATTAACTGGCAGTGTTTGAATTATGATAAGATGTAGCACAATTTTGGTTATATTATCTTTTGGTTTGAAAGAGAAAAAAATAATGTTTCCATTTCCGAAACTAATCAAATTATTTTGATTTAAAATTACACGTTTCTATCTCTTTTGTGTCTTTTATTTAACTTTTACAGTAAACATTCTATATAATACCTTAAATTTCTTTTGCAACTTTCACATTAGCCCATACTAAATTTTCTGGCCAGGAGCCCAGAATATTGTAAACCCCCCCCCCACTACAAACCGAAATTCTTCAGCAGCTGCTTCCGCTTGCATTTTAAATTGTGCATCTAATTCAAACACCTGCTGCACGGGTGATTGTGTGGGTGTGTATCTGCCCACTTTATGGCCATGTTTTAGCCAACATTACCCTTTCTATTAACACGTATACTTGGGTTGGTTTTGCATTTCATGTCGAGAGTTTTGTGCATTTCTAATAAGCCATATATAAATACTAAATCTACATATGAAACAGCTTAGTCCTAAGCGGATATTAAATTTCACTTTTGAGGATTATACAATGTTGCTAATAAGCCCCAAACTAACTGGCAATTTCCTTTTGACATAATAACTACTGTAATGCGAAATAGTAAAATGATAAGGGGGGCGTTGAGGGGGCGTCTAATGCGCTAATAATACGGCAAATCAACTTACGGAGAAAGCACAAAAGCAAAATATCAAGAGTTAGCAATGTCCTCTGGACTTGACCCACAAGTCACATGTTAGTGTGGGTGTGTGTGTGTGTGTGTGTATGTGTGTGGGTGTTTTGCTGGTGTGGGTGTGCGTGCGTGTAACAATTTTTATGAATGACATTGAGCATCCGCTCACTCACACACCCACACAGACACACACACATATTAAACACTTGGTTAAGCGTACATCCTTAAAAGAGCACATTGCTTAAGAGTGTTAACCCGATCAAAAGTTTCTCTTAAAGTCCGCAATGAATGTTGAAAACAAAACTGTTATAAAACCAGCATGGTTTATTATAACCCACAGTCTAAATACAAAACGTTTATTGAGGCCAATAAAAACTGTGAAATTAACACGCTACGTTTATCAAAAAAATAACAAATATTTTAAAGCTATTATACGAGTAGCTAAAAAGCCGTTAAGATAATGTTGAAAACATTAACAAAACTGTTGGGGTTTTTGCAGTGACTCCTTTTTGTATTGTCACGTTCCGGCTGTTGGCGCCGACCAGGCGGCACACCAAAAAAATTTTCAGGACGCTAAGACGACACACATGCAGAAAAAAGTAAAAGTTTGAAAGTCGCAGGTTAACCTTTAACCTAAATCACAACTAAGAGCAACAGTTTTCGCTCTTTTATTGTATCTGTTATAAAAAAAAGCCAAAAAAAAACTGTTATACGCGTGCCGGTTTTCGTTGGAGCTGACCAAAAACAACAAGAACCAAAGTAACGGACATATTTTATTTTATAAGACAACCCTTAAGAATGTGCGTCACAGACAAGGGTAGTTTGCCGAGGGGGTTGCTATGCGGATAAGACTTTGTGAAGTTTCGATTGTGTGAAATCTGTGTGTGTGTGACAACACGTAACTGTAGCCAACATTCCTTCTTGTTGTTGTTTGTATTGTTCGTCTGTCTTTGGCATGTTTAAATCAGCTGTTTTTGCCAAGCACATCCCTTGCGCCGCATACCTACAAACCCCGCGAACGCCAAAAGAGCGCAAGCTGCAAAGACAAAGAGAGCGCTTTCGGCCAGGTGGCGGTGCGAATGAGAGAGAGAGCAGAAAAACTGAGAGAGCGCGAAAAAGCTTGCGCGCTTGAACTTCAAATGCATTTTGCATGAAAAATAGACATCGGCGAGGCAATCGCAATGTCAGCAACCGCATGGTGAGAATATTTTTTTTTTTTTTGGTTTTGTTTTTTTGCCATATTTGTTGTTGTTTGTAACTAAAATTGTGTTTGTTGTATGAGGTTATATGTACATGCATGTAGTTGTTGCTTTTGGTGTCTTTGTCGCTGGCTGCTTTTTTGTTTTACTTTATATCGTAGTATAACAGTTCTAGGCTGCCGTCGGTTTCAGTCGTTTGTTGGTCACGACGGATTTTCATTTTATATCGAACAGCGCAGCAGTGACGACGACGACTACGTCTGTGTGTGGTGCTTTTTGTGGGTATCTCTCGCGGCGCACAAAGAAAAAAATTTAAATAAATTGTATACACTCCAAATAATAAAATATATATATATATACATATCTATATATATATATATAAAAGATACAATTTATCAAAACAAAACAGTTATCAAGCACATTTGGTTCAAACCATGCTACACAGCTCGTCAATTGTTTTTGTTTTACGTGTGGGTAAAGTGTGAAACACGTAAGCCAAGTTTCCCCCATTGTTGTTGTTGCTGTTCCTACTACTCGGCTTGATTGTTGTTTCGTTCATTTCACATTTTATCGATCAAAACACACGTTGCGGTTCCGTACCCCAGGCGCAGAATTTTATGTTGGTTTTCTGCTGACGCTAAGAATTTTTGTGTATTTTATACACATTTTTACAATCAAATTTCAATGCTCAACAAATTATACAATTGCATTGCCATCAACGGCAACAGCAACGGCAACGGCAACTGCAAAGTCAACGCCAGCAGCGAAGACGTCGCCGTCGACGTCGAGTACGTACAGCACCCCCAAAAAGCAGCGGCGGCAGAAGCAGCATTGCAAAAAATGTGCCATACATAAGTAAAAGCAGCAGCAAAGTAAAGCAGAACAAATCAAATCAAATCAAAAGAAAATAAAAAACAAAAACAAAAGCAAAAGTGCAAAGTCAAAGACAAAACACAAAGTTCAGTTAAAAATTGCAACGCCTCAGCAATAACAATAACAATACACGTTTTGTTTTTACCAGTCGTCTCAGCTGCAACAACAAATATACAAATAAGTACTAATAAATAAATTAATTATAAAAAGCACAACACAACACAACGTGACAAATAGCTAAACATTCTAAGAAATAAAAATCCACAATTATTTAATAAATAATTATATGAACAAAGTCTGTCTCACTCTGTCTCTCTTTCACTCGCTCGCTCTCGCATTGTCGATAAATGCATGAAAACTGAAAGCAATAACAATTTAACAATAACTACAAACAGCCACGCACACTTCAAATAACGGCAACTCGAGCTTCACCGTGAGAACAAAAATTAAGAGAGTGCGTGATAGAGAGCGCGTCAAGTACTGAGCGCGCGCAAAAGATAAAACACAATAAAAGCAGCAGCAGCACCGACGGCGACAGCGACGTCGACGTCGACAGCGTCCGTTTTAAGGCTCGCATAACTCACAACGGCGCCGAGCGCGACACTTCGGCCACGCATAAACAGACAAATCGACGATTAACTCCGGGGGGCTGAGCGGTGCGGGCGTGCAAGTGAAAACGAAATTGCAAATTAAAAGCTCGCTCAAGAACTCGATAATTTTAAAACGAAAAGCGAAAAGTAAAAAGTGTGTGCACTGAGGCCAAACTAACGGCTTAATAAAAGCAAATTAAATATATATAAAATTTAAGTTAAAAAAACCAAAAAACTCAAAACACAAATATGGTGGACACCAACAGCAATGCGACCGCTGCCATTGGCACCTCGTCGGCACGCCTGCGCAAATTTGAGCGCACCGACAGCGAATTAGCCTGCGAGGAGGCAGCGCGTTTAACCGCCGAGCAGAATGAAAACAGCCAAGAGGATGACAACGATGAGGAGGATGACGATGAGGGGGACGATGATGAGGTTAGCGTTTATGGTGAATTACCACCACCGCCGGACGGTGGCTATGGCTGGGTCATATGCTTCGCTAGCTTCATGTGCAACATGATTGTCGATGGCATTGCCTACACATTTGGCATATTTCTGGAGGAATTTGTTGATTACTTTCACGAGGGCAAAGGCACCGTCGCCTGGGTGGGCAGCCTTCTATCCGGCGTCTATTTGAGCGCTGGTCCCATCGTCTCTGCTCTGGCCAATAAATATGGTTGTCGTGCCGTCTGCATTGCCGGCAGCATCATTGCCTGCATTGCATTTGTATTGAGCACATTCAGCACATCCGTGAGCATGCTAATGGCCACCTATGGCTTCATGGGCGGCTTTGGCTTTGGCATGATCTACTTGCCAGCTGTCGTGGCCGTGGGATATTACTTTGAGACGAAACGTTCCCTGGCCACGGGCATTGCCGTGTGCGGCTCGGGCTTTGGCACCTTTGCGTTTGCACCGCTGGCCACGTATTTACTGGATCAGTATGGCTGGAAGAATGCACTGCTCATCTTTGCCGGTTTGATTCTCAATTGTGCCATCTTTGGCGCCATGATGCGTCCCTTAACCTATCCCAAAAAGAAGAAGGTGAAGCCACTGATGCAGCGCATGTATGAGGAGAAACAGATGCAGCTGGAACGCGGCTCATTTGCGGGCTCACATTTTATGGTGCAGTTGCCCGATGGCACTATGGAGCGTAAGTTAAAGATGCCACTTAATGCCGATCCTGGCGTTCATTCCATCCTCAATCTGGAACTGTTGGCCCAGCAGTCGGGTGGTCTGCATCCCGTCTCCACGCTGCCCACTATCACCGAGTCCAAAGTGGTGGAGTCGAAGGTTCAATCGCCGCCAAACACTGGAGCAGCCGATAGCAATGGACAATTGTCAACACGCTCGGGTCGTCGGTCGCATCGCAGCTCCGAAACCGAGCACAGTCCGTACCAGTCGCAGGATGCGATGACACGCAATGCCTCTCAGCCTGCCTTCCTGGCTGGCGATCATCAAAGTCTTCCGAAAAATGGCTCCGTGCCGTCTTTCACACGCGTCCGCAAAACCTCAGCCAGTGAACGTTATCAGCCCTCCTTGGCGGCCATCCGTGCCACCTCCCGTGCCGACATTGAGGCTGGCGGCGGTGGCGGCGATGGTGACTTTAATACATCCAAATTGTCGCTGTCGCAGAGGAAGGGTAGCTCAAGCGGCAGTGCTGGACGCATGGTGCGTCCCATGTCACGCAAGGATATATTCTACTCCGGCTCCGTTACGAATCTAGCACAATATCAGTCACAAAAGTCACTAACAAATTATCGCAACTCGGTGCTGTCCCTAACCAAGTATGAGAAGAGCATGCAGAGCATGCGCCTGGATCCGCTGGCGGAGGCTGACAAACATCGCGAGGAATACGATTTGTGTCCATGTCTGTGCATACCGGATTCAATCAAGTCTGTTGTGAATACTATGCTGGATGTGAGCCTGCTCAAGGATCCCGTATTTATGCTAATGGGTGTCTCCAATATCTTTGGCATGGCTGGTCTATATGTACCCTTTGTCTACCTCGTGGATGCAGCCAAGGAGCATGGCATTGAAAAGAAGGATGCAGCCATGCTGTTGTCCATCATTGGCATCACCAACACCGTGGGACGTGTGGTCTGCGGTTGGGTGGCCGATCTGCCCCAGGTCAACTCGCTGCTGCTCAACAATATCTGTCTGCTGATCTCGACAGTGGCGGTCACATTGACACCACTATGCTATAGCTATAGCGCCTATATAGCCATGTCGATTGCCTTTGGAATTGCCATATCTGGTTACATTTCACTAACGTCAATTATATTGGTCGATCTGCTCGGACTGGACAAGCTCACAAATGCCTTTGGTCTGCTCATATTATTCAGAGGACTTGCCGCATTGCTTGGCACCCCCCTGGCGGGTGCTATATATGATATGACCCATACTTTTGATATACCCTTCTACATGGCGGGTGGTCTATTTGCTTTGTCTACCATTACCAGCTTTTTGGCGCCCTGCATGAAACGCTTTAGTAGCTCCAATGAGACGCCTGTGCATGTGGAAACGCTGACGCCCATCGATGAGGAGCAGGGCGAGGATGCCGAGGAGGAGGATGAGGATCAACCAATCACCATTGTGCCCAAGATAATCAAAACTCTGCCCAGTCCACAGCAGGAGGAGGCACCGCTACAGTTTCCACCCACGCAGCAACCTCATCATGCACAGAAATTACAAACAACAACAACAACAGAATCAAAGCTCTAAGCACCATCAAGAATTTACAAGAGAAAAAACTATAATTATAAATAAAAAAAAAAGAGAATTCAGAAAGTGTAGAAAGAAGGATTCAAAGATTGAGAGAGTGTATGCAAAATTTAGTATAGAGCGCGATATTTTTTTAGCAACTTATACAAAGAAGAAGAGTCAACTCGCTGGAGCAGAAGAAGTTCAGAACAGAGACAGAGCGTAGAAGTTCAGGGGCAGGGCCCAGGTTCAGGTTCAGGTCCAGGTCTAGGTCCAGGCAAGGCGAAAACACACACAAAAGAAAACTATATACAAAATAAAAAGCAGCGCATATATATATATATATTATATATATATACCACATATATAAAGATATCGATGCCGAAACTATGCCTAAGCAAACTATTCAATATACAAAAGCTACATTAAACTAAATATATTATAGATTTGCTCTAGGGCAAACTAAAAAATGAAATTCAAGAAAAACTTAGCTTAGCTTCGATAAGATTGTAGCAGAATTCTGCTGGCATATAAATATATATATATTAAATAGGATATATATATATATACAAATATTACGCGCTCAGAAAATTTGATAAACTCTGATTGATTGTTATTTCAACTGTTATACAACAAGAAGAACAAGCAGCAACAGCAACTATATTGTAAAATATTTTTTTAATTATTTGTTTGTTAAATTTAAAGAATTTTAATTATTATTATCTATTATGTATTATTATAATTGCTATTTTATATGTATAATGTATCTATCTATTACAATAACTCTCGATCTATATAATTATTACTATAACTGTTGTTGTGCATTCGTTGTTATACGGCAAGTGTTATAATTGTGTCATACGGTAGGAAAAAACAAACAAACCAAGTAGCAAGTAGAAAAAACGAGTGTAAAACCTTTATTATTGATAGTAGTTAGTTATTTTTTCGTATGTATTAAAAGAAGGCAAAGCGATTAACTTGTAGAGAGAGCATGTAAGAAACAATTAAGTGGAGAGCAACAACTATATTACAAAACACAATGCTAAACTAATAAAATTTTATATGTAAAAACAAAACCAAAAAAAAAAACTAAAAAAACTAAAATAATTGAAAAAAAAAACTGAAATTGTTTTCAATTTTAAACTAATAATTTAGCTACAAAAGATATCTGAAAAAGCAAAGGCAAATTTTATGGCTCACATTTTGTACAATTATTAATTAATTCAAATGATCAAATATTGTATTTCATGCAAGTCCATAACAAAAACAAATTCTCTTAAAGGCTTGTGCGTTTTGTTGTTATACACAAGAACTACAAACATATATATAAATGTTTATATGTGTGTTATATAAATTTATAAAGTGAATGCAACAAAACAATATAAATATAATAATAATAGAGAGCAATAAAATGCAGTTTTACACCATTTACACACTCACATACACACATTGCTCCTAATTATAAACAAAATACAAAAAACAAAATAAAAACTGTTATACGCATGAAAGAAAACAATTTCAATGAGCGCCATTGCTATGCAAGCGAAAAGAATTCACTAAGCAAAGCAGAACAATAAATGTTAGAAAAACGACAACAAAACAAAATGAAAATAAACAATTTTTGCCATATATATACATATATATATATTTTAAAAACTTGAAAAACTAGTAGCATATATTATTTCAAAATTGTTATATATAAAACGCAAGTAAGTAAAGTTGGTAGCTGGTAGAAATAAGTATATAGTATAAAAAATAATAATTTGTATAGCTCTAAAAATCATCGATCAAAGTTCAGATAATTATTTTGTTGGGGCGCCTTATCGTATTACCTTGTACTCAAAAATATCACAACCTGAAAATGAGCCTTGTGTGGTTAAGTAGACCTGCAAATCGGGCAACCTGATTACGGAATACCAGCATGGAAAAGCAAACCTGTCGCCGCAACAAGCCACAAAGATTAGCCTAATCAATAAATAGCGTTTAAAGGAACATTAGCAATTGTATAACAAGCTGCAATGTCTTACGACAAGCACAAACATATCGCATATATCAATCTATCTAAATAAAACAGTTTAGAGTATGATAGTATCAAAGTATATTGACAAAGTCGCGCACATCGGCCAAGTGCTGCGAAAATAACAATAAACTGTTCGGCGAGACATTTTCAGTCTACACACACTCACACATAATATTAACTGGCCCGATATCTAGAGTATTACTTTTGGGTAAGAGGGTGCATATTATGAGTACCATGTATATGTGGAGTGATCCACGTTCCATGTGGCCAGTGGCCAACAAAAATGTCAATGACTGTGTGTTTGATAAGGCGGAAGGCAATACTAAACCAGGCAAACACAAATGACCACTGAACAGAAAGTAACCAAAGCGCAAACAAAATTAGCAAAAGACAGCTAAAATAAATGCAAAAGCGAAGACTGAATACCCTAGAAAAATATACTAAAATTTGGGAGCTATACCTGCCTTCTTATATGCTACATTAAATTCGATAAATCCTAATTATATTTGTAATTAAAAATAGAATTATATTTTTAATCAATTAACCATTTTGTTTGTGCAAATTCCAATTGTTTTCAAAGTTATTTCTACATTAAAAAACATACTTTATTATATAGAAAAAAAATGCAAAAATAGAGTAAAATGTTTGCAGCTTAAAACACAATAAATTATTTCTGGTAGCTATAAATTTTAAGTGCATAAAAAATCCATTTAATTTTTGCTAATATTCTCCTTTTTTAGAAGTGTGCAGACTTTAGCTAGGAATACTGCACAAATGCGACAATAAGTAGAGCAAGACGACAGTCGTCGATTGATAAGCGCGTTGTATACAAAAGAACAATGCAAAAATATAAATAAAATAAAAAAAAACAACGTTGCCGTCCAATTGCACAGCTGATTAGTGACAGAAACGGAGCAAAGCCAAAGCGCTTTAAATGCCTGAAACTACAAACATACTTATAAGCAAAAAAAAAAATAAAAGCCATGTCTGGACAACAAACCAAACACCTGTTCAGAGGTGGCTGCAGCCACTCAATGCATACACTTGCAGGCACTTCAAGCACTCGACCATCCCCCAACTGAGCGCGCCTAGCAACAATCAGAAAAACAAAAGTTGCCTCAAAGGGCAGCCACACCAATTAAGCAAAAAATACAACAACAAAAATCAAAATACTATTGCAAAATGTGTTGATGGCGACGTCGCAGCAAATTTCTATATATTCGTATCATGTGACGTTGTGTTCGTACACCTGACAAACAGCCAGCCGAAACCTCAGCGTCACAGACTGTAAACTGAGCGTTAAAAGAATCAGCACAAATTGTATATAAACTCCATGAAAGTATTAAAGTGATGTTGTGGGAGCGAATCGAATGTCATAAATAAATATAAATAAAGGATGTCTACAATAATATCAATTAAACTAGAAATGCAAACAAAAAATGGATATTTAGATTTTGAATTTCAAAACTAAAATAATACAAAATAAATTAACAAGAATCAAAAATTTGAGATCTATTATCGGGTTTAAACTGAGCTGACGAATTTGATATAATTATTATATTAAAAATTGAATTTAACTTAAAGAAGTTATCTGTCTATTTTTAATCAACTAATTTATTGATTTTACTATTGAACCTCAATACAAAAGATGCTTGGAAATATGAAATAAAATCGAAATACCTAACAGCAGCAATTGCAAATCTATCAACATTTGCCGGTAAAAATCAAAAGGTAATACAAAATGCCAATAATAGTTATCGGACGCTATCAGAACATGCCCAAATATATACACACATATAGATATTTCCGCAGCTTATCAGTGAAAATAAACAATTTGCAAAACTTACCCAATAGTGGCTCCTGTGGCATCTGTGGGGTTGGTGTTTCCGCTTGAGGAGGAGGTGGCAGCTGTTCTATACAAATTGGTGGCTGAGCCTGTGCCTGCATGATATGATGTGGAGGCTGTGCCTGAACAAGCATTGTCGGCGGTGGAGCATCGACAGGCAGTGCCCAATTGACAGCAACGGGAGCAGCACTACAATCGGAGAGCTCATCATCATACTAAAAAAAAAACGGTAGCAGTTAGCGAATGAAATTAGTTAACCAAAGAAGGCTCACCTGTAGAACTGGACCGGCCACTGGATGCATGGCCTGTAGAGACGCCAGCTGACCATCATCGTACATTTGCATAACACTCATTTGCTGTTGCATCTCATGCATTTGGGTATCATAGATGGGATAGTTTGGACTCAGCATGCTGGACGTTTCGGAGGAGGCCAGCGAGGAACTATTGTGATTCAGTTCATCGCCATTTGCATGCGACACCTCCTGATATTCTTCGGCATACATGGGCGTTGAATGCCACAACTGTGGCACCTCCTGCCCCTGCCGCTCATCAACAACGCCGCCTTGGCCGCCATCCTCAGAGACATACTGATACTCCGACGGTGGCACCTGATAGATATAACCGCCAGCCATATAATTGTACATGGGCAGGCCATTATACAGCGGCATGGGTGAAATATACAGAGGCGTGCCTGTGGCCTGTTGTGCAGCGGCTGCCGCATTCGGCGGCGCCTGCATTGGGCCATGATGCGGCGCAAAGTAGGCAGCCTGATAGCCGCCATACGCATACGGATGCGGTGCATAATAGGACATTGGCTGCAACTGTGCTTCTGGCGGTGGCGGTGCCAATTGCTGGCCCAACTGTTCCGGTTGCAATTGCATGGCATTTGGTGCGGGGCTGGCGCTCTCTGGCGGCAGCTGTTGTTGCTGTGGCTGCATCTGCAGTTGTTGTTGTTGCTGTTGCATGTGGCGTTGTGAGTGGTAATCATTGCGACGTTGTCCACCACCACCGCGTCCGCGACCACGTCCACGACCACGTCCACCCATGCCGGACGAAATATGCCCATTGGGATTACCCTGATGGATCGGCATTGGTGGCAGTTGTTGCATCAATGGATTGCCCTGTAAAATAAAGAACGACAATGAAATTCGAGTTGGCTCAAGTTGATGTGCAGCTGTCTTTCATTTGGCCTTGCCATATAGCTGGCAAAATATCGATGGCACTGTCGATAGTATCGATAGCATTAAATTTCAATAGCAATGAGCTCGTTTGATATATTAAATATGTACTGTCATTTGCTTGAAGTCTAGAAGTCTTGGAAGACTTATATTTAAAACCTTTTTTGCAAATTTATAAAGTAAAATGTTGCTCGTAAATGAAATTTTAATTCAAGAAATTTGCGATTAAATTATTTTTTTTTAATGCAGTTTTTTCTTTAAATAAACTAGTATTCCAGTCACTTTTATATATATATACTAATATTTACCTGCTCTGGGGGCAGCTCGCCGTGTGCACCTATATAATGGGGCGGTGCTCCTCCTGGTATATAGGTATGCGACCAGCCGCTGTGCAGATTCACATTGGCTGTCACATTGTTCACGTAGACGTTGCTGGACATTGGCGCTTGTATCATTGCTGGATGATGAAATACAGGACCATGTGCGCCCTGTGACATGTGCGGATGATGCGCTCCAGGGGCGGCGTGCATGTAAACCGACTGTGGCGGTTGATTATAAACGGGCAGAGATGTCAATACATTGTTATTGTTGTTATTGGATGGTGACACAATGCTATTGTTGTTGTTGGGCGGCGGCTGTGGCGTTGTTGGTGTGGAGACTGGCGTCGCTGCTGGTGGAGGTTGTTGCTGCTGCTGCTGCTGTTGCTGCTGCTGCTGGGCAACCGGCTGCGTTTGCTGCGCCATAATTGGAACGACTGCGCTACACTTGCAACGCGGTTGACAACGCTGACGAGTGTCGCTGCAATTGGCTTGTTACGTGTTTCTGGACGTATCTCAGGATATGCACAGCACATGAACACAACAAAAGCCAAACATTGAAGTTTTTGCTGTGAAACAAATAAAAGTTAGCAAATGAAGCGCCAAAATTTGAGGTTAAATTGAATCAGCCGATGGATATCTGGCAACGCCACACAGCTGTCGGGGCCCCAGCAAAAAAAATACAAAAAGGCAAATAAACAGAGAGAGCAAGTGCAAGAGAGAGCGAGAAAGAGAGTGTGGCCATACTGTACCGGGTGGGGTGACAGCCTCGCCAGCCCCCTACTACACCCACAAGCTGTGTTCAAGTGTCAAAAATATATTATTCAAAACAATACAATTTTGTATCTCTACGTTTAAAGCCGGCTGGCAAAAAATTTGATTCGCTAACGTTGTACACGAACACAAACTCAGGCTCACAGACAGGAGCGAGTGACGCACACGCACACAAACACACACCTGTACAACAGGCGCCGCACTACGTCACTCAACTGGAAAAAATTAAAGTTGCAGTCTGTGAACGACGCTTTCAATAAATGTCGAAATTCTAGCTAATTCGAAAAGACTGCGTAACTTAAGCATGTAAATGTACGCATTCCAATGTCCAATGGCGGCGGCAGCGGCGACAGCGATCGACCTACCAAAGAGAACACCACGTTGACGGCAAAAGAGAACGCGGTGGAATGTTGCAGGGTTGTGGCGGGGGAAGGGGGAACACTAGGGCAAGAAAAGTGTGTGCGGTGACTTACCTTTAATGGTTCGTCAAAGATATATATCAGTTTTGAAGCAAATCCAACATGATTTATGCGTGCGGGCGGCCTCTCGACAGTGCGACGGGCGGCTGCTGTCAATAAATAAGTTGTATTTCAGTTTCACTTGCCGCGGTACTCTTTTTTTTTCTTTTTTCTTAATGACACGACGAATTCTGCAAGCAACTTTTTCCACTACACTTTGTCGCGTCGCCTGCTGCTCCAATTAACACTGTTGCTGCCTGCTTACGCCACCCGCACACGCACAAGTATTAAAATGGAGTAATATAAATTGTTAGCGCTGGCACAAACACTTAATATTAATTATATTTGCATGTGCAAGCAACAAAAAAGTCGGGATTGTTTTTTCCTACTCGTGGTGACAGTGTGACCCTGCTAAACAAATGTTAGGGCAAATTTCATGTTAAATTCCAGAATATATCGATATTAATGAGGGTGGGGAATGGCAACGGATGTTATTAAATATCGAAATCAATTTCTTGTAACTGCATATTTAGCTTAAAGATTCTCATATTCACGGTGACAATGCAAAAAGATATCGATAAGTCATGCATAAATTAAATCTGTTCTCAACTACCGCAAATTAAATAAAAGTTTATTTAATTGAATGCACTATTATCGATATATAGTCCCAGATATAAAATCCGATATATTTCTTGTATAATATCACAAGTTTTAGTTTCTTTACAGGTTTTCTGAATGTAGCAATATGCGCTACCTTCTAGTTTTTAAAAATGCCTAAAATACAATAAACATTTTCAGAGTAAAGAACATAGTAGTAGATATTTTTTTAAGCCTCTAACTTAAAGCTTTGATTTGCGTGTTACAAAACTGATTATAGCATTTATGAATTCCTCGTCAGCGGAACGTTTCAGCAGTTCTGCACCCTCCGCCTCATTGGCACGTTGAAGATTGTCCCTCAATGGCAATTGAATGAGGCGTTTGCATTCCCGCATCGAATTGGGAGGCAGGTTGGAATACTCGCGAATCTGGGGCCACACCACAGAGTCCAATTCGTTTAGTTTGAAAATACGTGAAACAAAATGAAAGTGATATGCTTCTTGGGCTGACAGTTTCTCGTTCAGGACGAGCATCTCGGTTGCTTTGGAACGACCCATAATCAGGGGAAACATATAGCTGGAGCAGGCCTCGGGCACAAGACCCAGTTTACTGAATGGTGTAAGAAAATACGCCTGCAAAATAAAGATAGTTTAGTTAACGTACAAAATGTCAACCTATTGCTTACCTGCTCGGCACACCATGTCACATCGCTGAGCCCCACAATGGTGGCGCCAATGCCAATAGCCGGTCCATTGACCAATGCAAAAATTAGTTTTGTGCAGTTTATAAATCCGTTGACCATGGCCAGAAAAGTCTGGTTGGCTTCCTTCTGATATGTATCCATATCGGTTATATTACTGCCAACTGATAAATCATTGCCAGCAGTAAAATAATCACCCACACCGGTAAACACAACAATTGTCACATCTTTATCCCCGTTGACTTCGCCTAACACACGGGCCAATTCTTTGTAGGCTGTTTGATTTAGGCAGTTTTTCTTAGCCGGATTATTAAATTTAATAATTAAAATTTTATCCTCTTTTTGGACGAGCAACTGCTGATATCCTTGGTACAACATCTTGAGCACTTTCAAATGATCTGCGCTCATGAAGGTGGAATTCTAAACTGCGAGCGAAGTCCAATCTTATTAATATCAATAGGCTTTAATCATTCGGCGTCCGAAAAGCATAACAAGAGCAAAGGTTGCAAAGACGCGGGAAGGTGGTGCACTCTCAGAGCGAATGTGAATTTGTGACGTAACACTCATCGAATAGTTTTGTCAGAATTTATGTAAATGGCAAATTGTTATTGATAATCGGAATTCAAAATGCATATTTGATTACCGGTCAGAGTTATATTAATACACTCGAACTAAGATTCTAAATATAAGGAATGTTTACCAATTGTAAAATGTTTAAGTTTTTTCTCGTCAATTCTGGCTCTTTCCAAAGTCCAATTGCAAGAAATCTATAAGAACAGTGAGCAGCGGGAAATCTGGCTTTTTAAAAAAATATTTTGCTCTTTGCTTGGCTTTTTTTTACAAATAAAATAGAAATGCTAAAATTTGAAGGCTTAACATAATTATGTACCCGTAATCACAATTCAGATTAGAGCCTATTCGTAAATATTAGATTTGAATTAATATCTTTTCAAACAAAAAAGTTTGTCATACAACGCATTTTTGATCTATTGTTCTTAATGCATCTATATTATATAATCGGGCACGCGGACATGGATATATCTGATCAAGAATTTATATAGTTTATCGGAGACGTCTCCTTCTAGATTCAATAAATGTTGCTTGCACTACCAACGTTCCCAAAAATATTTATATTTAATTAATTGTAACTTCGGAGTCGTAAGAAGAGAAAACAATAAATTGAAATTCATGAAATTATTGAACATAAGTAAGAGGAAAATTAATAAACTTAATAGAAAACATCAGCTTTATATTAATTTTACGCCAGAAATTTCAGCTATTTTTGACATTTTCCCCACCAAAAACAGCTTTTTTATTTCTAGAAAGTTGGCAGCACTGCCTTTGATAGCGAATTTGCCTTTGGAAAACTGCTGAACACGCCCAGTGTGTCAATCTGGCAACGCCATAAAGTACCGTTTTATTTAAGAATTTTAACAGCATTTGCCGCCTTTTTATTTACTGTACAACATTCAAGTTAAAACTAAGATTATTCACTAATTTCATCAATCACGGGCACATTTTGCAACTCCGAACATTTGCGCTTCCACACTGCCAGTTGCTCTCGCAGCACCTTCTCCTTGGCGGCGGCGCGTGTCAAAAGAACTTTCGCCTTCTGCAAGAGTTGCGTCTTCTTCAGTAGCTGCTCCTTGATATATTTAAGCTCCTCGTCCTGCTAAATACATGTAAGTAAACGTTAGATTGCTATACTGCACAACAAATAATTATACGTCACCTTGCCGCCCGCGACGCGCTGCTTTAGTTGCTGCTGCAGTGATGCAATTTTCTCCAAAGCTGCAGTATGCATCTGTTGCAGTCGCACCAGCTCCGCCGATGTTGGCAAGGAATCTGTGGAACTGCGCGACTCTGTGGACTGCCGTCCATCTTTGAGGAACTTGTTCTCGGAGCGCAGTTTTTCCACCAGATTACGCAGCGAGAGTATGGTGTGCTCTGCGGACTGGCCTTGATGCGTGTTGACCTTAAGGCCGCTGCACTTGCAGAGCTCGCGGCGAGCATCAGTGCGCGCCATTTCCTCCTTAAGTGCGAGAATATAGCTGCAAAGAAATTACAGGTAAGTCGGTAAATTGACCTTGTTGGGCGATACTTACTCTTCCAGATGCTTGATGCGCTTTTGCAAGCGATCACTACTGTCACCCTGACGCAGCAGATCTGTGTCCAACTGCAGTTGCAAATTACGCGCTTCCAGTCGTATATTTTGCGCCTCCACGGCTTGATTGCGTTCCTGCAGCTTCTCCAGTTCAGTGGTCAACGCATTGCTACCACGACCCTCCAGCTCCATGGCTATGATCTTACGCTGCTGCATCTCAATGCGTGCCTTAAGGGCCTCTATTAATTCTGCCTGTCCCTGGTCAAAGAAGCTGTGGTGTCCAGCATTTGGTTGCGATTGATGGTGAGCCGGCGAGCTACATTCACTGCTTGGGCCGGTATACGTTTCTGGACTCTCCGAGGGCGAGGGCGTAAACTTGGCCGCACCCACATGCTGTAAATTAGGGCAGGAGGGTGCACGACAACATTTCAGAGAATTGTGATGATTGATGCCCGCTGTTGTTGCTGTACCAATGGGTCCTCCTCCGCTTCTGCCAAGCTTAGACTCCAGCAATTGTTTGTCCTTTTCGAGTCGCGCTATTGTTGTGCGTGCTGCCTGAAGCAGCGTGCGCGTCTTCTCCAGAGCCAACTCCGTCTCATCCAGCTTGCCCTTGAACTTGTCGGCCTGCTGTTGCCATCGTTTCTGCTTCTCCCAGAGTCCCACCTCGTTGGCACTGCGTGTACGCTTCGCTTCCAGCATCGTCTGCTGACGCTGCAGCTGTGCTCGGGAATCATCCAAATCCAGTTCTAGCTGTTGTATGCGCTTCTGCAGATTTTCGTGCTTAACGCGCGCATTTAGTTCCGTTTTGATGGACACCACAGGACGCTTTAGCAGCTGCTGACGCAGCGATTGACTCAATTCGCGGGCCTGTTTCTCTCGTTGCGTAACATTGGTCACCTGGCGCCGGAGTGCCTCCATTTGGGTATGATATATCTTGTTGGTAGCCTCGGTGCGATTCAAATCAGCGGCCAGCTTGGCTATTTGATCCGCCGAGTAGTTGGAAGTGTCGTTTATGTAACGTTGTTGATCGTCCTGAAAATATTTTAGAGCCAACTATTAGCTAAGTTTGATAATCAAATGTAATTCTACTGACATGGAAGTTCTTAAGCGTGTCCATTAGATCACGTATGTGTTTGTCCTTCTCCTCGAGGAAGACGCGCATTTGCTCCAACTCGGGATTGCTAGTGCTCTCCACGCATTTCTCACGCTCTTGGTACAGTTTTAATCTGTTGAATAGTTGGAAATGTTTGTGTAAAAGATTTCTTGTTTTTTAGCTACCATGAATAATATTTAAATTAATTAAATCTTCCACTTACTTTTCCCTCAATATGTCCACCTCTTCTTCTCGTGTCACCAAGTTCTGTTCGCAGTAGGTCAATTTATCCTTAAGCTCTTTGATTTGTTTGTACAGTGTGGGCAGTTCCTTAAGTTCTTCAGTATCTTGTTTCTCATTTTCACCAGCAGCACCATCAGTTGCAGCTGCCAAATCAGGATCTACCTCCTCCTGCTCCTGCGGCTGTGTACTTATATCTGTTGAGCTGCGGTTAAACAGTTCCTCAATCCTTTCATCAGTCAGCTCGTTGAGGGAATGGTCATTCGACTGGACAGTAACAATGCCAGCCGGCTTCTGCAGCTCCAGTTTCACTTTCAAATCAGCAATTTCTAAATCTTTCGTCTTGATATTGAAATTCAAATTGTTGACTGTAGCTTTGAGAGTTTCATTCTCTGCCATATGCTTGGTGATCAGTTGCTGGCTTTGTTCCCTTTCTGTTTGCAGTAAATCCTGATATTTTTGTATGGACTGATCTTTTTCTAGAAGCAGTGTATGGAAGGATAGTATAGTCTTTTCCACAACGCCGCTGTGCTGACTATCGGATTCGCTGCTGCCATTAGGTGCTTCCATTTGTTTATTCAGCTCCTCAATGCGTTTGTTTGCTGCTTGCAGGCTGCTCGAATTTAAAAGGATCAACATTTATCCTGCGCATATTCCATTAACTACTTACTCTGTACGCATACGTTCCAGTTCATCATCAGCTCTGCTGAGATCCTGCGCTGTTTGTACTGCTTGATTGTGCTGCTGTTGCTGCGGCTTCTCCATGCTGCTGCCATTTGTCTGAACAGCCGTCTCTAGCAGCTGCACAGAGGCCGCCTCGGTTTGGGTAGCCGTCTCCTGGCTGGATAGCCGCCTGCTTGGAGAGCCAATGGGCGACGATTGTTTGTCTATCAGCTGTGCCGCTCGACGCATGGCTGGCACTGGAGCTGCTGCCGTCGTATTGGTAGCCACATCCACGCCGGCAACGTCTTTACGTCCGCTGCTTGGCTGACCAAACAATGCCTCTAGCGTCTGCCAGTGCTCCGACTCTTGGGCATGCTGTAAACGTAGCTCGTTCAGCTCCTGTTGTAGCTCCGTTCGCTTTGCCTGCAAACTCTCGCAGCGTTGTTCCAGCAGCTTGGATTGTGTCTCCGATTTAATGAGCTTAATTAGCTGCTGGGAATTCTCCTCATTTGGTGACAATTTGGCCTGCACAGCTTGGGATACTTGCTCAATGAGCATCGAATTGTCACTAGATTGTGCTTCTTGCTGCTGCTTCGCCAGACGTTGATGGAAATTTTGGTTAGCAAACACAAAGTTGGTTAGAAAGATTAAAGGTGTAAATTTGGCATATTTTTCTTTGAGTGTAAAAAGTGAACGCTGCAGGAATCTGTGGGAAAAACAAAGTATTATATATTGTGTAAAGAATGTTTCTCTCCGCTCACTTACTTCTGTTTAATGGTGCTGTTACTACGCTCCAGCTGGAAGTTCTGTTGAGATTGTGCCGTCTGTCGCTCCGCCGTCTGCAGTTGTGTTAGCAGATTGTCCACTTTCTGCTGCAAACGTTTGCGATCCCCCTCCAAACGAGCTGTATCCGCTCTAGCTGTGCACATGTAAGAGGCCACATTTAACCTTTGTCTTTGTTTATTTCACAGATCTACTCACCTGCATCCAAATCACGTTGCATTTTGGCCAACAGCAGCTTGTCATTGGAGCTGCTCTGCAAATCTGCCACCAGATGTCGCAAATTAATGTGATTATCGGTGATTTCATTGAGGAGCTTCTGCTGTGACTGTATCTGCCCATTGGCCACCTGCAGCAAGCCCTCCAGTTGCTTGTTCTCCCGCTGTAGCTCAGCCCGCTGAGCATGCCATGTGGCCAGCTCCTGACGCTGTTGTTCAAACTCAGCGGCTGTCACATAATCCAGTTGATAGTTGTCGCCGATGATGCCATAATCCACACATATGTCTGACAGTTGTAGTTCGCCCAGGAGCTGCTCCATGGCCTGCGCCAGTTGCGTACTCAGCCTGACATTGCGCTGTTCCAGCTGCTGGCGCTCCTCTGCTGTGCATAGATGTCTCTGCTGGAAGGTGCTCAACTGCTCACACTTGGCAGCTAGCTCTGATTTGTGCTGCTCCAGCTGAATATGTAAGGCGGATGTGTCCTCAATGTAACGCAGTTCATGTGTCTTTAATTGTGTTAACAATTCATCATAGTCCTTGCGCATGTAACCAAAGGAGCTGCTCTGCTCCTGCAGTTTCTGCTCCAAGTTAATCATCTGGTCATGCAGCTCTTGATTGTAGCGTATCAGCTCGTTGCCATCGGCGGACATATGCAGACGCAATTCCTCATAGTGTTTGCGCAGAATAGCCAGCTCGGCCTGCTCAGCTGAGCCAGGTCTAGGCTGCTCCAGCTCTAGCTCTGCGATTACAGGCAGCTGCAGTCCCTCGACTGTCTCATTCGGCGTCGTTGGTCGTGTGGCTGAATCAATAATGTTTATATCTGGTGATGTGTGCTCCTCAGGCATTTCTGACACATCCCGCATGCTCTGCACCGAGGACAGCTCGCCCGTCTCTGAATCGCTGGCATTTTGTTGTAAAAGCTGGCACAAAATCTCCTCGCGTGCTTTAAGCTCCTGCAGCTGTCCTTGCAAACGCTGCGGCGTAGACTTGTCACTGGGTAGCGCTTCGATGAGACGACACAATAGCTCCGAATCAATGGTAATATGCTCCGAGGTGGCTGTAAGAAAAATGGGTAAGCACGTGATATTTTTTGCTTTTGTATCTCTATATTTTCTTACCATCATATTCCCGTAGCTTTTCTAATATCTCATACATGCCCATGCGCAGCGTTTCATTCTCGGCAAGCACATCTTCATATTTGGTTTGCAGCTCGGAGCTGGCGGCACCATCACCCTGGCCGCGACGTGGCGAATATTCGAGCGGTGCACTGGAGGGCACCTCGCCCACTTCGCTGGGCTGATGCAGTGATTCCTCTAGCGGCTGAGGCTGGCCATTCTGCAGCTCTAACAACTTGCGTCTGTAAATCGTAAGCTTGAGTATATAAATTCTATATGGTTTTGAAAACACTAACCTCAGTTCAGTCTTGTCCAGCTTTAGCTGCAGTCGCATTTCCTCAGAGCTACGCAGCTTGAGAGTTAATCTCTCGATTTGTTTGTCCTTATTACGTTGCTTGGCGCGCACCTGCTTCGAGAGCACAACGGCATCGTCGGGTATATTAAGCCTTCGGCGCAACACAGCATTCTCCTGCTCCAGCTCGTGCATGGCATTCAACTCCCTTATATAGCTGCGCAGCTGTTTATCCCGCTCAGAGAGCTTTTGCTCCAGGCCGGAGCAACGACGCAACGCTGGCACTAGACCGTCCTCTCCACGTTTGTACGATTCCAAAGCATTGAGCGCATGCAATGCCTGTTTGGCCTTGAGCATATTGTCCTGCTCGGTGCTGTCCAGCAGCTCGGCTAGCTGCTGACAACGGGCATTGGCCACGCGCAGTCGCTCCTCGATTAGCTGACAGCAGGCACGTGGCTGTTGGGGATTCAATGAACTTTCGCGCTGCACGCGCAACTGATTCATTACCTTAGTGGAGTTGACCATCTCATCTGCCATGGATTTCAATTTGGATTCCAGTGTTTCAATGCGTTTTTCACGCAACTCCAGGAGCTGTAAGAATAATTTTTATACAGAGATTTAACAGTTTATTTTAACTATTTACTTACATGTCGCATTTTAATCTGTTCCTCGTCCTGCTGGTTCGGATTGCTGCTGGAAGCGGACAGCAGCGCTTTATGGCCCGCTGTTTTGTGCTCCAATTGTTTTTGCAGTTGTGCCAGTTCATTATCCTTTTGGTCCAGCGCCTGCTTCCAGCTATGCGCTTGACTTTCATACTTTTCAAGAAATGTGCGCATTTCTAGCTCCTGTTTCTCGCGCTCCTCCTCCAGAAATGTAATATTACCTTCTAGCCGCGATATTTCCAGGCCTTGCTGCTGTTCTCGCTGTTTCAGCGATTTGCGTTCCTGTTCCACCTGCGTAATGTCCTGAGTGAGCTTTAACAGATTTGACTTAATCTGTTGAAGTTCCTGTTCATGCAGCACTATTGTCTTGGACTGCACTATGTTCTGATTTTGCAGTGTCTGAGAAAACAAATTGAATTATTTATACATAAGCACAAAGTCTATTGATTAATTACCTCAATCTCTCGCAGCAAACGTTTAATGTGCTTGTTTTTTGTATTAATATTTTGCAGCAACTGCTCCTGTTTGTCCAGCTCGGACAACGGATCCGAGGAGTCTTTGTCGCTGGCCTCTGCCTGTTGTGCTGCCTCCTGCAGTTGCTGCTGCTGTTGTTTGATTTCCTCACCCAACTATTGGATAGTTTTAAAGTTAACTAAATCATTTTTTGGTAATTTCAGCACTCACCTCCTTGGTCTTGTGCTGCAGGCCATCACGTTCATCCTCCAGCCTTTGCACCATGCGCTTTAGCTTCTCATTTTCATCCTGCAAACGTCGCTCCCCGCTTTGTTCCAATTTCTGGGCCAACTGACCCTTGTACTGGAGTACGGCTAGCGTTAGTTCCAAGGTCTTGCGCAGCGATTTCTTTGGCAGCTCCGACAAGGCATCCGCCAGCTCGAGCAGCGTTTCATAAACCTCGTGCTTCTGCCTCGCGTTGAACTCGTGAAACTTTCGCACAGATACAGTCTCTGGTATTTCCATGCTGGCTCATGCCTGAATCTGGCTCTTCTTTGTATAGCTTCGTATTAGGTTGCTTCTGTTTTGGCGGTTCGTTGCGTTCTGAGCGAATGAAAATTTTTGGATATGCCACCAAGTGCTCAAATTGCTCGCTTTTCATTTCCAATGTTTTATTTTTTGCTTGGGCTCAGCTGTTGTCATGACAGCTCGGTCAAAACAGACCCGCTCTCGGCTTTAGTTCTGGCTAGGAGTTCTGGGGGTAGGACGCCTGACTCACGTGCTGAAACGGAAACGGGGGTGCCGGCGACTGGTAATGACCTGCCTTTGTTTTTGTTGGCATTTTGTTTTGCTACCAGCTTCGGTAGCACTTTACATATGTATAAGTATAAAGTTTTTTGACAGGATAATTGCCCCCCACAAATGGCAATGTCCTGTGCTTGGGGAGGCACTTGCCCGGGGGCGTGGCTATAAACAATGGCAGGTAACCAGGAAAGTGTTAATTGGCAAAGTGTCAGTGTTAAAGCAATGCGAGAATTGAAAAACTATTTGAATTTGTTAGCCATTATAAACTGTTAGTCCTGGCTCGTCTTTTGCTCGTCTTCTTCTTTCTAACTCCTTTCCTAGTTAGCTGACAGCTCGTTGAGTTGGCGTAACAATCGCTGTACAGTTGTCAGCTTTATGTATGTCCAAATAATTGAAACTAATGGCAAACGACTTTGGTTACCCCCCAATTTGTGGATTCGCCCTCTGTGAACAGTCGCACTTGTCCACAAAGCCCAAAAATTGAAATAATATTTCACGTGGCCAATTAGGACAACAGTTAAGACCTTTATTAGCCAAATTTACTATGAAAAAATCATTTAAATTTAAAGCATGGTCTAAAAACTGATTTATTTCTAACTTAAATGCGAATATAAAGTTAATTGATTAATTATTGAGCTTGTTTAATGATATATTTTAAGGTTTTCAGCAGTATATTTTTAAATTTTCAAAAACAGGCAATAATAGTTATATTTCTTTTTTTTCAGACACAAAGAGCTGGCAGTTCGTTCTTCTGACTCTTGGCATCCAATTGTAATAACATAAACTCATAGTACACCAGCGTGGACATCATCTAAGAAAACAATATAATATAATTTATTCAACGTTGGAATGCAACCAGGAACATACACCAAAAAGACTTTGTCGCGTTAGATAATAGAGACGCGATCCAGAGAGTCCTATACACTGACTAGTCAACTGTTGTCTGAAACGCTGCACCTCCTCCGTCCAGTAATCGCTGGGCACCATATAAAGCACCTTAAGGGGCAGCAAAGAGGCATCGTGTATTTTAGAGGCACACATAAAGACGGCACAGGTGCGTCCCAGCAACATCACTAAACTATACCAAAAATATGCATAATTTATGGGATAGCGTAGTTTTCTATAAAAAAAACAAGACTTATTCAAGTTTGAGTTATAAAATGTAAAATACTTACACAAAAATAGCCAACAATCTAGTGCATATAAAGTAAATGTTGTTTAAACAAGAGAGTAAAACAATATGTGACAAGTTTGTCTCAACCAGCTCCATTAGCTCACATAAAAGTATATGATGCATACGTATTTCATACCACACGACATCAGGCACATGCTGCAAAATAAATTAGAATTAAATTATATATATAGGCTATACCAAGTATATCCAAATCTTACGCGATTTTCTAGAGCCAATATGCGATTAGCAAACTGCTGGAAGCGTTGTGCCAAACCAAGGCTAATTAATATTATAAAAATATCCATAAAGTTGCCAATGAAGGTTAAAGTGGCATTTAAAAACTGCAAAGAATATTCAATATTTTTAAAAAATGACTACAGATTACCTGAATTAAAACTGTACATACAAACGCATAGCATATGAAGATGGTATTATAAGGCAACATTTCAAAAATATCCGCAAATTCCTTATGCATATAGCCGCTAAATAGAATATCCGTAGTATTTGTTTGACAATTCATAATTTGCATTCGATAATTGTAATAGCTGTTTACATAATATAGACAATGTTCAACTGAAAAAGGAAAGCAGTTTGAGGAAAAATAAAAGTAATTAAAATGGAATCTGTGACTTACCTAAAGACAGACAGCCCAAGAAACAGCCAGTTATGAATAGTTTACGGCGCAAGCTGCGCTTTGTTGGCTTATAAGGTGGAAATAGCATTATAATATCGATACTGCTCCAAGATGCAATGATACGAGACCAGTAACGTGCGAAAAAAATGAAATTCACGTAGATTAACAAGGCGCTGCTATAGAAAACTAAACTTGCTGAGAAAGATATATTCAAATCAGACATAATATAGAAACTTAGAAATGTAATTTAAGCCAACTTACGCATATTTTTGGCGTTAATGCCACCTTGATGCAGTTTAGCTGCTATACACACAGTTTTCACACAACCCAGCAGCAAAAATAGAATTGAAAAGCACATGCTAAAGGAACGCACTTGAAATGTAACCGCACGAGGATCTTTGCTTAGCACATTAGACAAAGGCATCATGCCAAAAATCTGTGCCAGGCACAGATCTGTAAAAGTAAGGAAACAGCATAAGAGACTTCAGATTTATAAAGCGTTAGCTTTACCTACACGGTCTTATGGCGCGATGAAACGTGTCCAGTTGCTCCAAATGCTTACAATTCTGAGCACAGTGTTCCTTTTGGGCAGCCACAGCGCGTTGTTGCTTCCGCTTGGTCTTTAGCTGCCTCAGAACATTTGAATTCCGTTCACAAAAACCTTTAACTGCAACTTGCCGCATGTTGACTGTTTTTTGTTTCAGGTTGCCTCATGCTAGTGCATGTAGCACTAAATCTCTCATAGTCTTACTAATTCATAATTATTGTTTACTAAAACGAACTGCCACACACGCAAAATAACTGCAATTTTCTGCGGCAGTGTGACCAGCAATTGTGACGCATATTTATAAACTTTTTTATAGCAAAGACGCAGGCGTTCAGGCTTAGTGTATAAATGGCCAGCGACATGGAAGGACACACAAGTTTTAAATGGCGACATATTTTTAATAGAAAAATTAAACAGGATACTAAAAATCCCACGCCCAAACAAACGGATGATGGCAATTTGGGTATCAATGTAATAAACGGCGAGAAACCCAATGATTATTCGCAACTGGAGACATTTCATCGCGCTGTTTATCCGAGTAAGTATAAACTATATATTTCCAAATGTTATTTACTAATTTATATATTAACAGTCATGTTGGTGGGTCAGTTTTTTTTCATCATGCCCCTAACTGGCATTTGGCAGCCAAATCCGCGTCGTGTACGTTTTCGCTTCAAATCTTTGCAAATGATTGTCACGCTGGTCTTCCTGGGGGCCAGCACGGTGCTGACATTGGGCATGTTAAAGCATTTGCTAAAGATTGGCGTTACAGCAAAGAATTTTGGTAAGTTTTTTGACACAGACAAATCTATTGGAACTTTTGCTAATCTTCTGCTTTGCAGTTGGTCAGATGTTTTTTACCTGCGTGTTGTGCGCCTGTATTTTATTCATTCATCTGGCTAGTAATTGGCCACGTCTTATACGTTACTGGACGCGACTGGAGTTGGTCTTTACCAAGCCACCCTATGAGGTACTCAAAAGCAATCTATTCCAACGTGTGCGCCGGCCGGCACTCATTATCATAGCATTGTCTATAGGTAAGCGTATGCAAATTTATTTTGACTATGCCCCATAACCTCTCGGACGTCTATTTCAGTTGAGCATGCTATGTTTCAGGCCTCTTCTATTGTTAGCTTTAAGCAATTCGAGCAAATCTGCGCCAAGGCTCACAATAGCAGCGCAGAAGTATCGTTTGATAAATACATACAATTCAGCTATGAATATGTGTTCCAAGTGATGCCCTATAATCGGTTTATAGCGGTCTCTATTCTGGTAAAAGCAACCTGCGTTAATGATTGATTTATGATTGATATTCTCTGCTTTTAAAGCTGGTTAATGGCAGCTGCACTTTTATATGGAACTACATGGATCTCTTTATAATGATGATTAGCAAAGGTTTGGCATATCGCTTTGAGCAAATTTCCACGCGCATTCGCAAGTTAGAACATGTGGATCTGGTTTTAGAGTCTTCATTTATAGAGATTCGTGAGCATTATGTGAGAATGTGTGAGCTGCTGGAACGTGTGGATAATGCTCTGTCAAGCATAATTCTATTATCCAGCGTGAATAATTTATACTTTGTATGCTGTCAGCTGCTTAATATATTCAAGTAAGTGTAGAACCACAGGATATTTATAAGAAAACTTATATGACTTTATTTTCTACCTAGCAAACTGCGTTGGCCCATTAATTATATATACTACTGGTACTCCATGCTCTATCTAGTTGGCCGCACAGCTTGTGTGTTTCTCACTGCAGCAACCATAAATGATGAATCCAAGAGAGGGCTGGGCGTACTGCGTCGTGTGTCCAGCAGAAACTGGTGCGTGGAGGTGGAACGCTTGATATTTCAAATGTCCACACAAACTGTGGCATTGTCTGGCAAAAAATTCTATTTTTTAACGCGTAGACTACTGTTTGGCGTATGTATATATGGATTTTATAATCGCTTATGTTAACTTCAAATTTTATCCTTTCTTAGATGGCTGGCACAATAGTTACGTATGAGCTGGTGTTGTTGCAATTCGATGAACCAAATCGCCGCAAAGGATTGTTGCCCTTGTGCGCTTAAAAAATGGCAACCGCATTTGCAATTTGTCATTGCGGCTGACAGGTGCCGCAATTAGCTTTAAATCGTTAATACTAACTGCTAAATAGTACAAAAACAAGCACGCCCACAAATCCAGCACGTACACGTTTCGCTTAAAATAGTTGACAGTCAGTTTTTGGTCATGTCGCAAGGTGAAACATTTTATCGCGCTGTCTCGCAAGGTAATCACATACTTATATATATATGTATATTTTTAAATATTTAAATTATACTATTTTGTACTTTTTGCAGTGCTTTTTGTGTCACAAATTTATGCTCTGCTTCCAGTGAGTAATATACGCTCACAGGATATAAAGGATATTAGATTTAATTGGCTTAGTCCACGCGTATTTTATTCAGCAATCATTTGTATTCTCAATTTTTGCGAATTTGGCGCCGTTTTATACTATGTTACAATTGTGGGCATAAACTTTCACACCTCTAGCTCTTTGACACTTTATGTTGTTTGTCTGCTGGAGCATGTATTCTTTTGGAGACTGGCATTCAACTGGCGCAGTATTATGAGCAACTGGCAATATGTGGAACAGCTATTTCTAAATGTGCCCTATCGTTTTTATGATGACTATAAAATGAAACGACGCATTAATATTGTGGTCGGCTTGGTCATGTCTTCAGCCTTGGGTAAGTTCTGTCTAATATAATATCATAAGTTTTATTAATTACATATTTTCTGTAGTGGAGCATTGTCTTCTGTTGGCCAACTCTTTTCATTTGAGCAATCTGGAGCGAACACAGTGTAATATCAATGTCAGTTACTTGGAAAGCATCTACAAATGGGAGCGTCCGCATCTTCATTATATACTACCTTATCACATTTGGTATTTGCCAATCTTAGAGGTGATTCGACTTATTTGCTACACTTGACTTGTTAACTAAGATCTTTTAAATTACAGTGGATAAATGAAACCATTGCTTATCCACGTTCATTTACCGATTGCTTCATCATGTGCATTGGCATTGGGTTGGCAGCGCGTTTTCATCAGCTGCATCGTCGCATTGCCGCTGTACA
This sequence comes from Hirtodrosophila alboralis, assembly GCA_035043045.1. Classification (NCBI taxonomy): domain Eukaryota; kingdom Metazoa; phylum Arthropoda; class Insecta; order Diptera; family Drosophilidae; genus Hirtodrosophila; species Hirtodrosophila alboralis. Next base: position 439,424 of record JAWNNH010000106.1, on the reverse strand, counting down.
TAAGAAGGTTATGCCGGCTATATTCTGGACAGAGGTGCGACAACATTATTTGGCCCTCAAACGTCTCGTGCGTCTGCTGGATAATGCCATAGCTCCACTAGTGCTTTTGGCTTTTGGCAATAATATGTCCTTTATATGCTTTCAATTGTTTAATAGCTTCAAGTGAGTTAAAATTACATTTGTAGACTATATCCAGTTTACAGTCTTGTCTTCTCTTGTTAACAGAAACATAGGCGTAGATTTTATTGTAATGTTTGCTTTCTGGTATTCCCTAATCTTTGCTGTTATTCGCACCACCTTAACTATCTTTATTACATCATCCATAAATGATTATGAGCGCAAAATTATAACATCACTGCGTGATGTGCCCTCCAAGGCTTGGACTACAGAAGTAAGATATTCGCTTTTCTTATGTAATGCACAGATCTTATATATTTTATGCTTTTCCAGGTACAACGTTTTAGCCAGCAGCTTGGCAATGATTCTACCTCCCTATCTGGCAATGGTTTTTTCTATCTAACGCGTCAGCTTGTACTAACTGTATGTTAAAAAAAAACGATTAATAAATACTATTATAGTTTTAAATCCTTGCAGATGGGCACTACAATAATCACCTATGAGCTTATGATATCCGATGTTATTAACCAGGCGAGCATTCGACAAAGGACTCTATACTGCTAGTTCAGTAATGATTAATTTATGAGTATTCTTGAGCAGTTACAAATGTCATGGCACATATTTAAATATTCAGTTCCAAACTGCAACGACATTAATAAAAATTTGCATCATACGCCCCTTTGTACACCCTCGTTCGCTGATTGCAATCGCTGTTGAATTATAAATTTTGTTTTGGTTCCCATGCACATTTGTCAGTTAAAAGCCAACAAATGCAGCAGAACCTACAGAGCAATAAAAATACACTGCACCATGCCATTGGACCTTGTAAGTTTAATTAGCAGAGATTAATTAAATACTTGTATTAATTGTTTAAAATGTTTAATTATACAGTTCTGGTTCTTGCCCAATTTCTCGGAGTGTTGCCCGTTTCCGGCGTTTGGCCCAGTTCTCCTGTTCAGAATGTGCGCTTTCGTTGGCTATCCCTTGCACTCCTGGTCAGTGTGGTCATCTTACTCTTTTCCATTGTGGACCTTGGGCTCTCATCCAAGGTGGTGATTGAACATGGCCTTAAAATCTACACCATAGGTAAGTTTAATCTGTAGTTAGCAAATGATTTTACTTAAGAACTTAATCTCTTCCAGGTTCGCTCAGCTTCAGTGTTATATGCATTGCCTGCTTTAGTGTTTTTCTGTCCCTATCTCACCGCTGGCCTCATCTTATACGCCGAACAGCGCGCTGTGAATTGATTTTCCAGCAACCTGGCTATGATTGTCATCTTGGTCAGCAATTTGGTCGTCGTCTTCGTCTCTGGGGCATCGCACTGCTGGTGGCTGCACTCTGCGAGCACTCCACATATGTGAGCAGTGCTCTATATAACAATTATCTACAAATACGTGAATGCAAGCTGGACGTGGACTTTTGGATAAACTATTTTCAGCGTGAGCGGCAGGAACTCTTCTTGGTGTTTCAATTTAATTTTGTAGAGGGAATTTTCGTTGAATGGACTACATTGGCAATGACTTTTGTGTGGAATTTTGTGGACATATTTTTGATACTGATCTGTCGCAGTCTGCAAATGCGTTTCCAACAGATGCACTGGCGCATACGTCAACATGCCCGGCAAAAAATGTCCAACGAGTTTTGGGAGCAGCTGCGCTATGATATGTTGGAGCTAAGTGATTTGCTGGAATTGTATGATAAGGAGCTATCGGGCTTGGTACTTCTGGCCTGTGCACACAACATGTACTTTGTGTGTGTGCAAATCTATCACAGCTTTAAGTAAGTTTTGTACCTCTTTAATGTGGAAGATTTCAACTTAATTTTTAACTTTTTGCAGAGCTAGAGGCAGCTTTATGGATGAGCTGTACTTTTGGTTCTGTCTGTTTTATGTTATATCGCGTGTTTCAAATATGATGTTTGCCGCCTCTTCTATACCACAGGAGGCACACGACATATCATCTACACTTTTTGAAATTCCCACTGAATTTTGGTGCCTGGAACTGAGACGCATACATGAAATCATTTTAACGAACACATTTGCGCTTAGCGGCAAGGGTTATTTCTTATTGACTAGACGTCTTATATTTGCGGTAAGCTGAGAGTTTTTTACTGAAATATTTTTCTTATATAGTATATTTATGTATTACAGATGGCTGCTACGTTGATTTCCTATGAACTGGTCCTTATTAATCAAATGAGTGGCACAGACGTACAGAAGAGCATTTGCAGTCGCGGCTCTGGCTCCACCAAAAGTATATTTAACTCATAGTTCGGCACCTAAGCAAACTATTGCATATTTTATGAGGCTGTCAACGGCACACCTGCAATTTGCACAAAGATTGTAAACAGATAAACCATACAGATATTAAATTGGCCTTCTGGCTTGCACTACAAATAAATACAAATACAGTTTATGGCTTTGACTGTTCGAAATATAATTAAACTGCAGCAGTTATTCATAGGACATGGCCAGGACTATAAGTAATACGACAAGGCAACGCAAAAGCGTGGCCATAATCAATTTTTGGCGTGCAGCACGCATTGAGTGCGAGTAAGTAAAAGTTAACCGAATATTATGTGGCTTATAAGGTATTTTTAGTCCCAAAATGACTGGGAAGAAATTCAGCACGTCCAAGAACCAGAAATCACGCATATGCTGGCCTAGACGTAAGTACAAAATGAATATCTTATACAAAGTATTGTGAACATATCAACTCTTTTGTTATCATAGTCAAAGCAATCCTGGAACGTGGTAATAGAGAGGATTACGTGCACAGCGGTTCCATACAGGAGGCTATAAAACCAGGTAAGATTTTATTTGCTAGAAAAAAACCAATTTAATTATATTTTTATTATTTTGCTTTACAGTTTTAATTATTGCTCAAATTTTTGCGCTTATGCCAGTGCGCGGCATAAGCTCGACCAACGCTGAGGATTTAAGTTTTAGCTGGTTGAGCTTCCGCTCCTGTTATGCTCTGGTGGTCAGCATTTGCTTTGGTATATCATCTGGATTTATGGCGGTCTTTGCTGTTAATATTAGCTTTGATTTTGACTCCGTGGAAACGCTTATCTTCTATGCATCCATATTTTCCATATCTGTCGCCTTCTTTCAGCTGGCCACAAAATGGCCAGCAATTGTCCTGGAATGGCAAATGGTGGAGTCGCAGCTGCCATCATTGCGTTCGGAACGGGAACGCACTGCACTGGCTTGGCATATCAGATTGATTACAATGGTAGCCATAGGTTGCTCTCTGGGTAAGCAAAATTGTGCTGATTTAGCTATAAACTTATCTCTTCTTTATTTACAGTGGAGCATTTGCTGAGCATGTTGTCCAGCATTTACTATGTAAATGGCTGTCCTGTTTTTTTAGATCAGCCCATCGATAGCTATTTGTTTCTAAACTTTAGCATGTTTTTCCAATTTGTCAATTATACCACATTTTGGGGTATACTTGGCAAGGTGATTAATGTGTTGGCCACATTTGCTTGGAGCTTCAATGATATATTTGTAATGGCTGTAAGTGTTTCTCTGGCGGCACGTTTTCGTCAGCTCAATGACTATATGCTGCGAGCGGCTAGATTGGTAAGGCTTATACGATTTCATTATAAATAAATTAATTTAAATTGTTAATATTTGTAGCCCACCAGCATTGACTACTGGATACAATGCCGCATTAATTTTCGCAATCTTTGTAAACTTTGCAATGCTGTGGATGATGCAATATCGATCATAACAATGCTGTGCTTCAGCAACAATCTTTACTTTATATGCGGCAAAATTTTAAAGAGCCTACAGTAAGTATTGTTTGTGATATGCTAAGTATAATAAATATAATTTATATTTCTTCTAAAGGAAAAAACCATCAGCATCGCATACAGCTTACTTTTGGTTCTCTCTGGCCTATTTACTTAGCCGCACTTTAATACTTTCACTTTATAGCGCCAGTATTCACGACGAGTCCAAGCGTCCGTTGCGCATCTTTCAACTGGTGCCTAGACAGTACTGGTCCACAGAGGTAAAAAATCACACTGCAATCAACCACAATCTTTAATCAACATTTTGATTTCTAGTTAAAACGCTTTTCGGAGGAAGTACACATGGATCAGGTGGCTTTAACGGGCATGAAGTTCTTTCGACTCACGCGTGGCGTTGTCATATCGGTATTAAGTCCATTTAATATATTTATATTATACAAATTACTATATGTTTATACCCATCACATAGGTCGCCGGCACAATAGTAACCTACGAGCTTATTTTGCTGCAGTTCAACAAGGCGGACAAAGTTAATGACTGCTATGAGCACTGAACTCTCCAATCATTTAATAATCAACGATTTGTAGATTTTATTTGTAGTTGTCACGTTAGACCATTCAATTATAGATAAGTGCAAAACAACAGGTGTCTTTTTAATGGCAGGACAAGCGCTGGATATTTATCCTTGCACACAGTTGGCAAATGCCTGCGGTCACAAAATGAGGTTTATGCCTAAGTTGGGACGTAAATTTCGTCGTTGGAGGAAAGTGAAAAAATCGCCGCTAATGCGTAAATTGGATTTGTTACATGAGAGGTAGAACTCTTACTATAAGAGAAGTGTAAGTTAAATTAATTACTTTATATTTAGTGCCCGCAAATGTGCTTTCCGGCAAACCACTGAGGAATATGAGGCAAAACTTGTAACAAGTAAGTATATATGTATTATAATTTGATTAATACTTATTTACTAATTAATTCTTTTATGTTTATATTCCCATTTATTTTCAGAGCTTGGCTCTAAGCAACGTGAACAGTTTCTGTACAATGGCACTTTTCATGAAGCTGTGGGCAGGGTTTTACTTACAGCCCAGTGTTTTGCCATGATGCCGGTTAGGGGCGTTACCGCCAAGCATCCCAGCAGTTTGTGTTTCTCTTGGCGTGATGTGCGCACCTGCTGTTGCCTGCTATTTATAACTTCATCGCTGATTAATCTGGGCTTATCCATTTACAAAGTGGTGGATGGACCGATAACCTTTAATAACATCAAGCCCATAATCTTTAGATCCAGCATTTTGTTGGTCTGCGTCGCAGCTCTTAACTTGGCACGCAAATGGCCCACACTAATGATGCACTGGCACGAGATCGAACAGGATTTGCCACAATATCAGACGCAACGTGAGAAATGGCGTATGTCACACACCATAAACATGGTTATGCTTGTGGGCATGTCGTTGTCCTTGGGTAAGGAACTTCACATCTTAATATGTAATAATATCTTCAATTCAATGTATGCTCTATACAGCAGAACATTTGCTTAGCATGATTTCGGCTATTAGTTATTCAGCATATTGTAACCAAAGCGATGATCCTATAAGAAATTTTTTTATGCTAACCAACGATGAGATTTTCCATGTTGTGGAATATTCCACGCTATTGGCGGTGTGGGGTAAATTGAATAACATTTTCTCGACTTTTATATGGAGTTATATGGATATTTTTGTGATGATAGTAAGCATTGGCTTGGCATCTAAATTTCGTCAGCTAAATGATAATTTGTTAAAGTTCAAAGGCATGGTGAGTGCATATGAATTTGATTTCCATTATGTACGTAATAATCTTATATTTCGACGGTTAAGCATATGCATCCTTCATACTGGGCAGAGCGCCGCATACAATATCGCAATATTTGCACGTTATGTGAAGAAATGGACAATGCCATATCGCTTATAACTATGGTATCCTTTTCCAACAATCTTTACTTTATATGCGTGCAGCTGCTGCGGAGTCTCAAGTGCGTATATGTACTTTATAATACTATATTTCTTTCCAACCTCGATTCACAGTCCAATGCCGTCGGTGGCACATGCCGTCTACTTTTACTTCTCGCTTATATTTCTAATTGGACGCTCTCTGGCCGTATCCTTGTATGCTGCCAGCGTAAACGATGAGTCTCGAAATTCACTGCGTTATTTGCGGTGGGTGCCCAAGGAATCGTGGTGTCCAGAAGCTAAACGATTTGCCGAGGAGATCGCCAGTGATTTGGTTGCACTCAGTGGCATGAAGTTCTTTCATTTGACACGCAAGCTGGTGCTAAGTGTGAGTATTTATAGAAATGGTTTCTATAGCTGCATTAAATTCTATAATCCTACAGGTGGCTGGGACAATAGTCACATATGAACTGGTGCTCATACAGTTCCACGAGGATCAGGATTTGTGGGATTGTGATCACAGCAGCTACTCTTAACTGTTAATAATATTCAATAACCATGAGATATTTGCATAAAAATCAGTTTTTGCATTTTTATTATTGTATCATTGAAGCAATAAGGAAACCAACAAAAGATCGCTCCTTAATATCAATCGGTTACATGCTTAACTATACAACTACGTTCATATGTTCATGTATGTGTTTGTTAGATTGTAGAGTTAAATATCAAATGTTTTATTAATAATATTTCTTCTTTAATATAGTAATGGTCACTAGTTGGCTTACATACTAAACAGCTACGTGTGGATGGGGCGTTGGGGGTTGGTGGCTGGTGACTGGCATGGGGTCTCTCTCAGTGGTCAGTGTTTTGGTGCTTTTGCTTGATAACGATTTAAGTATCCAATGCAATCGATGCAAAAGCTATACACGCACAAAAAATTCAGCTAAACATTTTCAATTACATACAAACACGCTTAAATTTAAATTCACTTGAATTGCTGATTTTCTTTCGTATTGTTTTAATATTTTGCTACGACAAAGAAGGTAACATGTACGGAAGTCTGGTGGTTTCTTGTTGCTTTTATATTTTTGCTTGTTATTAACATTACAAAACCAGGCTACAAAATCTTGTATTTATATGTATTGTAGATTGTACGAGTAGTTTTTTGTATGTATATATGGAACTGAAGCGGAAGCTACATGATCATGATTACCTATAACTATGCGTTAGTGTGGCTTGCTACAGCTACATGTGTGAGTGTTAATGTGTGTGTACATACTACTAAATATGTGAGATTTCTTGTTGATAGTAAAAGCTACTAAGAGCTTGTTCGATGTTTGCTGATGAACGCCGCTTATAACATTGCATAGCACATTGCGGGTAAAAGTACATGAGTTGAGAAGGCAAAAGGCAAAAATAAAGTATCACAAAGATTGAGATCTTAAATTAAAGCATAGCGAGAGTTTAAATAAATACAAAACTGAGAGTATTATAATATATTAAATAGAGCGAGCTGGCGAGGAATGCAGAAACACAAATGCGAGCGTGTATGAATATTGCGTTAGACGTGAAACAAGCCTGAGCTAAATGAGTATGCATATGTTTGCAGCTCAATGTCGCTTGGCATCATATTGCTTAACCTTCTCCGGAATGGCTGCTTTCTCCACAACCACATGCAGTCCCAGCTCTTCTAGAGATTTTACATAAACGAGTTTGCGCCAGAATTTTGTGCTGTTAATAAAGTAAGAAGAAAACAATCATTTCGATGTTCTTCAGTTAATATTTATATAGCTTCATACCTGACAAATGGGCGCGCCATCCAAACCAAGGACTTAATCCAAAATGTTGGATGCACCAAGTACATGTGCTTTAGACTCTTGCGCAAGCGACGATCCAGCAATTGATAGCAACTGAAACAATAAAAATTTAGTAAAGTTCTAATTATTGCAACGTGTGCGGTCCTTACCGCTTGAGCCATGGAAAGGGTGGTACATTGCGCCTGTTGGACCCACCATGCAAATAGATTAGCACATAGTCATCCGTGACAAGCTGCTCCAAAGTCTTGACCACATAAAGGAAAAGATTATCCATGACATAGCTATAATCAGCACGCGATCTATCTGGCAAATGACAGGCACAGAATATAACAATAGCATTCTGGCCACCAGCCTTTAGATACCCGCCATGGGAAAGCACACGCTTGTAGGGCTCAATGACGCGCATGTCAATCTCACGGGTGCGTCCATCGGGCAGCGTAATCTTTTGCCAATTACGTGAGTCACGTCGCTCTTCCTCTGCGGTATACTGGGGTAACTCTGCGGTTACAGTTGTGGCTGTTGCTGCGGGCGCATGAGGAGTGGGCGTCGTAGTCATACCAAAATCATCTAAATCGTCATCGTTGTCGGGCAGCAGCTCGGGACCCTCGCAATCGTCATCGTCGTCGTCCTCACCATCTAGGCCATCAATCAGCGAACTAGATGGACTCAGAGATGCTAAATTGTGCTCGATGTCTTCGTCATCGTCAAAACTGTGATTTGATATTGAATCCAAGCTAGAGATGTCCTCACCACCAGCTCCAGTCGAGCGTTTGGGTTTGCGCGAGGTTTTGTTGTTGGCATTGGGCAGAAGCGAAACCGACTGGAAATTTGACTCCACAGCGGCCAAATATTGTGACACATCCGCATCCGACTCGCTGCTTAGGAGATCTGGGCTATTGGCGCGTAGCAGACTCACCTTGGCATCTTGTGGTTTTACCCGCACGTTGTTTTGTTGATTTAACGAATTGCGGACAGCATCAGTGGAGGCCTGCTCCGTGCGCGGTACAACGTCCGGAAAATTGTTGCACTTGCTCTGAAATGGCTCCGAATCGGAGTCCGTGTTTGTGGGCGACATCAGCGGATGGCTGTTGGCCAACGTCAGCGTGCGTTCAGCGATTTGTCGTTGTGGCAACGTTCCAACGGGCAGCAGCAGCTCCGGCCGTGTTATTCGGTTATCCAGTGTTGCTGCGTTCTCAATTTCGTTATTCTCCCGGTCATCTTCGATTTGCTGCTGCGTGGTGGCGTTAACATTGTTTGGCATCGTGGCACTAGCACTAACATCGGCCAACGGTGAAACGCCAGTAGAATCTGTCGGCGTCTCGGAGATGTCCATTTTGCTCTCGGACTGCGAAGATTCCGATTCCGCGTAGTGACAACTGCAAGACCCATCGATTAGTCATCACATTCTGCATTGTAATTGCTTTGTACGCTTACCTCATAGTTTTGTAGCGTTTACCAAAGCTTTAGCGAGTTGTTAGTGATACTGAAAACGTCTGTACGCACTCATTTATGTGGCGCATTCTTATAAATATACATCACATTATTATCCTATTTACCAAGTTCATCACTACTTTTGTCAGCAACACCAGGGCTGCGTTTGAGACTAGTGTTGAACTGTTAACAAATACATGAACAAGAGAAAGAAGTGGTTCACTGAACTAAACTGTTGCTGATATGTTTTAAGTTTAATATATATTCAGTAGCTTGGTAACAGCATTAACAAAAGAGTATACATACTCTCGTGTTAATGGTAACAGTTAATTGTATTGTGAAGGGACGCACATTATGCACTCGTTATAGTTAAGTAGGTAACTAACAGATATTCTCATAGAATAGTTCGATTTGATCCAACTCTTAAGTCATAACAGAACAGTTTATGTTATGTGTGGAGCAATAGTGCTGCCATTAGTTATTCTTATCGATTGATCGGGGTGTTTACAATAGGGGTTTAAAATATCGATACTTCAAAGCATTGATGTTCGATATTTTTTGTACACCGTCATAAGGCAATTGATAGTTTAGCAAAAATCAGAAGTTTCTATTAAAAAACGAACTTAAATTAACATAAAAGTTCATATTTAATTTAAATTTGAATTGCAATTATATGGAATGTGCGCCTCCTTTAGTGATGTGAAAAGCGTATAAGAAATACTATCGAAAAATATAATTATAAATGTATCGATAGTGCATGGCTGCCAAGGTGTCGATAGTGCCATCGATAGTTTTCCACCTCTAGTTAATAGCACTTGTGCGTCGTAAGAGAAAAACAATATAAATTAGACAAAAACCATGGAAGGCACGCAATTACCTGTTACAATTGCAAATAATGCGGCGCCTGCAATTGTAAAGACTATCATGGCGCCTGTGGTTGTGCCACATACAGTAGGCGTAACTGCTCCTGTCAATGTGTCATCGACATCTGTCAACACTGCCGCAGCACTAACCCCAGCTACAACTACAACAACAACTACAACGACTGTGACACCTTTGAGTAAAACTCCGATTCACAATTTGCCAATTGAGCTGCTACAAAACGACGCAGCAAAGCGCCGAAGGTAAGTTTGACAGTTGAAGTTAACTGTAAGCTCACACTGACGCCATTTGTCTGACAGCTCCTCGCGAACAATAAAGCGCAAACGCTTTGACGACGAAATTGTGGAATACAATCTCACAATACCAACAAATCGTGGTGGTGCTGATGCAAATCGTTCCAATCGGCCACGCACAATTTCACAAAATTATCCTGGTATTGGTACGACACCGACGTTGCTTCAATCGCCAGTCTCAACAGTAGTTGCTGTTGTTGCGGCGCCGGAAACACCACAAACGCCTGGAACCGCTTTGGAATCGCTGTCCGGAACTCCGACTACAATTGCTGCTTCTTTAACGCCTGTAGTACCTTCAACGCCAGCCACACCTATTTTGCCGTTACCTACAAGCAGCACGCCTGTTCAGCAGCCAAAACCAAAACCAATTATGGAGCGTGCACCGGCCACAGAGCGTCGTCCACGTCCCTCACGTTCGGCCAGCAGCAAAAGGCCACGACGCAATGGCCGTCCATTGGCTCAAATGGCCACAAAAGATTTGGGCCGTTGGAAGCCAATTGATGATCTGGCGCTTGTTATTGGCATACAGCAGACCAACGATTTACGCATGATTCATCGCGGTGTCAAGTTCTCCTGTAAATTTACGTTGCAGGAGCTACAGCAGCGCTGGTATGCACTGCTCTATGAACCGGCCGTATCGCGCATTGCTGTCTCCGCCATGCGTAATCTACATCCAGAGTTGGTTGAGTCTGTACAACGCAAGGCCCTGTACAGTGTGCAGGAGGAGGATCTCCTGGGAACCATCAAAAGCGTATGTATTCATCATACATCATAGTCTATACTCAAGCTAATATTTCTAACCCATACAGACTGATACGCCAAAGCTGGAGCAATTCCAGGAGCTGCTGGATAAAAATGCAGCCATTTTTTATTGCGCACGTACTTCTAAGTCGCTGCACAATCATTGGCTGCTCCTCAAGCAGTATTGCCTGCTGCCGGATCAAACGGTTAAGCCGTTGCAGGGCTCGGACCAGCCACTGAGCTTTTCGGATGCGGAGGATCAAATATTCGATCAGGACTTACATGAGCCGCGCGACGAGGCGCTGGAAATTGAAATAACGCTGGCTGATCGGCGCAACAAACGTGATATACGTTTGTTGGAAAATGAGCTTTCACGCTGGGGCGTGCTGGTTGACTCAGTGCTGGGACCGACGGCGGCCAGCGAATTTGATAATCAAACACTTGCCTGTCTATGTGGACGCCTGGTGCGTTATCTGATGCGCTCCAAGGAGATAACATTTGGTCGCGAGGCCAAGGAGTGCGGCGTTGATGTTGATCTTTCTTTGGAGGGACCCTCTGCAAAAATATCACGTCGCCAGGGCACCATCAAGATGCGTAGCAATGGTGACTTCTTCATAGCTAACGAAGGCAAGCGTGCTATCTTTATTGATGGCACACCACTGCTAAGTGGAAATAAGACTCGTTTGGCGCACAATTGCACTGTGGAGATTTCCGGACTGCGCTTTACCTTTCTGGTGAACTATGAGCTTATCAATGCCATACGGCAGGAAAGCGCCAAAACATCGAATCCTTTGAATTAATTTTAGCCTAGAGTAGTTTTTAAGCAACTGCAGCTGTTCCCAACAAGGTCGCTGTTATGTATTTCTATTCTTAATCTTTAATAAGAAACAAGTTCTGGAAATATACGACATAAACAATGGCCTAAACAAGTACTTTACTCCCACATGACTTATAAAGCCACTGTGCTCACGCCTTCAATTCAACAAAAGCAAAGCTACAAGTTCGCAATCAAGAAAGACGCAAAAATAGTAGATTGGTGTAGCTGAAATACGCTTACGATGAGCATATAAACTGTTATATGGTGTATGTAATGATGCAAACATAAAAATAACAGCGAGATTAAATGATAAAATCACAAACATTTTTGATTACTTGGCGACCTGCTAGCGATTTCTGTTCGCCTGGTATTTCAGCAACTTTAGCGACTGAAACACTGCTAACAGCAGTGTAACAGCCGAGTAACATAATGGTGACGTCACCTTAACAGATTTACAATGTTTACAGTGAGCTATCCTGATTAGAAGAATAGCTCCCATTTGGCCAAATCCTTGCGGATTTTGAAAATTTTAGGTGTGTTAGGATCGCAAGAAGCTACTCTATCGATTGTCTTTTAAACATTATGGGGTCATCTAAGAATCCGGCACTTGTAAAATTTCAGTCTGGGCGCCAAAGAAAACATGCCGAAAACACAAAATCCTTGAAATCTCGGAAACTACAAGGACGATATGGATGTCCTTTGCACAGTTGATAGTCCTCCTTGAGACAATTTTTTTGACACAGGACTCGTCAGGATAGTCAAGGATACGGTTGAGATATAAGCGTTTTTCTCTATAAGAAAAAGTTGTGATTTCTCAGCTCCTTGAAGGACTTTCGTCCTTTCGAATACATTTTCTGATTTCACCATGCAAGGACTAAATTCTGGCCAAAGGACATTAAAATCCTCCTTGAAATGGCGGAGATATGGCGGCTTTAGTGATTTGAGGACCAATTTTCCTAGTAACCCCCTTACAAAAATTTGAAGCTCAATTTTCGAAAAAATTCTGGAAATCCTTGAATGCCAATCGATAGTTCTGCTGTCTGTGAGTTCAAAAAGGCATATCCTTTTAATATCCTTTTTAATTTGTCTGAGTTATGGCTATACAAAAATTTCCCTATTTTAGAAAACTAGATGCCATTTGCAATACTGGTGTAAAATATATAACATTTTATTTAAGAAAAGAAAAATACGTTTATTAATTAATTGTATAAAATAAATACATAATAAACAATAGTCTATTAATATGAAATTCTAAGTAATAAGTATACATATATAATATGAAATCAATAAATATTAAAATTTAATTATTAAATATTTAAATTAACCAAATATTTAAATATACTACACATCACTAAGATTGGCAGACTACATAAAAAAGTACGGAGATTACATCAGGTTGACCTTGCATTAGGGTCAATATAGTTGATATTAAATAGGCTTCATTTTGTTTTTTTTTTTTAACTTCTTTTTGTTTTTTATTATTAACCAGACTTCATTTTGTTTTTTTGTTTTTTGTTATTAATAAAAAAAAATTTCTGTAAAATGTGCTTCTAACATTAAAGTCCCTAAAATTTCCATTAACATTTTTTTTCTCTGACAAGAAAAAGACAAAAAATAAATTGAAAAATGTCTATTATCAGCAATCTTTTAATTCGATTTATAAGAGCATTAAATCTTTTGTGTGACAATAATGTTTTTTTTGTTAACTAATACGATTGACATAAATTGTAACAGGATCTGGTTTTCTTTGCGGTCAGTTCTTAAATTGCCTACGCTTTTGTCGCAATTTGAGTTCAAGACTCCTACGCGGTCTGTCAGCAACTTCAGGCCAAGAACAAACGACAAATTTGAAAATAAGTTCTTTAGGCGCTATGTCATATGGCTAATTTGTGGCTAAGTCGTAAGCAGCTATTAATTACAACACAGCTTTTGAAAGTAGCTACCAAAAACCATTTTAATCATTCTATTCGCAGAAACAAGAAACAAAATAAAACGACGCTTTTGGGAATTTCTGTTTAACAGAAACAACACGCGATTGTTTAAATTTCTTCCCATATGTAATTATTTAAAATTTAAATAAAGACATTTGTTAAATAACATATATAAGTACGTGAATGCTTGTAAATATGTACGTGTATTTTAAAGTTGACTAAGCACTCGTATTTAATGGTCATTGTTCTGGCTATAACCAAAAAAGATTTGTTCAAACCAATTGATGTGTGACCTTAGCTAATTGTTAAATATTAGGCAGCATTAAGATGCCGAAGATAGATAGGTAACTGCAACATTTGTTGACCCGTTCGAGGCGTCTGCCAAAGCATAATTAATTAATGTGGCTGACAAATGCCAAAACAAGAACGCACAAATTGCATGCACCAGACATCGATATACTCTGTTTTTTTACCTTTGATGAAAGCTGCAAAGGGCGTCATTAGCAGTTCTCAAATAATAAATAATGATAAATAGATTAATATGTCATCAAGTGAGAATTCGATTATATACCTTTCATTCTAAATCAATTTAATCAATTTAATTAAAATTATTAATTTCTGAATTGTAACGTACATTTTCAAGCATGAAATTCTGTATTACTCTGAAGAGAGATATAAATCTAATATACTATTTCTCCCTTTGCGGAACAGAGCATAACAGTGGCAGTCCCAACACCTGTAACATAATATAGAAATTAGCCGAAACAAAGGCTACATAGAGAAAGTTCGATGACTTTCGGCAGCCGCGGCGACCTTTCTTCTCTGCTGTCTTCTCATCGAGGCTGTTCTTCTCACCATCGTCTTTAATGTGCGCTGTGTTGACACTATAAACTAATAAGCTGTTTGGCAATGCTCAGCGGGGCCTGGGTCTTGGTTGGACTCTTGGCGGATTGCAGGCATATTAAAACATAATTAATTGTTGTCACTGTCTATAAAAAGTCAATTTATTTTCGATAGATAGAATATTTTTTTTTTTTTTTTAGTTGGAATTTCGCTACGCATCTTCATCTGCTTCTTCATATTCTTCTGATTCTTTTGCTTTGGTTCAACAGACAATTCGAACGTTGATTTGTGTGCATTTTTTGTGGCCAAAAAGTCTTCAACTGCTTTCTTTTTGGCCAAGTTAGCTGATGATGCGAGAACGAACTAATGAAGTCTGGCTTTGTCTTTTTGATTGTTGTTGCTTTTTTTGTTATTACATACTTATTATATATCTTCAGCAGCCTTTTGTGCAGTTCAGCGAACTTTTGTTGTTGTTATTGCTGTTGTTTTGTTCAAGAAGCTGCGATGTTTCAGCGATGTCGCAACTGCTAAAATTAGTCTGAATTTTCTATACTATTTCACATATTGTGTTTTTGCGTTTTTGGATTTTTTGGATTTTTTTTCTATTAGCGTAGGTCATGCTGTTTTTTGCCAATTTCTAGTAACTGTTAGTCCCTGACTAGTTTTGCATCCAAATGTGGTTCGTTTGGGATTGTATTATTTTTTATGCTGGTTATGATTGTTGTTATTCTGTTATTCTATTAATCTTGCTTGTGTGGGTGAACTTTTTTTCTGGGCCACAACTTTCACAACCCAATTGGATAGATTAGCAGGCATGAGATCATATATTTATATACATATATATGATCTATTTGGGCTGGATTTGGGCTTAATCTTGGTCATACTGACACCTGCAACTTTCAGCTGATATAACTCGACGATTATCTCATGCACTTCAAAGAAACTTACATAAAAATTATAACAAAACTGTCACAGTCTAAACGCGTCAAGAGTTCGTGACTTTGCAGGAATAATAGTTGAAAAAATATATTTATTGAAAATAGCAAAAAAAAGGGGGTTTTTGTCAAGATTATGCTGCTGTTTAAATACTCTTTAAAATATGTTTATAATATATAAAATATAATAAAATAAAATATATTCCCTAAAATCTTATACAACCTTAAATTATAAACAGAAATAAATTTAACATTTGAATGCAAAGGAATATCAATTATTCAGCTAAATTTTTAACTTTAAAATAATTGCTATACAAAATAGGGGAAAATCAGAGAAAGAACAACGAATATATAATAATTTAAAACCATTTTATAATTTATTTACTTTAATGTTAAATATTCTGTTCTCAATACAGATGTTCAATCAGCAATATAATTAAATGCTGCGCTTATTTGATACATTGCTACAAACCTTCTTACAAAGTTATAGTTTACTCTGAGAAAGTGTATTTTAAGCTTTAAAAATAGACAACGAATTGACACTGAACGATTTGCCGAATCGATATGCCAAAATCAAACTGACGGCGTCTGTCTCTGTCTGGGCCCGACTCCTCCTTTCTATCCATCAAAATCCCAATCGAAGCGTCGTTGTTGTTTCATGTAACAATGAACAACTTGGCCGTAAGCGTTTGTGTGTGCGTACAGTGAGCGCCATAAGTGCACGCATATAGATTATACAATGGGCAAATACGATGATAACATTTATAATACTTGGTCAGTTATACTTGCTCAGTTGTTGTTTTATATTCATTTTGCTAATCGCGTTTCGAACAATTTGATTTCAATTGTCAAACGAACTGCAATGTGTGGATGAGGGGTGTAACTGAAGGCGGAGGCGTGTCTAGCTGAGTGACACTTTTGGACAGCATGTCGCATGCGTCATACTAAATATTTAAATATTGTTTTCGCTTGTAACGCATAAATATTTACAGTACTCGAATTTGTTCCGCATTTGCCGACTATTTTGGTTGCTCATACGCACAGTGGGTCGCTTGGCTGTGAGCTGCATGTTAATTTGTTATAACTTGTGTTTGTTTATTGAAGCGAGTTGCAAATATATTTCGGAGTTTTAGATTTATAATATGTTTAGATTTTCGTGAGATTTTAGGTTAATAAAATGATATCATAAGGCAAAAGACGCTGTGTGACGTCACTGCAAAGCCCACATTGCAAGTGATATAGGCGCAGTTAGCCAAGATTTGTAGTTGTAGTAAGTATTGGTATAATGTATTATGGTGGCAACTCAAGCGCCTGAGCCGGCGGCAACAAGTTGAACGAATCGGACAGCCTTGAAATGCGTCGCTCCATTAGACATCGACGTCAACTTCGATTGTCTGTCACCCACGCACTCCAGTGGCAATAACAACAACAACAATGACAACAACAATAACAATAGCAATTCCAATAAACAATAAACGCACTGGCGCCAAAATCAACTACGTTCAATTTGCAAACTCCACTTTGGAGCTTAAGAGCTCAAGTTGTTATATGATCCGAGATCTTTGGCAGACAAATAATTACAACAGTTTTTGATTTTTTAATTAAATCAAGTCACAAGGCAATGCCTTTTTGGATTGATATAGTAAATATGAAGATATATATCTTATATATCTTATGTGTTTAAGGCTTTCTGACACATGTGGGCGCCTTTTTCCTTAATGGTTTATTTATTATCTATATATATTTCGTTTTAATGCCACGGACTCAAGTGTGCGTTGTTTATTGATTTGTAAAATTATGGATTTCATATTTTTAGATATGTTTTGTTATTAATATCACATTGGCACATAAAAATATGATTACTCAATGATAAAGCAATTATTTATTGTTTTTGTATGAATCTAGAAACTAAACTTTGATTCAAGCAAGCTTTTTTTTTTTTACTTAGCATTCTCTTGTCAAAAATTAAAACCATACGAGTGGCTTGAAAAGTCAAATATCAAGGCAAACCTAAATAAACCCTTTCTAAAAATTGTACATACAAAATCTCAAGTGTTGCACTTGAAACTATAGCCGCAATAAATAAATAAATAAATAAATACATTCACCATGCAGTTTTTACTTTGAACTTTATACCGAAACATGGCATCATTTGTAATTAACTATAATTATACCAGAGTTCAATAGAATATATATTTATTTAAACTTGTATATAGTCAAAGCCATATATGATGTATTTAAACCCAGACACTTACAATTTGTCGCGTGACTGTTGCGGGTGGTCGGAATGTGTTCCGAAAATCAAATCGGCTTATGTTCTGAAAGTTTTTCAAAAAATGCTCATAAAGTAGATTACTTCTAACAGCCATGACAACAAACTGCGTCATGCTACCACACTTCGATGCCCTGGGTTTCCCAGTAGACAGCGACTCGCTACGCTTTGTGGCATTCAAAGCCGAGGCGATACGATGTGATACAATACGAACTGTAAGACGATCGCGCCACGAACCGTTTGGCGATTTGAATTTGAAGTTTTTTAAACCGTCAACTAAAAGCGCTGCGATTTTAGTGGCAATCGAGCCAGCTGAGTAGACAGACGTGCGAGACGCGAAAATATTGTGGCAACATCAACTCTCAATATATTATACATATATCGTTAGCAAACAAATCGGTAGAGGCGCATCGGAAGTGAAGTCTCGGCGGAACTAATTAAATTGAAAAAAAAAAATTATAAATCGGCTATTAACGGCGCATCTCTAAGCCAACTTTTCGTTCGACTTCGACGCGCTCGGGCGTGATGTCGTTGGCAGCAGCGGCGCCTAGAGAAGACGTTGCAAAAATTAATCGCATATATTATTTTAAAAACAAATTTTTTGTGCGGTAGCCGTAAATATAAAAATATCGGCAAATTTTTTTTCGGGGAATCCTTATACATTTACTAGAGTAAATCATCGTGTAAACATGTTGCCCTTAGTCGCGTTGATGGTAAGTGGAATGGAAATCTTGAGTCAAGTATACAATAAAATCAGCGAATAGTGTGTGTGTGTGTGTGTGTTTGGTATTAGGGAGTGTAGGGTGTTTTACGATGGATTTGCATTGATTTCATCGCATCGATTCTTATTCTTCAGCAAATAGCTTGCCAAATAACTGACCGGGTCCGTGGGTCTATCGCGTGCCAGAGCCTGGAGTCCATGCAGCAGTATAGGTGCCACAGTCTGATCCAAATACTGACGCACTGTTAGAGAGTTGAGATCTGGTCTTGGTCGGCGACAGATAGGAATTGAAATTGGCTCCACGTCAACCATGCCAGACATAGAATTTCCTGACTTTACGGCCGAGTTCATCATCTCTTCTATGTTATCCATTTTCTTGAAATTAACATAAAAAAATTAAATTTTTATATATATATTAAAAAAGTGAATATATTTTACCAGCAATGAAATTTAGGGAAAATAACTATTTTTTATACTTGTATATATATTTTAGGAACATTTAGGTAAGCTAACTTCAAGCGATGCTAGACTTCTGACTGTTCGTATATATATGAATTATTTCCTTTAAAATTTCCATTTCAATGCCTACTTATTGATTTTTGATTAATTTTCAAAGTCTACTTTGATGTATACGCCTAGACTCAAAGGGCGAAAAATATTTTTTATTGAATGACATTTTTAATTTAAATTTTAAGCACTTCAAATGCAAATGTGATGACACTCTTGAAACGTTCCCACAATTCCACTTTCAATTTATGCAATAGCACTAAATCTATCAGTTTATCTATGACCGCTGGCAAACAGAATTCAAAGTCGTTTGTTTCAAACAGCATTAAATTCCAAGATTTAAGAGCAACGTTGTATTTACGTTGATTTATTGTCAGCTGGAAAATTGTGCAATTTATGTTAACATTTTTGAATTACTAAAATGCTTTGTGATTTTGACGAATATAATTAGTTTTTGTTTTTTTTACTAATTAAGCAATTACAAAAATTAAAACAGAATTGTATTTATGCGAATGGGAATTTAAATGTTTCGTCATAAATTGCGAAAACTAAAGACTTAGGCAACAAACTTGTTGGTTGGGTGCTCAAGCCAAAAGAATTCTAAACAACTTTAAAGCTTGGCTAAAACACATGTTAAATCTTGTAAACTTAATTGCTGGCGACATATAAATAGCTGCTGATTAATATAAATATTTTTAAAGACATGTGTTTAGCATAGAAAATTAAAACTGTTTTAATATATTGCGGTAATAGGCTAAAATGCCACTTGTATTTTTTACTATCTCCCTGTGAGTTCTGCTGTTATTTGTGTTTGTGTTTTTGCTAATAAAAATCTATTGAATAATTCATTAAAAAAAAAACAAAACAGATAAACGTACTATTCATACAACAACTATGCAAAAGTTAAAAACAAATCCAAAAACAAACGATTAACACATTTTTTTCGCCATAACAAACCTGTAGTTTTTGACCCATATTAGAGTTAGCTAGTTAAATTTGAATATGAATAAGAATTCAGTGAATAGGCAAAACGTTATTTCTTAACTGTTTGCGGGGTGTAGCGGGGCACTTCAATCAATCTTCAAAAAACAACATGAAAATTTCAACAAAAATCGTGCATTACATTTATTTCGGCCGTATTATTGTTTATGATGAGGCAGCATCAGGCAGCGACTTCCCCCGATATTGATCTCGGAACTGTATAAACATATAATTTGCATAGTACAGACTGATAGAGACAGAGACAGAGAGAGAAAGATGGAAAAATAAAAAATATAAAGAGTATAGCAAAGGTCACTGGCATCGCTCAAAAACCAAAAACACAGACGCCAAGACAGCGAAGATAGACTGATGATGAGTACGTGTTGATGTTTAGATACAAATGTATCTATGTTTGCGTGGTTTCCTCAAGTGGAGTGGGCAGCAGCACGTGGGCTTGGGCAGCAGTTGCATTGTTTGTTGTGCCCTTTCCCTTGAAAGGCAACAAATCAAATAAACTGCAAAAGCAATTGCGCAAATTGGTAACGCGTTCAGTGAGACAAGTCCAAGACTGGTTCAAGACAAGCATTAAAAATGCAAATGAGCAGCTGTTAAAACCCAAAGCAGAGGCAAAAACTATATCAAAACAGGTCAACAAAATTAGCGCAACTGAATTAATTAACAACTGTAGTATTTTGCTATACGGGCATTATTTATGTGACCTTGAGAGAGATAGCATTTGGGCGAGATAGAAAAGATATCAAGATTGAGTGACAGCAATAAACTTGAATTGTACATGCCCATTTGCGGTCGAATAATTATGTAAACTCTGGCCAAAAAACTGAGGTGATATTTAATTTCCTTTCTTACATTGCCATTTCACAATAATATATTATTAAATATCATTTCAAATGTAGCTGCGAGAAATGTTTTTTGTTAGCATTTTGTTTTGCATTTTACGCATAAATTATTTGGCCATAAATTGTGCACGCCCCTAATGAACTTTGATTAAAATCGCATCATGATTTGCCATAAATATATACAAATATAACAGCAACTTTTTAACAATGATTCTGCAATTTTATCTATTTTTATTGACTGACCCAATTTCTCATAGTGCTGTTAAATATTAACAAAAGAAATTTTAGGGAAGGCCGCCCCAACAAAAAAAAAACTTGAATTCTAATTGTTTGGTTCACACGCCTGAGTTAAGGATAGTCAATTAGCTGCACCATATTTCTAGACAATTTGTACAACTGTTTTAATGATGCTTTTAAAGTTTAAACAAATTATCTACAGCTGCTGTTTACGATTTTTATGACTTTGTTCAAATGTAAATATAAACAAAAAGCAGCCAACCGCTGCGTATGAGTAATGTGGGAAGCTGATGCGGGTGGATTCACCATTTTAGGTGATTTGTGGTGCAATTTGATGATGTTCTTTTTTGCTACCTGATATGGTTGAGATATCTCCGAAATGGAAGCTGTGCATGAACGTGTGAAGAGCACGTTTACAATTCTAAAAGATAAATGATATTTTTGGCAGTGATATATGATTTGCCAGCATTCAAACGCTGCGGATTTTTATAAAATATTTGTTTACAAGTATAGTTAATATCCTATTAAAAAATACAACTCTGCTTTAATTTTACTTAGCACTCTGCTAAAGACTTGCAAATTTGCTTATAACAACTATAAATAAGGAAATGTTAAATGCAGTTCAGTAAACATATTGAATTGTATTTATTTTTCACAAGTTTTCTGGCATAATTTTCCATTATAATGCAGTCTGTGACACACGCCTTGTCACACTTCTGTCTCAAATATTTCAGCTAGAATAACTGACAGTTCCAACTGGAAGTTGTTAGAGTGCAAACGAGACAACCACGCGTTAAGATCTCTAGTGCCTCTGTCGCCCTGTGCCCACACTCAAACAAACACAAAGAACTGACAACAATGTCGCCAGTTTGCCGGGGTTTTTTTTATTTTATCAAGAAGTTTGTATCCAAGGTGCAGCCTACGCATGCACAAATCAGTTTCTTTTTGCTGTACTATATCGAATTCAACAATGTTAATAACCAATGTGTGGAGGCATTAAAACTATGCCAAAGTCATGCTGCCTTTGGCCCTTTATTTACAACTCTTTTCGAAAGTAAAATAATAAATTAAAACCCATTATCAGACATTGCATTTGGCCAGCAAATAGTTTGGCGTTTTGATCACTTGACTTTGGAATTTGTTCCAGCGGTATTTTGCATAAAATGCAACATTGCTGACACAGTTCACGGCGCCCAGCCCACGGCAACAGCAACAGCAGCAGCGGCAGCAGCTTGTAAATGCTGCCAAAATGCTTTTCCCACATGGTGTTATCTATGAGATACTCGTACGTGCATGCATATGAAGTTCATTTACACGCAGCTCAGACAACAAAGCGGCAAAACGGGCCCCCGCCATGAGCTGGCCAATTACTATGATTAATTTGGCTTTAGTTAACAAAAAAAAAACAAAACAAAATAAAATCAAACACATTGCATAGCTTAAGATGTACATTGACGCCGCTAACCCACAGCAATTATGAAATACGTTTTAGCATTTTAGCCAGGCACCAAAAAGAAGCATCCAACATAGGCAAACAATGCAGTTGCATGCCCGCACGCCGCTGACAATGAAAAAAGCTTTTATACAACACGAAATTAAAACACGATCGCACATTGAACATGGCCAAAAACAAGCGGCAAAACAACAACAATTGTAGCTATGCCAAGTTGCATTGGGCCATGTCGAAGCTGAGTTGAATTTAATTCAATTTCTTGTTGTCTTTTTTTTTTTTTCGTGCAACTTTCACTCTCTTGTGGGGCCGAATGTCACGAGCGCATTTGGATTTCTTTGGCCACAAAATGCTGGACTTGGACTGTAACCCAGTTGGAACTGTGACAAATTGGAGCAGCCAAGTGCAGTGCCAAAATGCGGAAACTTTTTGCAAATTGTGGTGGTAAGCGCCAAGCGTCAGGCGTTAAGGCGACGAAGCGTTGAAGAATCGGCACACATAACAAAAGACTTAGGACACGAACTTGCCAAGCCAAACCGGGCGAGGCATTGAGGCGTACAATTGTCACTCTTGACAGCATTTTGCTACACATTTGGTTTGCTGCTATATGTGATTTATGTGAATTTATTGACTATTTGGCTTTCTTTTGCTTATTAATCAGTCAAAGTCAAATTCTCTTGTTTATGAGCATTTCTGTTTAGTCAGCCAATTTAATGCCTTCTGGGCATTTTTTTTAGAGTTGACTTCATAGCTGGCTGCCTAATTACAAACGACCTTCATGCAATTTGCAGTAGACTCGCAATATTACAAAAATTTTCACGCCTCGACAAATTTTGGGCGCGCCGCCTACAATTCTGTGTATATTATGCAATCTAATTTAATAAGCCACTTTATGTACTTGCATTGCCCGATAATAATCATATATTCATAAGGCTAAACAAAGAAGTGAAAAGTTTCGGAAGCGCTTGAAAAACTTAAATGCAATACGTGCGTTGCCTCTTTGATTCTTTTGACCTTGCTGTCATGACAACAAAAAAAACAAAAACGCATAAAATTTATAATAATAAATATTTTTATTGCCTATTATTTATGATGCATGTAGATTTGCTTAACAAGCATGCCAATTGCATAATTACAAAGCTGTTGTATTTTATTCTATTCTGTTATGGCATTCTGTAGAGAGACACGCGTGGCTGACACGCAACTCACACCTGCACTCTAGTTGGGTTGAAACAATCACATTTCACTCATAATATTCATAATATACGTAATATATTTCACACCTCATGCATGCCAAAAGTGTTACGCATTTGGCAAGTCACACAAAAATGGCTTAAAATGATGCAATGCCAGGCGGCGGCGGGGGCACCCACAAAATGCAAGTCAAACTGTTTGAATGCAGTTTTGTTCGCAATTTGTTAAATGATCTATGGCACTCAAGCTGCAACAAACAACAACATTACTTTGTAGAAAAAGTGGTTTTTGCTATGCTAAAACTTGTATGCCCTTACAAAAATTTTAATTGTTAGAAAATTATTGTGTAATAAATAAAAGAAAATCATTTTCTTAAGTAATGGATGTTGGTAATATTTTGGAAATAATTAATATAGGATTTAAGAGAAATTTGGTGTTCTAAATGTATTTGTAGAATTGGTATATAAAGTAAATTATATACTATTTAATATCCGACATTGCAAACAATTATAATTATATTATTATTTAAGCAATTATTATAGAGCGTCCTGCCAAACTGTTGTGTTGATTTGTTCCACAAATTAAAAACCAAATATAAATTAATTATAAAATGCCAACAGCAATTTGAGGATTGTTAAAAACGGGAATTTATTTAAATATTTCTTACAAATATTGCATTTAAAACGTTATTTAGTCACCTAGTAAAAAGTGTGCAGTTGCTTTAACAATTTAAACAGAAATTTAAAAAAAATTGTAGTTAGAGTACTTAAATAATTTACATGCTGCAGTTGAGTGCGTCGGATGTGATTTTATTTATAGGAATTAGCAAATGTGTAGCCGAGTAGCAACAGCTGCCAAATGCAAATAAACTGGGTTAACTGAGAGGCGTTTCAGTGCAGCGGCAATTGCAACGCGGGTCACTTTTAAATTGGACTAACAAGACAGGCGGACGTTGGCTTTCAAATCTGTTTTTATTTTTTTTTTAAACATGTGCTACAGCACAGCTAACACCAACACAAAATGGTGTTTTTGTTTTTTTTTTGGCGACTCATAATTTCAATTGAATTCTAGCAAATTGTATATGCCGCAAGAAACAGGAAATGGCAGCGCCAAAAATGTTGACCAAAAAAGGCAATCAGTTTTTGTTTTTTTTTGTTTTTTTTTGTGTTTTTTTTGCAGTTACGAAAAGTCAATCAACTAACGAAATTTAATACAATTTTATAGCGTCGTTTGTTGCTGTTGTTGTTGTCGTTATTTGGCAGCTGCTCCCACAGTAATTTGGGCTATGCTCGAAATATTTGACGGCGGCCTGTCAGTAGCTCCTAAGCTCACATGAGAGACCCTCTGCTGTGCCTGATGTGGGTGTCTCTAAAAAAAATAATGTGTAATTCAATAGGCAACAAGAGTCAGTTGTTGTTGTTGCTGTTGTTGCTTTGGCGCACATTCTCGGAATTGATTGTGTCTAATGAAATGTTTCATTAAATCGCAGCATATTAATATAGAATTACACGTTTTGCAATGTGTTTGAATAGCGCTCAGGGCATTGTTATTATGGAATTTGAACAATTAGAAATTATTATTTGCTTCATTGAGACGCTGATACGCTTGTCAATGCTCAAATGTCAGCTACAAGGCATAATCAACGAATGAGCCGACAATTGGGATTATTAAATTAGTTTTGATTTAAAAAAGTTTAGTTAAACATCTGGCTACTAGTATTAGCTTTAGGCTAACTGACTAACATGCAAATAAAAGCCAACTGATATGCAGACGCCCACAAACCCACAAAAGCCGCAACTTTTGCATGCAATGCAACGAGTTTGTGCCTTAAGTCTTTCGTTTTACCTATTTTCTTGGCTTTGATTTCAATGATTTGGCATATTTAAAGACGGAAGCGGCAAACAAAATGTAATTAACATGTTTATACATATGTTTGTCGGTGTGGGCTTGTACAAATATAATAAATATATCCATAAGAAAAATCAAACACGCAGCTTGAAAGGTTTTTGCCGTTTGCGTTATGGGTGCGCTTCATTAGCGCCTTGTTTTAATAAATAAGAAATCGATTTGGTTTTTGTAGAATGCATTACAGTCACAAAAACACAAGCTGCGCTACATATTCTCGGATCATTTATCATAAATATTTGCTGTGCACCAGTCATGCCGTTTTTTTTTTGTTTGATCTAATAAATTTAGAGCGCGCGCATAATTATAATTGAAGTGAGTTTTAATTAAAAATAGCCACAATAGTGAAGGTCAGTTTGGGGCAAGGCAGCGCCCCGCGGGGGCACTTAGACGCAAAGAGATAGTTGCTTTTAAAAATTATGGTTTCTTAGATTCGCATAAATTGCAGCCTGGTCGAATTTTTGTAGAATTTTTGGGGTCATTCAGGCTTAGTATTGTTAGCATTGCTGCGTAAATCAACAAAAAGAAAAAAAACAATGTTGCGCAACAGTTAACGGTGCTCTGTTACCATTTCGACCAGCAGCAATAACAATAACGTAAACAAAAAAAAAGCGGCACTTAAATTGCGCGCCAAGAAAAACGTGATTTTCCACTTTTGATTTTTTTTTAAGGCGCGAGCGCGCCCAAAAGGAGTCTCGCTGTGTCTCGAGTGATTCTCACGTAACCAACGCTAGCAACATGCGGCAAGCTGCCGGCAACATCAGCAGCAACAGCAACAACAATAAACATATGTTGCCAGGCTGCGGTTGGAGTCAACACCAACGCCAACCGGTTAAGTAACTGCGATGCCAATTTGAACTAAAATTTCTTTCAGATCTTTGCTCTCGAAGCTGTTGTTGTTGTTGCCACTTTTACTCTCGTTGTTGCTGTTGCTGTTGCTGTTGCCTATTTCTGTCTGTCTGGCAATCTTTATAAAGGAAATGGCCATAATAATTTTTTGCACAATTTATTACGTTGCGTTAACAAATGTAATAAATTTTCTAGCCATTGCAATTGTTGCTGATTGATTGTGACGTTTACGAGCAAATATTTAAATTGATTGTAATTGGTTGGGAATTGTTGTTTTTGTTTTGGCATCTAGAAAGTGCCGCATTTTTTTGGAGAATGGGAATGTGCTTCATTATTTTAACATTATTTGACCGACCACACTGCTGATGTAATCCATTTCTTGCTTATTTTGCATGATTGATGGTTGCATTTGAATATAAAAGGCTTGCGATGAGTTTTGTCAGATGTTAGTCAGCATTGTAATTAATCACGACATGCTAAGCTATACAAGGGATGTACCGAAATATTAAAATTTATACTTAGAAATGCTCAAATGATATAAAAAGTAAGCTGTAAAGTTTTTGTTTTCAGTTTTTTCTTATTTCCGATCAAATAATTTAAAAAATTCAATTATTATTATTATTAATATAGAACTTTTTATCATTAGCCTACCAATCCCAAAAAGTAATTAGAACTCCATTCTCGAGTGCGTATTATTAATATTAACAAACCCACAGCCAAATATGTAGACTTTCCGTAAAGCCAACACCTTAAAAATAATATGTAAAACAATAATTAATTATAGCATCATATATTGAATACGAATCGAGTAACAAGCACAAAATTATAATAAAAATGTCAGCTACAGAAAAACATTAGCTTAATTGAAGCGCACAAAATCACAATTCGCAACACGGGGACGCCCACAGAGCCACCGGTCGCTGCTCCTTCGATTTGTGGCAGTTGCGAGCAAGTTGAAATAATTGAAGCGTTTAATGGATAAACGTGCGGGTGGTGGCTTTAGAATATAATTGGCTAAAAGAATTTTAAATGAGGCAAACGCGGCAAATGGCAACAGAATGAATGACAACCTTGTCCATGAATATGTACTTAACATTAACTCTTCTGGGCCACGTAGCGTATACGCAAGGTGCGCTGGAACCGGTTGCTGTTGTGGCAATAACGCAATATAAAAAAAGAAACACTTTCACATGCCACATTTCCGTTCGCAGCGTGTTGTGTATATTGCGCAACAGTTGCAGTTGCATCTCTTCACATCACCTTGACTCTGAAATTGAAGTGCATTCAATGTTGGCTACCAGTTTTGACCAAGCGGCGCCAATGTTGCCAACACTTGGCATTTGTCTATCAGTTTGTTTTGGACCCCAAATGGTCACGTTTGTCCATATTCAGCGGATACGATACACTGTTCATTAGTCAAAATAGTTACTCGTTTAAATGGCAAGTTACTGACCCCTTGTCGACAATTTTCATTGCAGCTTACATTGATAGCGCTGGCAGCTGCCTCTTGGGGCGATGCGAGTCAGAGTCAGTACCACATTCAAACGGATGAGGGACCCGAAAGATATTTCCGCTTTCAGACCGACAATGGACAGTTTCGCAAGGAGAAACGTTTGCAGGACGGCACAGTTATTGGTAAGTGAAACATAAGTTAGGATTATTATAAATTGTTATTGGTTAAAGCGGCGAAATTGAATTTACACCTTTTGCTAAGGGTTAACAAGAGAGTTTTGAAAGGATTTCCTGTGAAAAATACATTTTTACACTTAAAAATCCAAGTAATAATTAATAGTCTGAAAGTTTTAATAAATTTTACTTTATATATTAGCCTTAATCTATTTTTATATGAAAAATTATGGACTAAGTACCTTAACAAGCTTCTTCAATCTCTTTATTTTGTTTTCCATTGCAGGCACCGAAGCCTGGATTGATGCCGCTGGTTTTCTGCGTCAGAAGGACTACATAGCCGATAAGGAAGGCTATCGCATACTTAAATCTAAGACCATATTTGTAGGCCAAGGCAGAGGCATTGAGGTAACTATTAAATGATGGACAATTTCTCATACACACCTTTCTAATTCGCCTCCAAAATTTACTAGGATGCCATCAAATCCACAAAGGCCGCACCAGCTCAGTCCGGCATTCTGGTTGATGGCAATGCTGGTGGCAATAGCGTCGCTGGCGGCTATCGTAAGCAGGGTTATGCGTATAGCAGCACCACTTCAACGACCACGCCAGCACCACCTCTGTATGAGCCACCGAATTTGGCTACTGCCAATCTGGACTCAGGCGTGGGTAAGCTCAACTATTTGCCACCCGAGCAGGCAGCCAAATTGCAGCCGCCAACACAGCTGGGCTTTGATCACTATCCGGATGAGCTGCCAAGAGCACGTGATCAGCTGCTAACGGGCAAGGTCTCTCCATTGGTTCACATTCAACCCAATGCAGAACCCTATGATGACATCAATGCCATCAATGTATACGATGAGGAGGCAGATCATGGCTTTGCGCCGGGTCGTTTTGCCTCTGTAATTGGTTCTACGACAGCTCGTCCGGATGTCTTTATAGCTGCGCCATCGCCAGCAATCTCGACACCAGCGTTATCTATGCTGCCGCCTTTGGGCGCCCAGCGCAGACGCCTGCGTCCACGCCCAACTGCCATTGGCATTGTATCCACGACGCCGGCGCCAATTGTGGCACAGGAAAACTTTGGTTACTCCACGCCGGCACCGTTTGCGCAGCCACCTTCTGCTGTCAATACGGGCTATCAATATGCGCCCTTGCCCACGCCTGCCAGCAGTGGATACGGCTACTATGCGCCCAACTCACCGCTGGAGGTAAATGCATTGGATTCACCACTCCTACCACCATTGCCGGATCGTGTCTATCGCCGGCGTTTGCGTCCACTGCACAGCAACAACTTGGATGCCTCGGAATATGATGGTGTGAGCGTAACACGCAATGGATTCCGTTATGTACTGCCCAAGCAGTACCATGAGGAGGCGCAGGTGGATGACAAGCGGGCGGGCAGCTTTGGCTATGTGGATCCGTTTGGTATACGTCGTGTTGTCTACTACAATGCATCGCCAGGACGCGGATTTGTGCATCGCAATAATAATCAGTTTGTGGGCGCAAATGGAGCGCCCTACGATAGTCCCGGTCCAGCACAGTTGGTTAATGAGTGATAAAACGATAACGATAACGATAGCAACGATCAAAGCGTCCTTGTCGTAGCGCACGCGGTGCTACAAATAATCTAAAAATCAATCCACAAAACTGCCCACTGGTCCCACACACAATGCACCAAAACTAACCGAAAAGCCTCAGTTTATAGCTAGAAATTAGGGTACTCATTATTCACACAGTGAATACCCTAAAAGGAATCGCATCGCTTGGTAATCTGTAATAACAACGCTCGAACACAAGAAAAAACAAATAACAAAACGAATATCTGTGTTAATTAATTTAATACTTGTATTATGTGTAATTTAATTTATGATTAATCCATTGTGCAATTTGCGCCTAGTTTAGTAGTTAGAGTAAAGTTTTCATTAGGGGCACTCACTCTGTTGGAGTACCCGCAATTGTAGTTAAGTGAAAATCGTTTCATGTATTAATCTTGCCATATTAACAAAGCGTAAATAAATACTTAACAAACACACACCCACACCCACATACACAAACACACCTAGTATACTTATATATATAAATCTTATAAATCAGTAAATAATTTCTTTGCCAATAGTTGTTCATTATGCAAATCACAAAAAGAATATTAATGTTTTTTGTTTTGTATAAAAACAATGAGCACCCGTTGCCAAGAAATTATAGCAAATTAATAAGTAATAACAATTAATTGTATAATATTTAGC
The DNA here is from genome assembly GCA_035043045.1 of Hirtodrosophila alboralis. Lineage (NCBI taxonomy): Eukaryota > Metazoa > Arthropoda > Insecta > Diptera > Drosophilidae > Hirtodrosophila > Hirtodrosophila alboralis. The sequence continues at coordinate 409,088 of JAWNNH010000106.1, read as the reverse complement.
TGTACAAAAATAAAGAATTATTTAAAAGCTAAGAATCAATCACGTTTATGATGCCTTCTGGATTGTCTCCGACTTTTTCCAGTGTCGCAAAGACGATTCAAGAGATGCCAGATGAAGAAAGGAATCAATATTAGAACGGCAAGCACATCCAATGAATGTATTTGGAAATAGTTGAGTTCCTTGGCTGGCGAGTTTAGGTGCTGGGGATCGGGTTGACGTAACAAATACTCCACCCACCACACAGCCAGGTCCAGAGGTGGCACTGGATTATCCCGGGAACGTTGGGAACGCAATTTCATTGCCTTTGAGTATTTATCATTCTCAGCCACCTCTCTTATGGCCGAGACCAAATGTTCAGTTCTCATTGTCAGATAATCAATCTGCACAGCAGCGCCAGCATTAATGGTTTGCAGTAGATTCTACGGGAATAAAGTAAAAGTTAATAAAGCAGAAATGTATAAGAAACAATTCACTTACACGATACTGATCCAGAAACAATGGAATTCCAACTATGGGCACACCATGCCAGGTGGCCTCCTGTGTGCTTAAGCCACCGCAATGTGAAACAAATAAAGTTAGAGATTCGTGAGCTGGTAATAAACAGGAGATAAAGCTATAGAACTACTATATAAGAAAAATCTAACAAACTTACCCAATATATCGCGTTGGGGAAGAAAATCTTTTACCAATACATTGGCCGGCATTTGAACATCCTTTAAATATTCCACGTCGAATTTCCATATAATATTATATTCAGCCAGCTGCCTAAAGGCCTCGACTATTTGCAGCTTCGTCTCTGTATCCACATCGTGTGGCAACATATTGGTGCCCAGTGAAAAGAATATGGAACCACTTTTGCCCTGCCTCAAGAATCGATCCAACTCCACGGGCAGCGGTTTACCCGGTCTACCCTGCATGCCGCCCACCTCGATGATATTGGGTGGCAGGGCTTCCATATAACCTGTTGCTGGATGTGTGTTGATTAGCGAAATCTTTGTAAGTTTCGCCAGTTCTGATAAGGACGGCATTTCGGGTGAGAAATGTGGTCGCATTATTTCATCAAGCTTGGGATTATAATACCAGCGGCGATAGCTATTGATTGATAATAAATGTGAACTTGTTTGATTGATTATAAGTGTCTTTCATACTTACAAAGTATCGAGAATAAATATCAGCGTGTTATCAAAACGCTGAAAGAAATTCATTTTGGGACTATACAAAGTGGAAAAGTACGGAACCAGAGCGGGAAAATAATGATTAGACATAAAATCCAAAGTCAAGGGCGCATTGTGAAATGCGGTCACCCCAATTATAGGCGGATAATTAAATTTGTGCGCAAAACCCAACAAATATGGACCCATTGTATAATCATTAATAATCAAATCAAATTTAAAATCATCCGGATAGTTCAACAGCTCCTGTAGTCCCTCGGAGGCGGCTATATATTTGACAGTTTTTAGGCCAAATTCATAATAGGGCACTATTGTCTCATAGCTGCCAATGCCAATAAAAGATCTAATATCGATTTTATCGGTATTTTCCTTATAAAAATCATAGGCACGCTCCAGATATATATAGCTGACATTAGCTGGCACATTATCGCTTGGTCGTGGCAGATTTACAGAGAGTATGGTCAAATTATGACCACGTTCGGCCAGTTCGTACAGCAGCACGCTGTTCCTATTTGCATATCAAAAGTAACTCTTGTTAGCCTTAAACAGTTGACTTTATTCCAGTTATATTTACTCTTACCATATATGATGACTGTGTGACGTCATGCCCATCAATGCTAATATATTTGCACCCATGGCACAGCCAAACATTTGCATTGCAATTACAATGCCGATAGGAAACTGCATTGTAATTGAAATAGCGTTGCCGCGAAACGTGCCGTAAGAGATCTCGCTAGCTACTAAGTCGAAATGACGATCAGATTGTATATAGTATGTATGTAAAACCTATACTGCTTTATATACATGTTTAAAATGTGATAATGAAAATTTAACCCATTTTAGGCCATTGTTCGATTAGTCGAACAGCAATTTTTAACTAATTTAAGGGAAATAAATTATTTGTTCAACTGAAATATAGTTATGATAAAGATAATGCAAGATAATATATATGTGTGAATGTGATTAAGAACTGGCTATCAGTACATATGCTTTCTTGAGGATAAGTATTGCAAGCAAAGCATATTTCGAATATAGAACACAAATATATAACGATTTTATTACGAATATGCGGTGATGTATACTGTTCATTATAATTGAACATACTATCATATATATACGAGTATACTATATATATATATATATATCAATATTATTACGATTTCAAGAGAAGGCTACACCGGCCACGTTACACCTCTCTTTCTAAAAGAATAATATTTAATTAATATTATAATTTAATTTAATATTTCTATTTTATTGTTATTCATTTTTCTTTATTTTTACTTTAACATTTTCATATTTTCTATTTATATTTCATCTTATTATTTATTTTATTAAAGCATTTTTTCTATTATTTTATTATTTATTTTATTAAATCATTTTCTGTATGCCTATTATAAATAAGAGGCTACAAAGAAATATTATAAAACATTTTTTAAGTTCGAAATATTGACTTTTAGAATAAAATAATAACAAAGTTAAGGCTTAAATAAAAACCTTAAAACTAAAAAATGGGTTAAGTAGTGTAAGAAATCTTATTTATTTATCATACCATCTGTGCTTATCTTATCTTATCTCATCTCAAGATAAGATAACTAATCTTGTATAGCAACAAAAAAAAGTGTTCAAAAACACAGGTTAAGCTAGTTAGTTGAAATTCATGTTCATTCATGTAAATTCTTTAAGTAGATTTTTTACAATAGTGTGTGGCAAAGTACAACACACAAAGCTTTTTGTTAAAAAGTGCACTAATACATGTACATTTTATCAGCACAGCTGTTTAGCTGTATTATATGTATGTATGTCTGTACTGCAATCATGTTGTATCGCGATAAAAATGATATACTTCCAGTAGGTTTCCAGTGCTTCCAGTGCTATCGCCGGAGATCGCATTATTTTTTGTTTTCATATCGTTTAAAGGAAAAATATGGCGAAATTATGCGATAATTCTAGCGATTCGCATGGGAGATACGAATTCGATTTCACCATAAGCTATCTATCTTATAATAAAATACAATTTATTAATATAAATAATAAAATATAAATGAAATGTAGTATATAGTTTTTATTTATCATTTGATAGAAAACAAGCGCTGCTTGTTGCGCTGCTGATTTTCCACGTAAATAGTTTTTCAATAGCTTTGGTGTTTTTGTCCGATCATTATAAGAATTGTCACAGCATAATCATAATGAACATTAGAATTTAATTTGCAAAAAACCAAAAAAATTATTTATAAAATTATGCATATAAATTTTAATTTAATGTTTTCTCATTTCATCATTTTCATTTTCTTATCGAATTGTTGTCAACAATTGAGCAGTCGTAACATAATAACTTATTTTTATTATTATTAATAATAAGCTGACTTTTTATTCTCAGTTATCAGTTTCAAAGAGTTCAAAGAGTTGGCTTTGGTGTTCTCTTCATTCTCTTTATGCTTTGTTCATAAACATTTTGTATATTTCAGAGAGCACAAACAGCTCACCGGCAAAAAATATTTAACAATCAAAATAAACAGTTACCGTGTTATCTTATCGTGACGGACAAAGACCAAATATATAATATAAATATTCGTTTGTGAATCAGTCGTGTATTTGAGGTGTAACAAATTGGTATTATGAAAATATTTGTGGCACTTTTGCTCATTTGCTGCGGCTTCAGGCAGCAGTTGCATGCTGCCAAAATACTGTGCCTCATCGGCACGGCACAGCACAATAATCCCAGCTGGACATTGCCATTTTTTGAGGCCTTGGCGGATCGCGGTCATGACTTGACCATTGTGGGCACATCACCCAATCCAGAAATTAAAGACATTAAACACGTTTGGCTGCCCAGCGATTACGATGTGTTTAAGAAGCATTATGTTGAATCAAATGGTAACTATCATCAATACTGGGATTTAAAGCAGATTCTGGTTTGGTACGAGGCTTTGCTGGGCAGCTGCCGTTCTGTAATGGAGGGCAATAATCTGGTGGAGAGTCCACGCAAGCGATTGGAAGAACTAAAAGCCGATTATGATTTGATTATCTACGATGCTACATATTCAATGGAGTGTCTAATTAGCGTATTGCCAAAATATCGACAAGTGCCCATGATAGCTCTGAGTGGTGGTAAGCTGACCACAGATCTGTTAGATCTAATGAAAGCAGAGGATACAATTAGTGTAGCCAAGACTCCCCATTTCATCAGTCAGCTAACACAGCCCATGAGCTACTGGCAACGCATAGAGAATCATATTATGTATATGACTGAGGCATTGTAAGTGATCCAATGTAAAATTTAAATTAAATTTAAATTTTAATTATTCCTGATAGAATTCGCATGCTTGTGGTTAAGCCTGTACTGCAGGGAATGCTCCGTAATGGATATGTACAGCCAAGGGTTCAAATCATGCTCCTTAATACACATCCGGTTCTGGATTATGTGCAAAATATTCCACCAAATGTCATTGAGGTTGGTGGCCTGCATATTCGCGCCGAGACAGATCCATTGTCCATCAGCTTACAGGATTATTTTGAACGATTTCCGGAGGGCATTGTCTATATAAATCTGCCGTATTTGGAGCATATGTATGGCATAGGCGTACAGGCATTGGAAAAGATGTTTGAAGAGTTTAGTCAATTTGCTTTTGTCTGGAATATCAATAATTTGAAAGATGTGGAACTATCAAAGAATTGGCCCAATTTAAGGACCGTTCACTTTGATGGCAACATGCAGCAGAGCTTATTAGGTTGGTTAACAAAAGAAAAATAATATATTTTAATTAGATTATCTATCAAATTGAAATATCGCTTACAGCTCAATCGAATGTTAAGGCCTTTTTGACCCATGGCGATAGCTTTGGCTTACAGGAAGCCATCTTCAATGCAGTTCCGATGGTTGTATTGCCCTTGATCATGGATCAGCTCAATGTGAGTAAATAGCTCTACTTACTATATTATAAAATTAAACATTTACTACTCCTAGAACGCTCAACGGGTGCATGAACGTAATTTGGGCATTAAAATTACAGCAAGCAATTTTAACTTGGACAGCTTTGCAGTGACTCTTAAGCGAATTGTTCGTGAGGAGATCTTTTTGGAAACATTGCTCCAGGCACAGCTGAATTTCCGTACACGCCAGGTGAAGCCCGTAGATCGTGCTGTTTGGTTTGCTGAGCAATTGGTGAATGAGCCAATGCTCTTTCAATATATACAACGTGATGATGCACAGGAGCAGGGCTACTTTGTGGGTCACTCCTTTGATGTTCTGGCATTGCCAATTGTTTTCATTTTATTATTCATTGCAAGTATATCTACGATTGTGCAATGGCTTGAATCTAAGAATTTAAAGAAGCAAAAGACAGAACTGAAAGCAGAGGTAAAAGCCAAAAAAACTCAAGACAAGAAAAATGTCAAAGAAAATGGCAAAGAAAAAGCCAAAGAGAAGGAATCGGGAAAGGCATTAAAAGAAGATTAATGTTGAAATGTTCTCTATAATATTAAGATAACTTTAAGAAAGTGCGATAAATAAAATCGGTCTACAAAATTGTATATGGTATACATAATTACACCAAGTATAAGTATATATATATTTTCGGCAACTTTATTAACTGTTTTTACTAATTAACTATAGTAAGAGATGAATCGAAAATTGATAATTATAAAACGATTGGTAGAACATATTTCAGTCAGGTATCTGTAAGCCGACGTTTAATATTTAAATACGTAATTCTTTAATATTATTGTCTACCTCCTAAAACTCTGCAACACTTCACAAGCAACTAAATCTCTCTCAACCAAGTTAAACCCGATTTAGACTCTCACTCTCAGCTCTCTGCAGGTAAAAAGAGAAATATAAATCTGCAGCACAGGTAAACACAACTCCAGACTAAACTCAAAATGCAGAGGGTCGACATTTGCTACCTTTCGGATGACAAGTGAAAAAAAAAAAGATACCGCAATAAATGTAAATCGCATAATAAAACTCGCCTCTCAGTACCTTTTGGGAATTTGCTGGGAACAGAACAAAATGCTGACAAAGCTGCTGAAAGTCTGCTGCAATTCAAGGCAATGCACATTTGCGAAACCATTTGAGGCCATGCCCGGACCGAGAGGTCCCTTTGGGTTGGGTAATCTGTATAACTATATGCCTGGCATAGGTGGCTATTCCTGGCTGCAGCTGCACAAGGCCGGACAGGATAAGTATGAGAAATATGGCTCAATTGTGAGAGAGACTATGGTGCCTGGTCAGGATATCGTCTGGTTGTACGAGCCCAAGGATATAGCCACACTGCTCAATGAACGAGAGTGTCCACAACGACGCAGTCACCTGGCATTGGCCCAATATCGCAGACAGCGACCGCAGCTCTACAAGACGACGGGTTTGCTGCCCACAAATGGAGCAGATTGGTGGCGACTCCGATCGCAGCTGCAAAAGGAACTGAGTGCCCCGCGCAGTGTGCGCAGCTTTGTGGCCGAGGTGGATGGTGTAACGCAAGAATTCCTAACTTTTCTGGAACAATCAGCTGGCATTGGTGCAGAAATAGATATGCTGCCCAAGTTAACACGACTTAACTTGGAACGTAAGTGAAGTGAAGAATAAAAGTATTTACCTATGTATGTAATGTATCCTTATATTGTAGTTACCTGTCTATTGACCTTTGGGGCACGCCTTGAATCCTTCTCGCCAGAGGAACAGCATGCTCACTCACGCTCCACACGTTTGATGCATGCCGCTGAAACCACAAACAGTTGCATTCTGCCCACAGATCAGGGCCTGCAACTCTGGCGTTTTATAGAGACTCCCAGCTATCGCAAGTTGCGTCACGCTCAGACCTATATGGAAAGTGTTGCCCTGCAGTTGTTGGAGCAGAATATGCAAGGAGATACCTCAAAATCTTCGCTCATTAGTGCCTACATACAGAATCCGCATCTCGATCGCCTGGATGTGGTGGGTACAGCAGCTGATTTGCTATTAGCTGGCATTGATACTACCTCATATGCCTCGGCATTTCTGCTCTACCATGTGGCACGGCATCCCGAAGTGCAGCAGCGACTCTATGAGGAAGCACTCAAGGTTTTGCCTAATCCCAAAAATTCACTCAGCGCTGATGCTCTGCGCACGGATATTACGTACACGCGTGCAGTTCTGAAGGAATCGTTGCGTTTGAATCCCATTTCGATAGGATTTGGTCGTGTGCTTAATCAGGATACGGTGCTCAGTGGTTACTTTGTGCCCAAAGGGGTAAGTGGTGGAGTTTTTCCCTTATAAAACTTGATCTTAATTAATATTTCCATGCTAGACCACAGTGGTTACTCAAAATATGGTAGCTTGTCGTCAGCCACATCACTTTCCAGATCCATTGCGCTTCCAACCGGATCGTTGGCTCCAGCAACGCAATGCTCTGAATCCCTATCTGGTTCTACCTTTTGGTCATGGCATGCGTGCCTGCATAGCACGTCGTTTAGCCGAACAGAATATGCACGTTTTGCTTCTCCGGGTGAGTATTTATTCTAGTTTGCCAATTTACAATTCAAAATATCTTTTTTTTTTGTCTTGGGCACAGCTGCTTCGCAACTATGAGCTCATCTGGCGTGGTCGAACGGATGTGGAGATGGATATTGTAACTCTGTTGATCAATAAACCCAATGCGCCGGTGCTGATCGAGCTGCGAACACGTACCGCTTGATTTGCAAGTCAAAACTGAAGCACTACACTTTTTAGTTCATTGTTTATTTGCGTTAAAAAATGAATTTTAAATAAATTTGTATTTATATTTATAATAAGTGTAAATCATATTACTAATTGTGTGTGTGTGTGTTTTGTCATTATTTTTAATTCAAAGGCTGCGGGTGTTTTGGTCTACAACTACTACAAGAATAAAAAAAATATCGCCTGATCTTAAAATTTGAATACAATATAGAAAGGCATACGATTGGAAATTCTTTATATTATATGTGCTTGGATTCTTTTTGCCAAAGTTTGCTTTAGAATTGATTCGTATAATACTCGAAAGTAGGTATGTGCTCTGGGTTCAGGGTTGTCACTGTTTAGTAGGGTCTATAGAAGTCATATGCGATTGTCTGTTGTAATTGAAATTATTGCTGTTATATGGATTTTAATAGTTTATGGAAGAATTGTTAGATATTTTGATGCAGTGACAACTCTGATCGCTAGCTTATATGTATTGATATAACATCTAAATACTGTTATAATTATATGTATATGTATATTGGGTGTGTCTTGTATATGGCCTTAAAAATGTTCCTAATCTGTTGGCCCACTAAAAAGCCCCATTTCTGCTTGATCTTAAGCTGACTGTTAACCTAACCGAGGTACAGTTGCGCCCTATAAGCTCAACTCTATTGAGAACCTTACCACTAAACCAAGCTATCGTTTCACTATAATCAGACTGCTGTTAGTCAAGTTGAAGTCAAAAATATGTCGCCTATTCTATCCCATCTGCTCTGTACTGTACTGTTCTGTTGTATTCTCTGTTCTAACCTATAAGGACTTTGGTTGTTTGCCGCACTAAACGCTAGGATGATTGGTGAAAAAATACATATATAGTACATCTAGATATCTCTGAAGCTGACCTAAATACGGTCACACTTATTTGGATCTCTATTTGACAAAAATACACAAATATATATATCGGATTCCAGTATCAGGTCGAGGGCCCTATTAACTACTCGTATGGCTATCGTTGAATATGTTGCTGTGTGTGTGTGTGTGTGTGTGTGCTTTTGATGAAGTTTGAGATATGAGTTAACTGCACAGTTCTGCTGCCCATCCGGAGCAAAGATCACCTTATAGCTCCAGCAGCAGAACCTCCTCATGCTAGAGTATATTCAGCAGCGATGAGTCCATCATCCGATCATCGTACAGGCTCAGTGTCTTTGAGGCTCGCGCCTTACGCACCGATGCTGGCACATCGCCAGGCGTTTTCACCCGCTCGCTGGGATCACGTAGGCGTTCGCAGCTGCCACGCCCACTGAACACCTCACGGAAGACCTCCAGACTGTGTTGACGGCGCAATTGTTGCTCCGTTGGCGGTGGCATATTCCCACTGTTGCTGGTAACTAGCAGCGAATTTGTGCGCAGATGACCAGGACGACGTTTCGGCAGCCGACAATTGGAGCCAGAGCCGGAGCCGGACAAGGTATGCAGCTCGTTCTCGTTGCTCAGCATGCAATTGTTGTTGTTGCCGTTGCTGTTGATGTGCTTGATGAGGCTGCTGGACAATGAACGGGGCACTATGTGAGCGGGTGTGCCACTACGCTGCTCCGCGCTGCGCAGTTGCAAGGGATTGCCTCGATCCAACGGCTGTAACGGACTCAAGTCCAGATTGTTGGGCCGTCTTAGACCGCCCACCAAACGCGCATTGTCCATGCCCTTGAGTGCAGCCACCAGATTGGATTTCTCCTCGCCCAGTTGCAGCTGTCTACACAGCTCCTCGGCATGCTCCTTGCGGAAGAGTTTCTTATGGATTAGAGCACGCACGCCATGCCAGCCACGCAGCTTGTGATCTGTGTTCTGTTGTTTGGGAAAGCCCTGACCCAAGCTGGAATTGTTCTTCGGCTGATGACTGGCAATGAGCTCTTCAACGCTGACATCGTGCTCCAGGCAGGACAGACTCTGCTCCTGTTGTGGCTGGAAACTGTGCTTCTTGCTGCGCTCCACCAGCACCGGCGGCGTGCGCAACGGTTGCGGTGCTAGATTACGCTCTTGGCAGGGATTTCGACCTTGCAGATGGGGCTGCAACTGTGGCTGTGTATAGTTCAGATGATTCTTCTCCGTGGGCAGCTGCTGATTGGGTGGCGGTTGTAGCAAGCCAGCGTCTGCAGAAGTCAGCTGCGTTTGAGCTTGATGCACTGCAGCTGCCGTTGTTGTGGTGCTACTAATGGCATTCACATTCTGCTGTGTCTCTGGCGAAGACAGATTATTGGTATTGAGCAGCGGACTAGCCGGCTGTGCCTGCAGACGTGGACGCAGACTGGACATCTCCTGCATGCGCTCCTCTGCACAGAGGGATGTGAGCCTGGCATCTGCATCATGATCCCAACAATCCTCGCACGTGTCACGTACTAGCTTGGCTGCTGCACCGCCGCCCCAACTAGCAGGAAATAGTGGACGCGCCTTATGCCGCACCACCAGAGCTTGCATCTGATCGAAACTGGGATGCGGACCCACCTCTTGTTCGTATGGCGCCTTGTAGGGCGGCGTCACCTGACCAGGTGCATAGAATTCCGAGCAGCGTGTGGAGACCTCCCAAAGCACTAGGCCTAGTGCATAGACATCCATTTGTTTCAGCGACGTCTCACAGTCACGCAAATTGACAGCTCCCTCTAGCAGCTCCGGCGCCATGTAACGCAAGGTGCCCACCTCATTGATGCTCTTGGTTTCAGCCATGGCCACCTCGCCCTTGTATTCATACTTGGAGCCGAATACCTTTAAGGCAAATCCAAAGTCTGCTATGCAACAGCTAAGATCAGCCTGCACGAGGACATTCCGCGTGTTGAGATCACGGTGAGCCACGCACGGCTTGTGCAGCTCACCCAGTCGCAGCTCTGTGTGCAGGTGAGAAAGACCACGTGTAATGGAGCGCAGCATGCCACAGCACTGGGCAAAGTCTGTGGTGTTGGCAATAAGCCAATCCTGAAGGCAGCCCAATGGTGCCAGTGATAAGACCAACTGATACTCCATACGGCCATCCATGGTGCGGCGTTCATCATAGCCTAAAGAGGAATGGAGACAGGAAGATGTTAATATGGAGGTAATGTAAAGTATTAAACACACTTACCAAAGTAGCTGAGCAGCGCGGCACATTCCATCAGTGGCAATGCATAGATGTTTCTCTCGTTAACATAATACTGATGATGTGCTTCTGGATAGATCTTGACAGCCACCTCCTCTTCGTGCAGCAAACCCTTCATGACAGTGCCATATTTGCCACTGCCCAGCATGCCAATCAAATTCATATTATCCACATTGCGCAAATTGGAACTGTAACCAGGTCCGGAGGGTGCCAAGGGTGATTCCTCTGGTTCGCTTTTCTCCTTTACCACGCGACAATATTGAATCGCCAACAGGATGCCTATGAGTATGACAGTTATAAGTCCAGCACCGCTGAGCAGCGTAGTAGCTCTGATTGAGTTCTGTTGTTGGGATGTAGCTCGATTAGTAACAGCAGCTCGCACATTATTGGCCAGCTCCAGTGGCGCTGGCTCCACTACGGCCACTTGAGCATTGCACAAATCTCCCGAACAGCAGCAATAATATAAAGAGTTTGTGCGCGGCGTGGGTGCAGAGCTGGTGCACTCGGTTTGACTGCAAATGGAGTTACGATCCGTATTGTCCTTCCAACAACCTAAAGAAAAAAAACAGTTGTTATTAGTCGGTTTAGGAAGTAAGGTTATTTAAGGGAAGAGGAGATTCCCAGCAAGCTTTTTAAACCAGAAACCCTCCGAAAAAGGGTTCTTCTTCAGTAAGGAAGCTTTTCCAATATAGAATATATCCAAGAATATCCTTTTGCTTACCCTGCTTAACCAGTCGCGTGCCATTTGCTGTCTGATTCCATAGAGTAAAACAGAAGGTATAACCCTCAGTGCAGCTACGCTTGTGTGGTTCACTGGGTGTTGTGCTTGGCTCCAACAGTTGCTGTTGCTGCTGCTCCGCGCTGATGCCTTCGCTATTCTCCTGTTCATAATCATCATCATGCTGGGTATTATCGTTCTCCATGTAGCTCATACAACTGTATTGACGGCTGGGCGCAGGGGCTGTTTAAGCAAATAGTTTATTGTCTATTTAAACAAAAGATTAAAGAAGTTTTTGTATACTTACATGCCGCCGCCAATGTTAATATGACTAGGAATAGCGAAATGCATCCTTGCCAACTCCACATGGTTGTGAATCTCTGATATTATTTGCTCTTTGAAGTACGCAATTCAGTTCGTTGTTGTTTTTTATTACCTCCAGTTTTTTGACGCGTTTTGTTTATGACATTTTGGCTGATGATTCGAAAATAATTACTGCTGAAATACGAAAAAATATAATAAATATTTATTGTTTTTTGTTTGTTATAAATATTAACAATAACAATTATGTTGAAAATATCGCCAGTCTGCGTTTCTCAATTCAGTATCTGTATTTTTATTTTTTGCCTTTTGGTTATGGAACTGTATTCTGTATTCCATAGGCGCTTTCTGTCAATTTCGCAAACGTTGCAATTTTACAAAGCGAAACGATGATAACGCCCAGACCTAATACTCAATCAACTTGGCCGAGTAACTGCAGCACAGTCGCAGCTGATGATCAACGACAATTTTGTTGTTGTCGTCGTTGTCGTTGGCGCTAAGAATGCGCTTCTTGACTCGCCAGTCAGTCAGTCAGTCTGGCTGTCTGTCTGTCTAGCTGTCTCTCTGTCTGTTCACCCACCCATTTCTATTAAATGGAGCTGGTGCTGAAACGGGGGGCGTTACTCAGACATCGTTGCACTTTGGAACCATTTGGGGCCGCATTCTGTTGTGCAAATTGAGCGCTTTACGAGGCCCGAGCAAACGGGAAATATAAATAAATACACTGTGCAAAAAGCATGTCATATAAAATGAAATAAACTTGCACAAAATATGACTATATTTTTAAACTTTCAAATGTATCTTTAGCAGTCTGTACCTTTTTCTCTCTGTGTATATGTATTTATGTATGTAAAATGCCTTCTCCACTCAAGTGGCGCCCGAGACGCTGATTAGAAATTTGTTTGTACTAGCTTTCATTATGCGGTTGGCTGAACTTTGGAAAATGTCTTGGCATATTACGTGAATATCTACACGTTATTTGTGTGCCTCATATTATCTATAGGCACATACACCTTAATATATATTTACATATATATTTATGTTTAATTACGTATATGAATTATTTTCTAACGGTGTGCATAAGTATCTTTAGCGCAATTTGGGTTAATTGCTCTTGAGATGTTCTAAACTTAGACAGGATTATCGTAGATACTTAAATACTTTTCAGCAGCGCCTGACAACAATATTAAGGTGTACTTAGTGCATATAAATATAGTAACAAATATATATCTGTATAAATATAAATGTAATTGAAATTGTATATGATTGTAGATGGGTGTCATTGACGTGATTAGGGAATGAAACTGAAAGCTTTGTCTCTCTTTGACTTATTGATGATAAGAAACAGCAAAGTGATCAACTAGGTAGGAAACAGCACGTCGTGTCACGATAATAAACCAACCATTGAAAAAGGTTGCTAAGCAAAATTTATAAATGCAATATACGAAGACACGAACTTCAGATTCCATTGGCCAAAGTAACAGGTTTCGTTACGAGTAATATTCGTAATATTCGCAAAAAGATAATAACCTGTCACAATATACCCCATAATTTCCGATCACACCCAAACACGATGCCATCTTTAAAGTTTGTAGTAAATATAAACATGGTAAATAATTGTGCAGCCTTTTGCTTTATGCTTTGTTTTCGCACGTTATCGCCAATGAGAGCGGACGCCGACGCCGGCGCGTGTTCTCAAAAAGACAGGCAGAAGAGAGAGAGAGTGCACCCACTCCAGAGTCGAGACAGGGCGCTCTCGCTGAATTGGCATATGAAAAAGAGAGCGCAACTGGCGCGCCAAAACAGGTTCAGGTGAAAGAAGCGCCGAGGGGGCAAGGGGAGCGTCTGTTCCAGCATGACAGCCGACGGCGCCAGTTAATTGCAAACTTTTTTTTTATAGCCTTTTGCTGTTGCGTATCTTTTGCCTCTTTGTTGTTGTTGGGGGACTGTGCAGTGAGCTGATTAACTTTTTGCATGCTGAGAATGTGCCTGTGTATATGTGTGTGTAAGTATTTGGGTGCGCATCTTTGCAACTGCGACAGCGACGTTGACGTTGTGTGTATGCAGAAAATCAATGCGAATACAAATACAAATTCAACACAAATACAAACACAAAACACAAAAGTGCAAGCAAATGACGAAGATGGGGACAACTTGGTATGTTTTAAGGGCCTGGGTTTCGTATTGTATACGTCGGGGTGGGTGGGCGCGATGTCTGCCTGTCGCTGTATGCTTTTGCATGTGTATGTGTGTGCGTGCGCAGACTTGCTAAAAAATTGATTTTTCCAAGTCAATGCGAGTTGTTGCCGTAAATTGAGTTTGGAAAATAAGATTGTTGTATGGTAAAAACTGGCAAAACTTGTCGAAATTTGCAACTTTTATTTGTTGTAAATTATTTTCAATAAGACTTGAATCTTGCTTACACTTTTAACGGTTTTTCAAAGCATGTCCGCACCCGCCTTTGAATTGATATAATTTGCTTTTGTTGTATTTATTGTGTTTGTTTTTATTTAAACAAAAATCTGCACAGTAACCATTTAATTTGTGACTGGCGCCAGTCGCGTTTATTTTGTTTATTTTATTATTTATTTATTTTCTTTTTAAATTATACTCCCCCCACTTTATGTATAAAAATATTTTTTGCTGCGCGACGTTTGCAAATTGCCGCCTATGCCGTCGCGTCGCTCGCTGAGAACTAACTGGCTGACTGAGACAGAGCAGAGTCGTCGACGTCGACAGCGACAGCGTTGGCAGTTGAAAGTTTCAGTGCTGCCAGCTTTTTGGAAGCAAAAAAAGCTGTTTTTAATGGGAACAATGTCGGAAGAAACTGAAATTTCGAGCGAAAAATCTACATAAAAAGCTTATGTTCAATAATTTCGTTGGTTTCAATATAATTGTTCCTTTTTCATACTACGAAAAAAGCAAAATATGTTTTCCCGCTGTCCGCAATTGGACTTTGAAAAAGCCAGATTTCACGGGAAAAAAGCTGAATTTGCAACAGTGGTGGAAACTCGCAAGCATGCGCATATTTACGAAGCAGCGTGTAATGACGGAAAGAGCGATTGGCGCTCCAAGAGCGTACAGCAACAAAGAGAGTGAGAGCACCAAACGAGCAAAAGAGTGGCAAGCAGTTCAATTCACTTGTTGATTGCAAGTTGTTTGGTGAAAGGACTTTGGGTACAGAATGATTTCTTTATTGATTGTTAATTATGCCAATTGTTTAATATATGTATATATCTATTGCTCGACTGGATGAGCAGGCAACACTTGACCTACACAAGAGCCAAATCCTATGCGTAGGCCATTCTTCTCGCAATGACCGCGTATGATGACCTCATCGTAGTCCTGCAGAAATTTTCGAGTTTTACCGCCCTGCAGCTCCAGTGTCTTGGTGCCCCGCCAGCACAGCTCCAATAGTGAACCATACGAATCGGGCGTTTCTCCGCTTATTGTGCCCGAAGCCATCAAATCACCAGGACGCAAATTGCAGCCGGTGATCGAGTGATGTGCTATTTGCTGTAGCGGTGTCCAGTACAAGGTCTTGAAGTTGGATTTGCTGATAAGCGTTTCGGTATCATTGGAAGCTGTAAATCAACGGTATATTTAAAAATTATTTGTTAAAAAATAACGATTAAACTTACGCTTCAGAGATACTTCCAAATTGATGTCAAAGTTGAAGGGAATGTTTTGTCTTAAATATGGCAGCACTTCCGGTTCCTGTGGGAAATTCTCCAACAAGAATGGTTTCAATGCTGCTGTTGTTACCACCCAAGGCGATATGGTAGTGCCCATATTCTTGGCCGTAAATGGACCCAAAGGCACATACTCCCATTTCTGTATATCCCGAGCGCTCCAATCGTTCATCAGTGTAAAACCAAACACATTCTTCCAGGCCTCGTCCACCTTGATGGGCTCACCTAGCTGGTTGCCAGGCCCGCCAATGAAGAAGGCCATTTCCAGCTCAAAGTCCAACAGTTTGCAGGCACCAAAGACAGGCTTCTCAGCGCCTTCCGGCAATGTCTGTCCCAAGGGACGGCGTATAGGCGTGCCCGAGACAACCACAGAGCTGGCACGACCATGATAACCCACTGGCAAGTGACGCCAGTTGGGCATTAGAGCATTGTCTGCACCACGGAACATAATGCCCACATTGGTGGCATGATGAATGGAGGAGTAAAAGTCAGTATAATCGCCAATTTGAGCCGGCAAATGTAATGAAATCTCCGACTGCGGCACAAGAGCACTGCAAGAAATTTAAATAATTATTTAGCTATTGTCAGCAACATTCAAAATCCAACTTACACGCTTCTTAAATCCACATTCTGCTCCACTTCGGAGCCCGTTAGCAGCAACTTTTGGGTTTGTGTCCTGACTGCATCCCAAGCCTCGTGTCCCAAGCTCATCAGCAAGTTCAAAGTTTCAGCTTGCAAACTTGCCTGTAACAAACAAAAAACGATAAGTTAACAAGCAGTGCAACAAGCAGTTTTTAGACCTAATATTAATATACATATATTATATTAATATTATTGTAAAAACATATATTTTACCTGTAGTGTGGGCGCATATAAATGCGACACAGCTTTTAAATCCAAAACATGCTCACCAATCGCCACGCACAAGCGATGAACGGGCTGAAATTAATACGATACAAAGAAATTATACGATATTCAGCTACGATATTTACATTCTAGATAAGTAGATAAGCACAGATGTTATACATAGTTAGTGGTAGAAATTATGCATATAATATTAACGTTGTTTTTCTAAACAAACTAGTTTGTCATATGATTTATGCAAATGATATGCACTGAAGCAGTTCTGGTTCTAGAGTTCTATATCAAAAACATGTGAAACCTGCTGAAAGTCACATGGAATGTTGATAAAAAATTATAAAAACTTTATTACTTATAAAGAAAAAAACTTAATTTTTTATTAGTTATTTGAAAATAAGCCACAAACTTCTTTTGGAATATATAAGCTTCTAAAATTTAAATTGTTCTACTCACATTTGTTTTGGTTGAGAAAACAGCATAAGGCAGATTTTCCAATGGAAAATCGCTGTCCGTTGGCACTGGCACAAAGCTAACTGACATTTTATTTAAATTCACAGAATTTTTTAGTATATTACTAGAGGGTTTACAACTTTTGGGCAGTTGTGTGCAGAGTAAACTAATTAAAACGATAGCAACAAATGGAAGCGTGCGTAGTGCCAGAAC
The DNA here is from genome assembly GCA_035043045.1 of Hirtodrosophila alboralis. NCBI lineage: Eukaryota > Metazoa > Arthropoda > Insecta > Diptera > Drosophilidae > Hirtodrosophila > Hirtodrosophila alboralis. Next base: position 391,864 of record JAWNNH010000106.1, on the reverse strand, counting down.
GACGATGTCAACTGAGCGAATTTTTGAGAACGATCGTCTTTATATAGACAGCTACTCTCTTGAATATATAGTTGCTCTTTCGGCTTTGTCCGGTTTTTGTTGCGCTCTTAACAGAACAAGCCCCCACAAACTTAAGAGTACAAATTGAAAACTCTGTTTATTTGCTCTTTGGTTACTTTTATTTTGTATTTACTCGTATATTTATATATGTATGTATATATTTATTTAGATGCTGGAATAATTGTTTTTATTCGAATACATCAATTTATACATAAAATGGAAATTATGTGACATTGATATTTAAATTTTAAATATATATCTGATATACACATAATTAGTTTGTATCGATTGAACTTATTTAACAGCACACTAAAATACAATACATATAAGTTTATATATATATATATTAATAATATTTGTAGCGAATATTTGTGTACAGCGCGTGTATTAATGAATTCTTTAATTTAAGTTTTATTTTTGATTTCATTTGATTTCTGTTCTATTCAACACGCGGCTGCTGTAAATCAAAATCAACTTAAAGGAACTAAAATTCTTTTACATAGTAATATCCTTTTTATTTTTCAACATTTTTTCATAAATTTATTCTTTTTTTTTGTGTATTAATTGCATTTAATTGACACCGAATATATCGCATATATATATATCAGACATTTATTATAATGAACAGAAAAACTAAAATATTAACTAATATTCGATTATACGTATTATCATATTAGTATATATAGCACAGTTCGATATTTGGACTAATATTGGCCTCAACTTTCATTGGCAGAAACTTCAATTTATTGGATTATACGATTATAACAAGCACAGGTCTCTTTAGATATATATAAAGGTACTTTTTTTATTGCCAGAGGCATAAACTTTGCCATAGATCAACTTTATATATATACTTTTATATAGCAGCAACAGAATTGACTATAATGCAAATAAATTAATTCGATTTCAACACTCACATTCGTTTGATATGATATTGATCAATAATTTTCCAACATTTAGTTTTATATTTTATCTTTCATATTCTTTAACAAATATATTTTATAAATCAGCAGCCTCAAAACATACAGTGCATTCCAAAAGTATTTAACAGGATTCTGTGAGGTTGTCGAACTTTTTTTTGGGATTGTAGATTTTTTTTTGTAGTATTGGCGGTGAGTGTGGGCGGGTGGTTGTTGTTCTTCTGATTCTTGTATTGACTGATAACTATACATATAGATATTTATAGAGTATAAACTATGTATATATAATTTTTCATAATATGCAACAGTCGTAATATAAACTTTAATCATCAAATGTGAAACGTAAAATCAACTTGGCTCTTATAAGTTCTGATAACACTTTGATTATAATTATGTGAGTACATATATTTAATAGTTTTTCAACACTGGCCCGACGAAACTCAAAAACGAAAACAAACGTAATAATTAGTAACATTAATTTTTCTTGAAACAAATTTACAGCAACATTAAACTTTGATTAGTTTGAAGTTATTCTCTTTTTGCGTTCTGATGATATGCTTTTTACCTTACAGATACTTCTTGGTTGCATGAACTACATAACGGTAGCTACACTGATCTCTGCAGAAAATAATGCTTGTCAACTTGAAACGCTTACAAATCGTCGCCCAGACGATGAATCTCATCGAGCATAAAGTCCACATCCTGCTCGTTCACGGCAGACGATGAGATGATCGACCGGAAGAAGTTGGGTCGCCGATCATCCGGCTGATACCCTACCATAAGTGTGCCCTTCTGCATCATGCGACCTTTGATAATGGGGCAGAGCTGTAAGGATATTCAAAGTTTGACTATATAGTTGAAGGATTATTCATCGAGGATATTTCTTACCTTAGCCAGTTCCACTTCCTTCTTGCTGTCATGTGGCACACCCCGCAAACGCTTGGGCACATACCAAAAGGATACATTTACGCATTCTGGCTCCAGTATCAAATGGAATCGATCGGATTGCTCCCGTATGCGCTTCAGCTGATATTGCACCAGTTCCATCAAGCGATCCTGCTGCTGCTCGAAGCCATCGGTGCCCTTGGCGCGCCACTGCAGCCATAGCTTAAAGATATCATTGTGCCGTCCACACTGGATGACCTTGTCCCCAGTATCATAGCTAATATCATAGTGCTTATCGGTCATGAACAGATACTCCGCAGACATTTGGTTGCAGCTGATGAGCAGGCCCTGAGCATAAATATATATATATATATCATTTATATTGGTAAGCATTCTCCTTTTTCTCATAAGTCAAGTTGAAATTTTAATTAAAATTCCTGCCTGCCAAAAGGCGCAACTGTGACCGATGGTGGCAACATATTGCACAGAATGTTTAAAAAATAGAAAAGCCAATCGGAGGGTGAACCAAACGTACAGAGACAGGGTTGTCAAAGATCTGCACATTCATTGTATTTTAGTTTCGAGGCTGCGACAACCCCTGTGATTCTCTGTCCGTTTGTTTGGCATGAAAAATAACAAGGAATTGTTCGTTGCACAATTGGAATTCTTTAGCCAAAACATAACAAACGTTGTGTTATCCGTAAGAATGTTGAGAGGGGGTAAACTCCCAAAATAAAGGCAGGGACAGGCTTACAATAAAAGCAATTCCAAAAGATATTAAGAATGGAAAGTCTAACAGGTCAAAGGGTTGAATTGCACATTATAAATCGATTATTTGGCTAGATAACATAAGTTAAAAAATTTAAAGAAAATACAATTTTATTAAATTTTTGTCACTTCATATTTTGCCAATCGTTAATTAAAAATGCAATTATCATAGCATGTTTGAATAAAACTAAACGATTTTCTATAACAATTAACTCGTCACTTGAAATATGTGTAGGTTTTTTGCTTTAAAATTTAAATAGGGTTTCTAATTCTTAATTTTTTATATCAGTCTCTACTTACATCCTCCTTAAAATGTATAGTCGAACACTGCAGCAGTGCTCCCATCAGCTTGTGTGGATTCCAGGTAACCGAATCGGCACTGCAAAAAGTCAAATCATAACGTTGAATTTATGTATTAAATGACATTCAATTGCAAATTACAAACAATTAACACTAAGCTGCCGCGCAGTGTGGTCTGTGTGTGCCCACCCAACCCCATATACAATTGCACCCCCGCAGTGACAAGGACGAGGCTGAGGCAAGTGCCATAAATTGTGGCAATTTCAAGCCGCAGCACTTTAATTGAATTCAAAGGCGAGCAACACAACCCCCCAGAACTCCAGATCCCGAGGGTTGACACACACGCCGCTAAACATCCCTCGGGGAGCTATTTACAGTGTCTATAAACATGATGCTTATGGAGTAGCTGCAAGTAGCTGCTTCAGGTTAAGAGTGGCGGCATGTGGCGAAAAAACATTGCATTGTTTTAAACATTTCCACAAGCTCAGCAGAATTAAGAGCATCTCCTAGCAGAGTCAGAGCCTAAATCATTAATCAACTCTGGCTTAAATGCCAAATGCCGCAAGTTGTCAGCTGCCTCTGTATTTAATGATTAATTTATATAAAGTGTTTTGCGAGTTGTTCAATTAGGGAACACAATTTGCATGGCCAAGCTATTGAATGAATGAATTGAGAAGTGGGAGCAGCAGCCCATTTGATGGATGGAGCTCATCAATTTGAAAGTGTTTATGGGCCACTTCCCTTGACCGCAAACTGTCAATACGACAGCTGCAGTGGCGACATTTGCCTAAGCTGGCCAGGATTTGGGTTTAGGGTGTGTGGTAACTCTAAGTGCACTTAGATACTCCAGCCAACTTTAACTTTAAAATTAAAAATGCCTTGCACAAGAATCTATAAAGCACGGAGTGCTGCCTGCCTGCCTTCCGGCTATTGTTTGGCGTAATTGTTGTGTAAGTAATGCCCACCCACCACCCAACACCCAGCACACCCAGCACCCCCTTAAGGCTAGACAGCAGCAGAGGGGTGGCGGGTTGAAAATCCACTTTGTTCATTTGTTTGTCTTTTACGTAAACGAAAATGCACTCGGCTGTGGGCCTTGTAATCCCTATAAGCTCTGAACACCTGATGGAGGCACTAAATGACAAATTGAGATTTTTGCCACATGTCGCTGAGGGTTTTGCCCTGCCAGCAGCAGGGGGTGTGTGTCTTTACCAGGGGGGGAGTATGGGAATGAATTGCATTGAGTTTTGAGCGATGCGGGCCATTTGGGAGCATTTAGATTTAAATTTGCACAACAAGAGATTTCAATTTATGTTTTGACTGGCGAATATGAGGGCCAAAGAGGTCGAAAGGGGGGAAATTAAATAAAAAATGAGATAAGTTTAAGTTGACTATAAAAAGTTATAAGATATGAAGTTAAACTTATTAAACTGAAACAAAATTTAATTTAACTTCTTTTTAACATTTTTCTTGTAGATTTGCTTTAATTTGTAAAATTCATTAAGTAAAATTATTTAATGCATAATTTTGCTTAGTAAAACACTAGAAGAAAACCTTATTTTCAGAATTAAATATCTGGTTTTAACTATAAATTTTCTTGATAATGTGAAAACAAAACTCAGAAAATTTGGTTTCAAAAAAAAGAAAACTTTCTTTTATTTGATGAAAACTTTATATTCTCAGGGTAATTATTTTCAATAAAATTTAGAATATTATCAAATTGTTATAGAAATTTTTGTTGAAACTTGTGGAAAATTTTCTCTGCCAGAGTTACAACATTTTCTTCACTTTGTGGTAATTAAATCTACAGGGCATAAAAAAATTTCTATGGCGCTATTTCTATCCTGTTTTTCCAACCACTGACGTCAGTTTTCCACAATTGGATGTACACTTTTTTTTGAGTGTAAAATAGTAGAAGTAAATCTTTTTTTCAGAATTAAATATAGGGTCTTAACTATAAATTTTTTTAATAATTTCAAAATAAATCTCATTTGCAATTGTATTAAAAGAAAAATAACATACTTATACCAACAATATTGTTATTAATATTTAATTTATATATATTTAAAAAAAAAATCTTGACATATTGCTATATATTTAATATATATTTATTTATATATTTAACAGTACTTACCGCTCTACGCCGGTGAATCTGGGATGACGATGCTTTCGTGACATCAGCAAACCACCGCCCCAAGCAGCCTAAAATTAGTTGAATCCATTAGATATTCTTACCCAGAAACTATTCGTTGGCCACTCACATCAATGTGCATCCAGCAATTGTACTTCTGACAGATATCCGCAATGGTATTTATATCATCGAAGGCTCCCAGGACAGTTGTGCCGGCCGTGGCATTCACAAAGAATGGAATATCGCCCTTGGTCTTGCGCTCTAGAATCAAACGCTCCAGCTCGGAGGTAATCATCTTGCCATGCTCATCAGATGGCACAAGGACGCAGTGATCGGTGCCCAGACCACAGACTGCAGCGCAAGATTTGATCGAATAATGGCACTGATCCGATGTGAACATTACCAAATGTCCAGGCAAACCAGCTGAGCCATGCTCCTTGTAATTGGGAAACATCTTGTGGCGAGCGGCCAAGAAGGCGTACAGATTCGAAATGGAACCACCGGGTGCCAAAATTGAATCACCACCCGACCAGCCAATAATCTCGCGCATCTTGGTCAGCACAACGTTCTCCATGAGTATGAATACCGGAGCAATCTCATATGTGAACATATTGGTATTGGCCGTGGCGGTCAACCATTCGCCAGCCATGGATACCAGATCCAAGCCGCAAGACAGCTGATTGAAGAAGTGAGGATGGCCTGTGGAATAGAGGAATAGAAATATAAATTTGTTGTTCAATGTAGCCGAAAATGTCTTCCGCATTTCGCCATGGCTGCCTGTCAACTGGAGCTCCATAAGCTGACAGCAGATGTGCCTGGCAGCTGTGTTGCCATCTCTCTCTCCACTGCTACGGTTTTTTTGTTTTATTAAAAATATTTCAGCTGAAACAAAGCAACAATCCGCCCTGGTGCCGCCCCTTAACCAACACACGGCTGACTGGCGTTCAATACAAGGTCGGATGTGCATACGTTCAAGGGCAGACGAGCCGACAAACATTGTTGAAGGTCCGCTCGGGGTCAGGAAAATCAATAGATCTGGAATTCTTAAAGCGCCAGGTTTTGTCCATTGTAAACATCCAAATCTTTTCGATGTTTAGCCCCCAACCTGAGTGTCTTAAATTGCTCATTTATTGCAGCTAATTGTGACTTGCTGGGCTGCCAAACACACAAAATCCCACGAAAAATCACAAAATGCTTTCAGTACAAAGGACAACATCAGGAAGCTGTCGAAATGCCCCCCTGCTGAATGTCCTGGCGAACCCTTCGCCGTTTTGCGCGCGTCTGTCAGTTCACATCTTGAGTGCCATAAGTCGTGTGATTAAAATCCCATTGCCCACAAGGCTAAATCCATCCAACCACCCACATATAAACACACAGGACATACAGCGTCGGCATTCAAACATTTCAATTTGCCCATGTGGCCACAGCTGCCACGAGGATGCACGATTCAGAACTGCCGAGTCGCAAGTCCTGAGTCACCCTCGACCTAGACACGAGCTTAGACTGCCTGGCAGACTGGCAAGCAGTCAGTCATTCATTCGCATCAAAGGATCAGGAATGCAGCGAGTCAGAAAATAACAACGGATTTTGATTAAAGCTTCCCTTTTTATAGAGTCGTCCTGAATGCGGACATTAAGCCTCCTGGCACTCTGGCACTGCCATATCATGTTTCTTCCGTCGCTGGCTGCGCATTATGTGAGATTATGGATCATAAATGGGATTTATATGATGCCAGTTTATGCCAAAATGTACGTGTTGTATTAATAGATACTCTTTAAGAGTATTTCAATTTGCGAATAATAAATGTTTGACTTTTGTTTGCTATACATATGTTTTCATAAATCTGAGCATAATAAATCAAGCAGCCATCAAATTTGAGTTTCAGAAGCATGTTTTAAGAAACTTACATAAATTTATATTAACTTAATATTTGATTTAAAAAGTTTCTTTATTAATTAACCAAAATCTACAATATTTAGATACAATAACATAGAAATATAATCAAATTTTGGTTTATTCAGCTACACTCTGATTACATCGAGATGTCAGACTTGCCTTCGCATAGTTTTAATTCAATTTTAAGCAAAGAAAGAGCCAAGGACCTGCACAGGATTCGTGCGCTTGGTATATTCTTCCAAAAACCCAGTATAATTTCCTGCATTCCCAAAGGTTTGGTGGGACGCACGACGGAAGCTTACGCAGTTTCCTAGACAAGGCCACAACTTCCGGGGTTGGGTGCTGCTTATTATCGATACTCCAAACACAATTGCGGTCACGTGCGTCCTGGCCGCCCCTTGCATTAATTTTCAATGAAATCAGAAGCATATTCACAAGGCAATGATGAAAAATCAACAAAAAGTGAAACGTGCGAATGACTTTTGGCTGCTAAAGCCGCAATCAGAACCCTTTGCTTGATTTATGATTGATGGCAAATGAGATTTGGGGACTTGAGCACACTTCCAGCGAGTGTTTTTGAAAGGTGTAAACAACAACAACAACGCTGGGACGAGCACAGCTCAATGGGCCATAAAATGGCATTGTCTGTTGTGATGTCCTCGCAGCTAATGTGCTTATCTACAAGGCTGCACACTTTGTGCCCTAATGCGACCGCAAGTTTTTTGGGCACGCGCCCTGAAAAGTATGCTACACTCGCCTAACAAGCATATGCTTTGTGTTTGGCCTATGCAAATTTATGCAGAGACAAATTTGATTAACACCGTCTGGCTGACTGTGTAAACATGGGAATATATGATAAGCTACCCCTGGGAAACAGCGTCAACCCCACTTACCCGTCTTCACTTGATACTTCAGCGTTGTGGCACAGTCCTCGATCAGCTGCTGCAGCGGCAGTGCACGATCCGGCACATCCAAGTCCAGCAATCGCTTCATATCCTCGGGATGATGAAAGTCCAGCACCTTCTCATTTCGATCGTTAGTTGCCTTCACAAAGTCCAGCAGCACATCGATAACTTTCAGCAGAAATTCACGTGTCTCAGGTCCTGCATTAACTGTCGTTGGCATAAGATCTAAGATATAAAAAGAGGCACGAGGAAAAAAATAATATATATAATGCATATTTTCAGTGAGCTTATCTCTTATCACAGGGCATAAAAAATAAATCGAGACGCGTGTGCTGCCGTTGACAGCGTAAATGACTTTTTGCCTTATCTGGCCACAATACCTTTGTATGATATATGATTATTATTGTTATGATGATTTGTGGGGGCGAACTTTGTTTGGAAAATAAAACGGCTAAAGCATAAAAAGCAGATTTCATTTTAATGTCCTTACAGTGGCCACAATAAAATAATTTATGAGCAGTAACTATGTAGCAAAATACTTAAATTTACCTTGGTAATAAATTCTTAAATAAAAATCGGGTCTGTATAAGAGTATAAATAAAGTTTTATACTAATATTCTTGTTTACAATTGACCGCAAAACCAATTATGAGATTTTAATTTTTTTGTTTAATTACACTACACACAAACATTGGTTTTTATTTACTTTAGTTATCAAACCTATTTTTTTTTATACAATGAAGCCCTAGATTAGAAAAAAACACTTTAAAAATTTTTTCTATGGTGCAATTATTTTTTTAAAAATGTTTTAAAAATTTTTTAAATCGCTTATTTTTTTTAAATATCTTTTTTAGAGTTGAGCTTGTAATTTTCAGCATTTCTCGCTAGTAAACATATTTTTAACTATTCATAGACAATTAAGTTTTGCAATATTTTAATTTTAAATTACGAAAATTTTAATTTTAAATTTATGTGAAGTTTTTTTTTTTTTTTGTAATTTTAAAGATTTAGGCTTTCCAAAGGTATTATTCATGAGTTCAAGAACTTTGTAAGCCAGCATGAATTGTGTTATTTATTATGTGGCTTATGTTGTATTGAATCTCTCTTTCGTCTTTCTCTTAATTGAATCTATAAATCTAATTAATTAATAATAATATATTGGCGTTGAAGGCGATAGCAGATTGTACGCCATAAATTAAATTAGGCATAATATTATATATTGTATTTAATAATAATAAATAAATATTGATTTACTGTATATATATAACATTCAATTGGTTTCGTCCGATTTGATTTACATACATTAAATATTTCAAGAAAATTTTTGTTGCTTAGAAACTGTGCTCTTAGTTTTTGTACTTCTAAATTTATTGCTAAATCTGTACGTTTGACTCAGCTGCAGGACATTCAAAGTTTTAATGGTTCACAGCCATATGCTGTGGCTAATTTTTGGAGAGTAGACACTTCCTGTTCAAGGCTGTTATACAGCGGGTTGTCTTTGGTCCTTTTGGCTGTGGTTGCTGCTATTAATTGCCTGGCTTTATAATGAAATTAATGTTGGCCACTAAGCGCCCCATCCTGCTGGGTCTGCTGTAAATCAATTGGAAACTTAACGTTGCGGATGATTGCCATTAAAAGCGCTTCAAGTGAAGCCTGGCAAATATTAATTCAAAATAAGCAGCAACCCATGCCGAACCCAGTCAGGACACCAGCAGACCTCAGACAAATTGTAGCAATTTTGAAATTCCTCAAGTTTAACAGCAAAGTTAAATAAAATTTAATGTGCTGCGCGTCGTGTGCGCTTAATGTCAGGCACAGCCGTGGCCAGTCAACCCTGGCTACAGGATCCTGATCCTGCACATAAGTAAGTATGCTATCCCGTTCTCACATGTAAGCGTGCGTAATATCCTGTGACTAAACGGTTTATGTTTGTTGTGCTTTCAATTTCGTGCACGCGTCTGGCAGCACCTTTTGCCCTGTGTCCTGCTCTTGGTACTGGCTACAGTTGGTGGTTGCTGCCTTTGACTTTTCGTCCTGCCTACGTCTCTACGTCTGTCTGTCTGTCTGTCGTTTTCACTGTTTGTCTGTTTGTTTGCTGGCCAAAATCTGTTACAAGGCATTCGGCAGTTTCACGCTTCGGCGAAGCCAAACGGCGCAGCAATTTATCAAGGTCTCCTGCAGGAACTGTTATTGGCAGCGAGTGTCCTGGACATAGCTCTCAATGTATTTGTCTAGCACGTCCTTGTGGGCGTCCTTTGCAGCAGTTTTGTTTGTCAGTGTCAGTTTAACACTCTCATTTATTATTTGTTTCGCAAATAGATTCTTGAGCTGTATGTAAGGGAATTGTGGACAGAACTATTTAAAGAAGTTATTACTTAAATATCATAATGATAATGGTCTTGAGAAATTGCGTATTGAATTATGATATATATATATATAATTATGATATAGCAGCATTTGCATAAAGAACTGATTTATTGCATAAATATCAGCGAAACTTAGTTTATCTGGTAATTTAAACAAGCTCTTAAAAAAATAAATATTGTCTATAATTAGGCTTGATCTAATAGAAAAGATTAAATAAAGATATTTTGATATAGTTATAATAAAGTAGTTTTAAAACAAATAAACAGAAATACATAGTGTATTAAATTTCTTAATTTTTTCTTATCCTTAACTTTATTTAGAAAATCGATTCAAAAGTGTGTGCATACTTTGTTAAAGAATATCTGATGCAGAAAATGTTTTTACATATATTGAATTTCAGAATATATTACAAAATAAATAGAAGTTCCTTTTAAGAATTATATAAAAATGTAATCTTATTTTTAAACTTACCAAATGCCGTTAGTTTACCCGTCCTTTCGGAGAGTTTATACCCGTTCGGATTGAGTGACATTTTCTCCTCTGTAATAAAACCAAAAAGTATGAAACAATCAAATAATGAGTATTATAATTAATATCAAAGTAGAATTCAAAAATTGGCAATGATACAATGAACAAATGTTATGCAATTATATAACCCTGAATCGAGGCAAGTGGCAATTATAATCGAGGTGTTACACAATGTCCAACTGAAAATATAAAGCTGCAATTACATAATCAACACTGACACACAGAAAAAACAACGCGAAAGTGCAACGTTGAGTAAATAAACAGAAGAGGAAAATCTTCGATGGGAAGTAGTCGTCTATATAGTAGTCCTATATATACTATCAGCTAGCTGGGTACAAGGACAACTGAAGGACAAAATTGGTGTGTGAGTGTGGGTGGCAAATTGTCCAAAAATACATAGAGGAAGCAATGCATATACTCTGATTTTATATATACTAAGAAACTGGGGACTGAGTATATTTTACATATGGTATCAAGTATATAAAGCTGAGCGCCATCTGCATTTGCGCAGTAAGTGTTAAACTAATTTCCTGTGTATGTACAGGACGTATATATATATATACAGGATACAGATAGTCAAGACAGCGCGACAGCTGCAGTTAATGTGAAAAACCTTAAACCTGACTGGAACTTATGTAAGAGCTACTCCATTTACGTGTGTATATATTGAGCAAGGATATAATTGAGAGCAAAAGCACTGCTTAAGTGAAGTATACGATATCTTACCGATTATCCTGCGGATATCGTCGATGTATTGCTTTAGATAATTCACTTTGGCTGCTTTGTTGGCAATTACGTGTGGAAAGCGAAAATGTGCGATGTAATAATAACAATAACAAACAACAAACTAAATGACCGTGCGAAATGAGCTTTAGTTAGGCTAGTTAATTAACTAGTTAGTTGATTAGTTAGTTAGTTAGTTAGTTAAAGATGATCTAGGATGCGATAGATAGATTTGGTGGCATATGCAACACAATCTACTGAATGTAACAGCTACAACTTACAAAACTCGTTTATACACACGCGCGTAAACTTTCAACTGTAAACTGTGAACTGTAAACTGAACCGAACGGGACGGAACAACTTGGCTAACTGTGTAAATTTTTTAATTTGCAATCTTCGGAATACTGTCGAAATATCTGAAGCCGTTGGCTTTGCTAAAAGCAGCTACACTCGCTGACGATCTGCGGAGCTATGAGCAGCAGCATCCGCTTGGGTTGCCTACGAAGCTTGCGATGTTACGCATAACATGGCTGCCTACACACAAACACCCACACACCCGCACACACACACACATTTAAGAGCTGTGTATTGCATAACCTTCACAACAGCAAAGGCATTCCCAGCTCCTATATACGTGTACATATATGCAGGATATATAATCGTATTTATAATGTTGCCTGCTTTTGGGCGCCAAGTTGTAATGACGTCACGACTTATACGGGCAACCATCTTGGCTTGTTATGTATGTTATGTAAGTATGTATACATTTGTGGGCGGAGCCACGCCAATGGGCGGCAGCGTATCCGCGTATCCAACAGATACATACCTAAAACACTGAACGCCATTGCGCACGCCTCGCCAAACAAATAAGGAGGAGGAATATTTCCCCACTTACAAGCAAAGCGTTGAATGTTTTTATAACAATTTAAGTGCCAGGCGTTATTATTGTTGTTGTATTTTCCTTTTTTTTTTTTTTTTTGGTAGGCACTTTGTCTGTTTTTGCCATGTGATGTGGCAGACTGAAAAGCTAATTAACAAACTAATTTTGCAACTGTTTTTGACATTTACAGTGTAAAAGTTTTTTTTATTTTTATTGCTCTCTGGATAAAAGGAAAACGCAATTTGTGCAAATCTGAAAAAGTCGGGAATATCCTTGAGAGCTTAGTAAATAGAAAAAAACAACAACAGCACATGCCACACATGTTTGCTGCACGTTCGAATGTATGTGCAACTCTCTCTATGGCAATTTATGGATTTTCCGAGTCATGTAGAAATTTAGGTCAAAGCAAAACACCTAAAAAAAATTCTACACCCAACACCTACCCAGAATATTCGCATATACAGTTAGGTTTTACAAAATGGCCGCCAGTTGGCCAGAACCCCACACCCACACAATTCAATTGCGTTACTTGCAACTGAATGATTTTCATAGTATACTTTTGAGCGTGCACACACACACACACATAACGCAAAAGTTATGTAACTTTGGAGGTTGCTTGTATAGAGCTTAAACTCAGTAAAAATAAAAAACATAGAAACTAGTTGGAAAGGTACAAGGTACTTTTACCAAACAAATAAAACCACTTTTGACCAAGTTGCCTGGCCAAAACACAGACCAGAAAGTATCTTTTAACTTACTTCTCTTATCTGGTAACATGCAGGCATGAATTTTGCCATGACACAAGAATTTTGCAAGACTTTAAAAGCCATTCCTACTTTTTGTCCATGAGTTTAGATTTGATTACTTTTGCTTCATTTTTAAAGAGCAATTTAAGTTGTATTCTTTAATTAAATCAATGATATTTGTTTATGTATTGTTATTAATGCTCAATTAATTTAATTTTTATTTTTTAATATAAATTCTTTAGTATAAAATGTTATTAAATATGAGCAAAAACAAAAACTTGGTATAGTTATCTTGGCTGATATCTTGTATCCTGAATATCTGACTCTGAAAAAAAAATATTTAAAAAATATGTCTGGCTAATTTAAAACTAAACGACTAACGTTAGATTTTCGGTTTTTTTCAAAAGGTAGCATTGAAGATGATTTTAGTTAGTAAAGATGCTTATCTTTTTGAAAAAGTAATTAAATATTCTATTACTTGTCGTACAATAATTTTAAATTGATTTATTTGCTCAGAGGTTTGGTTCATTAAGCTTCCCATGAAGCCTGGTTGTTATTTAATGTTTAAAATGTCATATTATAGTCCCTTAAGAAGACTGCTTCTTGATAATAATAAAATTAAAAGAATAAAAAAAAGGGGTTAATTAAACATTTTTCATTAAAATATGACAATTTTAGAAAAAAATATTTTTTCAGCAATTTTTTCATTAAAAATCCAATTTTGGTTTTTTCTGATCACTTTTAAAATCTGTAGATATACTCATCTATTTTAAAAAACTTTTCACAAGTTTTTCATAAAGGAAAACATCTTTAATATCATAAAACTATGGGCTGAGTTATTTATTCATATAGTTATCTAAAGTATTTGATAAAAAATCGCTTTTTCGTTTATCTCAAGAGCAAGTATGATTAAAGCTCAAATTTCCAGTGCTACTTAATTTAGTATTATAGAAAAAATCTTAAGAATGGCACAAGAAAATATATTTTGAATTTTCTTCGGAATTGCCAACCAATTTTCCATATTAATGGACTTTCAGAAGTTTTGGGAAACCAGAATTTTTTATAATTTGTTGCAAAGTGTCATCAGTGCTTATTATTTACAAGAGTTATCTACTTTAACAGATTTAACGCCAAGTTAACTACTATTTTTTTTAAGCTGCCTGACAAAAACTAAGTACATGCTTAAATGCAATATCCTTTCATTATCTTAAATTTCAAGTCGCACAACTCTACGCAGTTTATTTTAATGCGTTGTATCGCCTATTATACTTTGCTATTATACCCTATACGCCTATTATATGTATTGCTCACCCAATAACTGTTATCTGTCGTAATAACTGACAGTTTGAGGCTTATCAAGCCAAGGCGCACTTGCTACCAATAATAATTAGGTATTCTCGATTAGCATTATCTCTGATTAAACGCAACAAAAGGGGGAAAAGTGTCAATTAAACGAGCATATGTCAAAAAAGAAAAAATTTCAGAGCTTTCAACGACTTCACGTGAATGTATTGTAGATAATGTTAAAATATATATATAAATATTAATAATAACAAATGACTTTGGCGTTAGTTATTCGCCACATTTAATTTGTTGGTGCCGCCCAGTAGAGGCAGTTGACTCTGAAAGCCTTTTAAAGAGCAAACATATTTCAATTTGGAATTAATAACAATTTGTGAGCCAAAACGTGAAGTACGCGACAAGTGAAATAAAGGATATTATATAAAATTAAATTCAATAAAGATAAATTAATTTTACTAAATTGTATGTATTCAGAGTGAAAAGTAAGTGTAACCAAGGAATTGTATTAAAATTGATGTGGTAAAAGTGTTCTTAGAGCTAGAGAAATTGTTAAACATTTGTATATTCTGCATTAACAATAGTCATTAATTAAAATAAGCTGCGTAATTCATAGCTTAGCTTAAACGAATTGTAACTTAAGTTATAAGACTACAAGCTCTGCACTTCGAGTTGTCAAGTTGCTGCTTGTGATTTGCATAATCCTTTGTTGACTGTTTTCATTGAAAACCCACAAAAACGAGCAGCTAATATAAAACTTATGTAACTGCATTAAATATTTACCTGGCTGTGTTTCCACGTAGCGCAGATAGGCTCTATAACCCAGATAGGCGAAAATATTTAAATCGTTTTATTTCTTTGTTGACAAAAAAATTAAAAGGACAAATCGCACTCCATAAACTACACCAGCAGACAAAAAAGTTAATTAAAAAGCGGAAACAGCTGCGAAAGTTAAAAACAAATGTAATATAATACTCTATTTAAATGTATATATGTATATAATATATGCCTAGCTGTTTGACGCGTCTGCTTTCGCGGGCAACTTCCAACTGTGGATAAGGACAGGAGCCAGGCGGAGTATCTCTAATAACAACAACCAAAGAAGGCGAAAATTAGATGTCACATGATGAAGTCTGTACCAAAAAAAAGAAAAATCAATGGACTAAGCTGCCAGTTCCCAAATACCAGCTCTAGATCTAGGCTTTTCATGATAGAGCTAACAAAGACGCAAATCCTTTGAATTTGGCAAATCAAGCGCATGAAATTCCAAATTGCAATATGTAGCGCCAACAATAGAGCCTATGCAATGGCGTTCTATTGCCTACTTTCAGGCGCGCGATAATTGCATTTTAAGCACAATTGCTTCCATTGTGCAGTACCTAACATCCCAACATGTCCAGCTCCCGAATGCCCCTCCAATGACATTACGCATACCACATGTAACACGGCCATGATTGTTGTATATATATATATACATATATACTTTGGCTACAACTCTCTCTATCTCTCTTTCTTTCTAGCCAGGACCTTCAGCATGCTTCGACTGCTATTGGTTGTAGCTGTAGTCTGCTGTGCGCAGACTCACAGCACCGTGACGTCACAGCAGCAGCCACACTTGCTGCAGGCTTTGGGGGATGCTACAAAAGCGCTGCAAGCAGCACAGCAAAGCCTTGAAGACGCACTGCGAACGCAGCCGTCGCCAACTCTGACGTCCGTCAGTGTAGTTCAGGATTGGAGTTTGGTGTGTAAAGAGCTCTGCGGGTAAGTCAAGAGTTCTTATTCAACTTTGGCCTTCTGCCAAACTCTGAGTCTTATCTATAACTGGCCATTTAAGTGTGTTCAGTGTGTATCTATCATATAGAACTTTTTAAAGGCGATAAGCATCCGCGCAAAGCTGTCATAATGAATGACAAATTGGTTAAATCAACTCATCTATTTCCAAGTGATGATGATGTCTTTTGACATGGTGAAATGTGCTATATGATATGTGATATGTGCCTTGGCAATTCGAGTGCCAACAATTCCCAGATAACTAATCGACTTTAATACAGTGTTATTTTTTTTTTATTGTAAAATGCCAAGCACTTGGCCTATATCTATATCATACTTTTTAAAGTGCTAACGTGTTTTAATATTTTTTTTTTTCTTATTTTCTGCTGACTTTCTCAGGGCTGGCCTTGGCGTAGCGCCATGTGCGAAATACTGCGCAGCGTCTGGTCTCAAGACGTCAAAGATCCTGAACACAGATTTTGATTTGGCTAAATGCGAACAGCTGCATGGATCGCAATCGGGTAAGTACATTTGATAAGCCAAATAATGGGCATATGTAACTGTAGTAGATAAAGAAAGTAAAATTGTATATAAGGGAAAGACGCATAAAGGCTAGAAATTATGGTACAGTATTAATATTTCTAGAGTTTTCAGTAATTATATAATATAATATTTTTTAAAAATCTTATAAAAAGAATTCGTAGATATTTATTTTAATATTTAGAACGTTTTATTTATTTGAAATAATCTATTATATATTTGAATTCACATAAACAGAGTTTGTAAGTTCTCGAATTAATTCAAAAATGCAATTTTAAATCTGTATTTTATATAATTTAATTGCACTATCCTATTTAATAAATAAATTGTTTAAGTGATCCAGTTTTTAAGAACCGAAAAATGGGGTTTATATTTAAATTTTATGAGTTTAAAAGATCTTAAAATTATTATTTAAAGTACAATAAATGTAATTTTGTGTAAATGGGTTATAACTTAACTTAATTTATGCAATATAAAATTTATCAAATATTTATAAGTTATGTAATTATTACATTGAATAAAATAGAGAAATCAATATGAAAGCAAAAGTTTAAACATGATCTTATAATTTAATTTTTAAACTTTAATTTTGGAATTTAAATAAACAAGTCCCCAAAATATTTCTATTAAAAATTCCTACTAATAACCCATCCCAAATATCTTCATCTTCTTTTTTCCAGACTCTGAGTGCAATGGAGTTGAATCTATCAAATCCTACGGCTCTCGACTTTGCTCGAGTTTTTGCCGCCAACGCCGTCATACACTGTCCGGTTGCAGTTCATGTCAGTTGTTGGGAATTTTGGATGAGGTCAGTGTAGAGCAGAGTGTAACTACACACGGTTCCGGAGAAGGTAAAAAAAGGCAAGTGGAGCTGTTGGCCATGGGCAAAATGAAGGCCAGTAAGGCAGACACCGATCCGCCGGACTGGGACGAAATGTGCAAGACTCTCTGTAAAACTGGCGATGGCGGGTCTTTGTGCAACTGTGATTTATCGCCGTTTACCAACTAAGCCCAGAGCTCAGCTGAAGGTGTATAAATCACAACAAATTATATATGCAACTATATAATATTTCGTTGTTCTTTTCGTTATACACTATAATATATACATTTAATTTGGCGTCGCAGCACTTTGCGAACAATTTTGATTTGTGTTAATGCTAGTGTTGTCTTTATATTCACTGTTGTTAATTGCGAAAAACCTTAGTTGAATTGTATAAAAGTAAATACAAAACAAATCTCTATATAAATATAATTATATGGGCGATCTAACGAATCGTCACGAGCAAAAAACAAAACAAAATTCCCTATGCGAATCAATTAATTTGTAATTAATTTCAATTAAAAATGAAAATTACTATGAACTATAGTAAACTAAATAAGGAAAGAATATCTAAAAAAAAAGAAAAAAAAATTAACAACACTACAAAATTTAAGAAAAATTCTCAGCTCAAAAGCGAAAACAGCAAAATCACAAAAGGGCTTCCAGTGCGGCATTGGCATCTAAAAGGATAATGCCGTAAAGGCTGTCCGGATCCAATTGCCAGCACAAAAACACACCTAAGAATTAGTTGTAGCATTAGCCGGAGAAGCCGGAGGAGCAATGGAGAAGAATGCGTAGAAATCACAACCAATTAATATCAAAAGTACACAACATATCGTCGTAAAACAATTATTTACACAAAAAAAAAAAAACTTATAACTAAAAACTAAAAACCTATTAAAATATCATCTTTGTTTAATTAATGGAATCAGCATATCAATTTTACAAAGGCAGAAGGAAAATTGATAAAAAAAAAAACATTTATTCAAATTTATAAGTTCAGCTAAAATCTAAAGGAAAAAAAAAAACAAAACATCAATTATGTGTCACAATTATATATGTTAACCAAGAGTTTAGTGTTGGTTATTGAACAAACCATATATAAATGAATCAATATATATATATATATGCATACATATGAATATACATATATAGCTAAATTGGTCTATAAATAAAATGAGTTGCGATTGCAAATCAGAGGCTCATTTGAAGTAAAATAGAAAAACACCCCACGTTTTTCGAGGAAGGGAAGACATTAATTAAATAAGTGTATTTACTGCAAATATCTCAATGTGCATAACAATATACATATATATACCTAATATATATATATATATAAATACTATATATATATATATAATATGCTAAAAAGTGTTTGGAAGACATTTTTTCGCATTGTTTTGAAATAGAAGACAATTTCAGCAAACAACAACAAGCATTTTGGAAGACATGCGTCAATTGCTAACCAACATCTCTTGCAATTAGTTTCTTAAGAGCTTAAACATAGTATATCAATAATTAAATATTTATAATTTATTTATATTTAAAGGCTAGCACACGTTGTTGTGTCAAACGCGACGCTGTGACAGACAATAATTAAATATATACTATATAACAATTTGTAGGAAATGCAAATTGTTGTGTGTAAAGTTTTAAATAACAGCATTGGCTACACTTGAAAAAATTAATACAAATAATTATATATATATATATATATATACCATAAACATTAGAAAATATTTATAATCTGGCACTCTATAAATGTTTGTAATTGCACAATTAGTTCCACAAAAAAAGAAGCAGAGTTTAAAATCGATTTCAGAGCACATTTATTTAAAACTTAATGCGGCTTCAATATATCAATGTGTAGCAAGTTAAAACATTATCAAAAAATATACATTATATTCAGATATCAAATAATGCACTTTACATTTATGTATATGTATATGTGTTAGGCGTTGCGTTTCTGCCATGAATACAGCGGCCAAAATATATAAAATATTATACAAAAAAAAAGAAATAACAATTAACAAACAACATCATCATCAATTACAAAAAATAAACCGTTTAGCATTCTTTGTTTCTTATAGATGGCATATTGAATTGATGCCATGGTGTAACATCAGCAACAACAGAGATAATAATGAAATGAAACTAAGAATATTAATTATGTATGTATTATAAACAAACAAGCTTAAGTAGGGTAGTCAAAATCCACGCACTGCAAAACAACCGTAAAGAGAAATTTAAAGACAATTCCATATTAATAACCGTACTACAGAGCAAAACCCCTACATAAAAGTCAAATATATTATGTGTTAAATGTTGTAAAGCCCCTCTAAAAACAAATTGTGTTTTATTTAAAATTGATTTACTTGGGGGGATAAGCCAAGGTGGCTAAAAATTTAATTTATTTTCAGAAATATGCGATACATATTGCAATTTCAACCATTTTAACCATTGCCAGATAGATAAATAGGTACATAGTGTTGAAATTGGATAATTTGAAGAAGTTCAGAGTGTTCCTAATCTTGTTACTTATTTTAAAGAATCTGTGCCTTTCTTTAAATATATTTTTTTTTAAATATTATTTTTTCCAATATTTTTGCCAACCACATATGGATATGAAAACAGTCTTTCTAGACCTGAAACTACTCTCACTTTAGAGCTTTGGCAATGCTTTCTACTTTAAGTAAATTAAGTTGTAATTTTTTAATGCATTAACTACAATAAATTTGGACCTTTGACAATGTTTTTTTTTTCTGTAGAATAATTTGCCATTTTCGAATACATTTATTTGTATTGCTGTCAATTTATCGTTTAATTTATTTTTATTAAATTTAGAACTTTGTACTAAAAGCTTTTCAATTCAAAAAAACTTACGATATTGAACTGCTTGCAGCAACTTATGCGCAAGCAGTTTACAGCAAAAAAGCTTTTTGGTGTGCTTACAGAAAGCTTACATCTGTTAAGTGCTTAGTACAAATTTTTAAATAAAATAGAACATTACTTTATTGTTTTGTTTGTTAATAATGTATTTTTATTTCAATTATTTTCATACGCATTTTATAAAAGAAATTTTACTTAAACTGGACGTGTTTGTATGTGTATAAAAATTAAGTTTCATATAAGTGTTTATCGTGTGTACAATTATTTAACAAAAACGTTCGGCAAGTTTCAGTAGTATGCCCACAATTCTTGAGTTAAAACATTTAAACTAATTTATAAAAACAAGGAAGATTCAAGTATGGTGCTTGACACCTTAGAAGTAATAAAGTTTTTACTTGTTAAGTACAAAATAAGGCTAGTGTGGCATTGTTTTTTGTTTTTCATTTTTCAGAATTTCCTTTTCTTTTTGTTGTTATTTCGCTAGTTTAACATATTTGCAATGATGAGTGTAGAAACAAGGTAAAAACTACATAAATACGCTAGCATAACAAACAAATTAATAATATTAACAGATGTGGGGAGCGTATGTAACTTTCATTTAGTTTATACAATAATTTCTTATATGCATGCTTCACGTATTTTTTATTTACGCTTATTAGCTTGCAAAATATGTATGTTACTTATGAATGCTTATAAAAGTTATATGTATAACATTATTACAGTTATAGTTGGCAAGTACAATTTAAATATTTGTTATCGTTATTCGTTAAGTTGTTAGTACAATAAATCAAGTAGTCAAATATTGCTGAGTGTCTTTTTCTGGTCTTTGAGTTTAAGCTAACCGAATATCCCGATGGTTTTATTATGACTTTTAGGTCTTTTAGACCCAAAAGATACATTAACTTATCGACATGCGATTAGACAAGCGTCTTCATCATTCTCCCGCCAGCTCTTCGATGCGGCACCGCACGGCATGCTCCAATACCTCCAGGCTACCATAGTCCAGCTCCTTGATGAGGCATAAAGTGGCTGACAGTAGATTTGAAGTCTGTTAAAGAACGAGGTTAGTCCCATGTAATATATTCCTTTGCCTTAAAGATTACTCACCCGGTTTACGGGACGTCGGTGTGCGTTTGTAACCATATCACTCAAGCGACTATCACGGCGTCTGTTTACATAAACATATATAGATGTAGATTATATAGAATTGATGTGATTATCAGCTGAGCTTACCTAGATCGGGGTCGCTCATCGGACTCCCATTCACTGCCATTCTCCCGGGCATTGCCATTCCTATAAGTGTAACGCTCTCCGGCATCAGGGCCCGCGCTGCGACGCTGTGGATAATACAGTTGCATCTGAGTGTTATAGGAATTATGGTGAACTTGAGGCGGTTGATTCTGTTGATGTTCCTCCCATTCGGTTAGATCGTTTTGACTGTGCCGATAATGCGCTGGATAAGGTGGTCTTTCCGACTGATAGTATTCCTGAATGAGATTGTTAGGTATATCGCATTTATAAGGCGTAACCATAATGGTATCTTGGCGGCTAATCCTGGCAATAGTTTCTTTAGCGATGCTTACCTTCATCGAATGTGTGGATATGCTGGGTGGCAGGTGCGCTGGACGCACCTCTCTATAGCCAACATTTGGACTCTCCTGATCAGAGCCGGGTGAGTGCTACTCGATGTGGTTGATTGTTGTTGTTGTTGTTGTTGTGTTGGTTAGTTTGGTGTGGTTGCATTGTTTTAGTTATAGGATGGAAGCACAAAGAAGTCGTTAGTCGTGTTGTTGTCTACAAACATCTCACATTACAAATTGCTGAGCTTATTGCCGTTGCCAAGAGTTAAACAGAATCGCCCAAAAATGTTACTTGATAAGACTTGAGAACCAGTTATTGGACATGCCTAGCCCCTTTAATTTTTGAGCTATTGTAGCATTGCTTCTTGACTACATAATGACCCATTTAATCAGCTAGCTTTTGGGTTCTGCGCTGCTTCTGTGGCAATTATGTTTCGTCTCGGTTTCAGTTACAACTGCTACTGCTACTGCTCTCTGCTGTTCGCTCGCTCAAAGTCAAATGCTGTTGCGGCACGACTTAACCCAGAAACCAAAGACCCCGCCTGACAATGGGCCAACCATCCAACGTGCTAGAACTAGAGAACCTTAACCATGCCAGTGCCACATCGCGTGACTCGTTCACGCGTAACGCGGCGCCCAACAAGGGCGATACCCGGCGACGAGGGCGGGGGCGGAGACGAGCCCGACTCAAGTGTGACGTGTATACGCCCAAAAACACAAATATATACTAAAAACAAGCCCTAACTAACTCTAGTTTGACTAGGCTCGGCAACAAGCTCATCATTGTTATATGTTACGTTGATTTAGTTTAGCCTGAGGGATCTTACATCATATTGATGAAAGGAAGTGCGTTGCTCTTTAGTTATGGTGTTATATTTGGGCGATGGCGGGTGCGCAGGTTCCTGGGAATACAATATAGAATATGGAATGCCAAAAAAAAATGGGTTAGTGTTAGTTCTCGTTTTGGTCACGAATGAAATTTATAAACGCTAAACTATTTTTGCTTTTTCACTGATTGAATATTCCACATTAAAAATCGGACGTCAGTTAATGATAGCAACAACAAATGCTTAATAATATAATAATAGAATATTTATACTGGCTGTGTCACATTATTTTAAGCCAATCTAACCGGAACCCAAAGCTTTTTGTTAAATAGTTCTTTATTAAATTGCTTACAATAGAGCTGGACAACAATCATCAAAGTGACGTTACGAGCATTCAATGGATTGATTTATTGATGCCATATATTAAATCATAAAATTTGAATATTAAAAACCATATGGATGCAATACTATCGATAGTGGCTTTAAGGAACCCTCGATACTATCGACAATGCCTTTGGTTGTTCTCCAGCTCTAGTTTAAAGCAATCCCCAACTTTTACTGGCTATCAATTTCATTTAATATTTCAATTTATAACTTTAACTGTTTGCAACTCGCATAATAACTTATTTTAATAAACAATTCTATTATCGTGAACTTTGTTATTTGACTCCCTATAGAATTAAATTAGGGTCAGTCAGTAAACACAATTATATTTGCCGTCTGTTTGCCCTAACGTTAAGCGTTCGTTTACCTTGGTGGGTGTTGGGGGCATTGAGTTTTGCAATTGATTGGTATATAAATCGCTGACATTATTGGTTATTGTAGTTCCATCGATGTTATTAGCAAGCGGACTTGCTAATTGTGGCGGCTTGTTAATAATTAGGATAAATATACTTTGTTAAATGCAGGGCGTAATTAGAGGGGGCGTGTTTGTGTCAGTTGTGTATAATAGAGAGCACTCAACGGGACATAGAAATGTCGGAATACAAAGGAATTCTTTTTTACCTCTTTCACAGGGCTCGCGCTGCGGCTCTGTTGATACTGTTGTTGTTGCTGCTGTTGTTGTTGTTGTTCATGTTGTTGCTGAGGAGATTGTTGTCGTTGCTGCGGTGAGTGCTGTGGATAGTGTTGCTGCTGCTGCTGCTGCTGATGATGTTGCTGCTGTGACTGCTGTTGTTGTTGCTGTGGTGAGGCACGCTGTTGTTGTTGTTGTTGTCTCACCTCATAGGCATCCTCATAGATGTCATCTTCCCCCATCTGATCATGGCGCATGGCATTATCTAGTTCCTCCTGTGTGACCTCGACATTATCTAGTTTCTTGAGGTTAGGCAAAGCGCGTAACACGATCGATCGATAGCTGCGGTTGACAGTTGCAAAAAGGTGTTAAAATGGGGTTATTCTGAATACCACAAAATCTAACAAAATACATAGATATAAATACTTACTTTGGTCCCGCAAGCTCACAGCATGGATTCTCCTCTAGCCATAGATACTTAAGCGCTGGTAAACTTTGCAAATGAACAATTTCATTGATACTCTGTATATTATTTTTACGCAAATATAACTCTTGCAGTTTTACACAGTCTACAAAGGGGGATAAGCTGCTGATTTTGTTGACGCTGCAAAGAAGAAACAATCGAAGATCGTAAGTAATAATAATTTTATATCTGCTAAATTCTGTGAACTTCAAAACTTGTTTTCATTTTTGTTTCAGTGTATATTAAGTGACAAAGACGCCCCGGTTAAGTGCCATGAATCATTTTAAAGTTATGCTGCGGCTTCCACACAAAAGATACAAAAGATTTGCTGCACGAGGTCATTAACTTCACGGTGGAAACTTTCTTTAAAGCATTCTTAATGCGTACCGTTAGAGAACACAACCAGAAAACATGGCATGTTAAGCTACCTTTGCCTGCTGGGCAAGACAAGAAACAAGATGCGATGCAGACGCGTTGTTGTAGTTGTCATCGTTTAACATTAAGTAGTAGCACCGTCATCGTCTAGGTCAGTTCGCAATTTCATTGTTGTTATATTTTGCACCTCATTCAGCGCTAATTACTCTCAAATTGGCAATTTAGCGGAGCTGCGCGTGCTTTGATTAGTTGCCATGTTGCCTTCCCTTCTACGATAAGATAAGAATTGATAGCTGACTGTTGTGTCAGTCGATTGATGCCACAGAATGAAGACATGGTTGTGTATAAATAAAACCACAGCAGACACTTCTATACTTAGAAGCGATCTCGATCGTAAATGGCACACGGGTGCATTGGCATGGCAACTTTTGGAGGCGCTGTCAACGCAACAAATTACTATTTATAGAGTCAGAAACTGGCACATGACACTCAACGGAAACCATAAACCGAGGTAGGCCACTAATATGCATAGTTAGACTCACATTAGAGGCATCAATGTCTTTCAAGGTTAGCACTTGGGTTTCAAGTAGCCGGGGAAATAATAATGGAGCCCAGCAAAGTGCCAACAGCACGCAATGCAAATCAATAAAAAAAAATATATAAAAAGAATATATATTCAACCATGCAACCAGGCGAATGAGTAATACCTAAATACAATTACAACTAGGCCTACAAGAACTGATTTATGGATAGACGACTGACTATGTGCAATTTCAAGCTGACAGCCTGGTGGCGACGACCTACGCCTAGCACAACAATCAAAAATCAACAATGACAACAACAACAACAACAACAACAGAACAGCAATATCACGAACAACTTTCAACTCCATAAGGCGCCCATAAATGGCAAACAAAGTGGGCACAACAAAGACTTTGTTAAGGCTGCTCAGCGACATGAAACCAAAAGGGTTTTCTTGTTTAATGCAAATATCACGGACGGAGTTTCGTTATACGGTTCGAAAAGTTATTGCCCCTGGTGTGGAGTGTGCCAAGACTTGCTTTATCTATTGACTGATAATGCTCAAATAATTACCTAGAGTGTCTTAATTGAGTAGCCGCCCTCTGATAATGCTTACAGCGGGTTGGGTTGGCACTGAAAACTGACGAGTCTTATGAATATGGGTGCGTGTTTCTATAAAAAGTATTTTGCCTTAACCCAGCTACAGAGTGACAGGAAGGGGCCTTATACCTTATCCAAAAAAAACATGCTCGACTAGAAAAGCCATATCGCTATTTACTGCTTCAACAGAAAGTTTTACCAAATAGTGGCTGTGTTCTTTTTATCATATCGTATGAAACTTCCAAGATAGGTAGTTGATATATTAAATTATACATATACCGAAAATTAAGAGTCTATACTTCATAGTTTTCTTTAACTTTGTTTATTGCTATGCATAAATAAATAGCTTGATCGTAGTCTTAAGTGACCACAGGGGGTCCTTAGTTGTTGATGGGCTAAAAACAGACAATGTAGACAAATCAATGAGAAAATTGTTTAATTTAGTACACATGATTCTTATTTTAAATGTGAATAAGCTTTCTCACACTAGGCATATCAATGCTCTCTTCATGAACTATTCCTAAAAAAAAACATCTGTTTGCCACAATTTTATTTCGCTAAGCCTTTCTTTATAAGTTGTTCGTATATGGCAGGCGCATAATAAATACATTATAATACTTAATATATATATTTATAGTCGTGCAATATGTTGCCCATATGACAGACAGACAGTTGGCTTGCAAATCGATCAAAACGACCTTGACAGTCAAAACAATGATTTTGCCTTAAAAGGCCACAATGAACAAGGCAACAAAAACAACTCAAGAAAACTCAAAGATACTTGGCATAATCATCACCTACATGCATGTACAAGTATCTGTTGTGTGCTACAAGTATCTGTAGCTTGTATCTTGTATCTGTAGCAGCAAGTGCGCTGCTGCTCCCCCTACGCACTTTGGCGAGACCCACGCCTGTGCTGGGCACTTACTGGACGCAAAACTATAAAAAAAACAGCAGCAACAACAAAATCTACAAAAAAACCAAGTCGTTGTTGCCAATTTTGGTGCTCCCACAACTTTTGTTATATTTGTAGTTTGTTTGTGGTTGCTGTTGTTGTTGCTGTGTTTCTGCTTTTTGCATTAATTACGCGCTTGAGCATGCCAAAGTATTTTTTCGCTTGCCTGTTGATGATGATGCCGCTGCCTCTCGCTGTGCGAATGACATCATTTGAGTACAAGTATCTGATGGATAGGCACTTGGATTCGTATAGCTTACGCTCTCTCCCACAATGCGAAGATTTGTTAAGCTGCGGCAAGCGCTTAATTGAATTTCAAATCAATCAAAGGCGGTTCAGGAAATGAGCGTAACGCTTTTCTAATCGATACCAGACCAAATTGGCTAAATTACAGGAATTGCAAACTTACCTAAGCGCCAAAACTTCAACACCACGCATGCGTTTGATTATGGATACATCGCTGAGATCACTGCCCCTATAAAGAAGAAAATAAGAAAAGAAATTTGAAAATACAAATTACAAATATTGATTATGCTTTTATTTATGACCTAATGAGGATTGGTGCCCTTCGATTTTGGAGGTAAAAATATGCCAAAATTAAAACAATAAATAAAAAAGGAATATGTATATTGAAAATCGCATAACAAATTGCCAGAAATTTAATTTTCATTGAAAAAATATAAGATAAAAGTGGATGTAAGCGCATCTAAGCTCATGATAAGCTTATGGCCAAGTTGATGAGACGCAGTTTGAAAAAGTAGTTCAACTGCTCGCTGCCAACGGCATTCAAAAGCTTTGAAGTGCAGCACTAGGAAAACGCTTGAATGTTCTAAGACGTTTTCCACTTAACCCCTTAGAAGCCGTGACTCGGCACAGATAGGCGGGCGAGTGGACAACGCAGATGAAACTGGTTAGGAGCTGGCTGGTAGCTGCTTTCAATGCGAGAGGGATTCAGGTCAGCCAGGTTGGATGTGCAGTGAAAGCGGCAAGTGGGCAGATCCACAGATCATGGGCCATGGACTAGACTAGGCTTTCACTGCAGCCAATGGATTAAACTCAACTTACCAACAATTCAATTTTTTAATTAAAGATAGATCCGATTGCTTGGCACGCGCAATAACCATTTCCTCCGTTAGACGAGACATTTTATCAATTGTATTTTTGCTGGCCAACAAATAAGCGTTGTAACTACTCTTTAATTATATTGGTTGTAAACAGGTGTGCCACGAGCCCGTTTGTACTAAAAGTAAATATATATAAATTTTTGTTTGTTTGTTTGTTTGTGTTGTTTTTGAGCTGCGTTAGTTTGTTTGTGATAGATTTTGAATTTAGACAGCGAAAGGTGAACAACAAAAGTTTACAACAGGTTACAACGTTTGTTGATTGCTGTTGTTATTGAAATCAGTAGCGTGGCGTGGGCGTGTACACAGCTCGTAATTATTTACAGTCTCCAGCTCCTGCGTAGTGTTTTGTATCTTTGCAGTTAGCCCAGGTGTAAACTGTAAACCGTGGCTGCCTGCTAGATAGCTGGAACTGCGCTGGCGTAACTCACACGGATGACTAAGCGCTGAATTGCTGTTTTGTTGGTATTGTTGTTTTTTGTTGTTGTTGTTGTTGCAGCGACTGTTGCTTTAAACTATTGCGCGTTTTTAAGCTATTAACGTAATTCACTTTTCAAGTCGCTCACTGACTCTTTCTCTTTCTTTCTTTCTCTGCACAACTTTTACTAACGAAATTAGTAGTTTCAGTACGTTATATATATACTGATTTATGATATTTGTTCATCTTTTGCCAGACTTTACTTTAAATTTTGACTATTTTGCATCGTTTGGATCGATTTTTCCGTTGTTGAATATGCAACTGACAGACGTTATAAAAATGTATATACCCACAAGTTTTTGTTAGATGTATCACACTTGTCACTGTTTCTGCTACGAAAAAGTGTTAATATTTGACGCAACTGTAAACGAAATGTTTGTGTGATGGCATTTGTTTTGCCGCTGTTTTACAAAGATTTATTTTGGATTTTTCATGCACAATTTTCATAGCTGACTTTTCACACACACCCATGCACAGCCGCGTTCGTTTACAAGTATTTGTGTGCGTTTGAGCGAGATAGCATGCGAGCGCGCTTGAACTCGACGTTCGTCTATCTGACAGATACTTTTTGTGATACGTGCGCTCGAAGAGACAGCGCCGCAACGACTGGTGCTTTGGGGCTGAACGAGAGCTTTCGTTGTGTTTGTTTACGAATGCCGTGTGAAAGGCAGCGGCCGTTAGTTGGTGTGCGTGCGTGGCAATGGTCAATGGCAGCCTCTGTCGTGTGCCTGCAACATGCACTGGCTGCAATAGCTAAATATAAATATTTAATTAAAAATTACTATTGCACATTTCAATAAAAAAATTTATTTCTTTAATGGCAAGCGAGCAATTCCGACGAAGGTTGTTGAGTGTCATCGATATATCGATGCGGAAGAGACTGCCATTCTTATAAGCATATCGATATAAATATTTCTGACTATTTTGTTTAAATAAAAGTCTCCGAAGCAATTTGTGCCTTACACTACACTAATTATTATTTAACTACACATAGTTAACTTTTAATAATTTAAATTAATTTAATTATCCGACAACGATACTATCGTCATGATCAGCGATATCTGTGCAATCGATACTCTACTCGATTCCGGCAGTCGAAGCTGATGACGAACGTGAAAAATCATCTAAAAATAAATTAAAAATATTAAGCGACGCATTATAGAAACTGTGGGGCAATACAATTAGCCAAATATACGCTATATGTGTATATATATATAAATATAGCCAAATAAACAAGCCAGAGAACAAACATACACATTTGTAGACAATTTGTAAGCAAAAATCAAACGAAAACACGTCGCGTCGTCGTCGTTTCGTGCTGATTTATTTATGAATTAATTTCTCTCTCTATCTCGCGTAGCTGGCGTTTTGGGCTTTGTTCACAATTCGCGCTCGGTGTCGCTCATTTGTGTGTGGAATTTTGCAGCATTCATTAGTATTTGTTGTGCCGTGGGACGAAGACAACGTCTCCACCTCTGTGTCCGCATTAAAAAATATAAAACGATAACCTTGGGCGTATATTCCGACGGCGGGTAAAAACAATTGAGCCCCGTTGAGCGAGCGAGCGAGCGTCCATTAGAAGTGGAGTTGGAGCTCGAGCTGTGCAGGGCAAATCAAACATCTGGCGAGATAAGGGCGCCAGCCACATTATAACATTATACCCGTATTTCAATTTGCCTCATTTGTATTGCAAAAACGGCGCATATATTGGATAGAAGCGCCGAGAGATATATAGTAGAACGTAAGTCGATTACGTCATCGTTTGAGCAATTTTTTCTAAATATCAAGTGATTTTCTTGTTCGCTATTTCATTTCTAGTTATTGGCCCAATCGCGTCTGTATTTGTGTGTGTGTATGTCTGTTGGCAATTGGCCTAAAATAGGAAAAACAGTCGCAAGATGATTCATGTAGGCGAAAACACCTGGAACCTGCGGATACTCATAACAGATCTGCAGGTGGAGAAAACGCTGCGTGTGCGCGGTGATCAGCATATTGGCGGTGTTATGCTGCAGCTGGTCGATCCAGAGATGCCCAAGGATTGGTCTGATCATGCGCTCTGGTGGCCCGCTAAAAACATTTGGCTAACGCGCACGCGCTCCACTCTCGACCAAGCGGGCGTCCAATCGGATTCATTTCTATATTTTACGCCCATGCACAAGACACTCCGTGTGCAAATGCCGGACTTGCGTTATTTGGACTATCGCGTCAATTTCTCGATTAAAACATTTGGCGCTGTTGTGAATCTATGCAAAGATTTGGATATACGTTATCCGGAGGAGCTGTCACTATGCAAGCCCATCGAGCAGGAGCATTTAAAGAAGAATTTTTCCAAGCTGCCACAAAAGATGATACCCGTCGCAGAGGCAAATGGTACCGCCTATTTGCAGCCAGCAGCGGACACCAACTCATTTGTGCCCATTACAAATGCCTATAATGGTAGCAACGGCAGCCTGGACAGATCACATGGCAATGGTAATCTACTATGCGCGCCAGCGTCCCCATATGCAACGACGCCGCGTCGTGCGGCCACAGCGCCAGGCACTCCAATTAGCTCCCCGACAGGCACCTGGAAGCACAACACTAGCCACAATGGTTACACGGCCTATGACTCGGGCTCTAGCTTTGGCGATTTGCAGGAGAATCTGGCCGTCTCACCACGCTCACCCAGTCCCGATGTGCGGGCTCGCCTAGTGCGTCCTAAAACATTGGTGCAGAAGGCACGCCTTAATGTCGGCTGGCTGGACTCTTCGCTGTCCATTATGGAGCAGGGCGTGCGTGAATATGATACGCTCTGTTTACGTTTTAAGTACTACACTTTCTTTGACCTGAATCCCAAGTACGATCAGGTGCGCATCAATCAGCTGTATGAGCAGGCCAAATGGTCCATACTCAATGAGGAGTTGGACTGCACCGAGGAGGAGACACTGATGTTTGCCGCACTGCAGTTTCAGGTGAATCACCAAACCGATCTGAATCCACCAGGCATTGATTCGGGTATCGATACGTCAAGCCAGGAGAATGGCGGCGACGATGACATTGACTCGGCGCTCAACGAGCTGCAAATCACACTGGAGGGTCCCAATGCCGGCGGCGATAAGGGCAACATCACACGGATACCTGAACTATCCGACTACTTGCGTTTCCTGAAGCCACAGCTGTTCACACTTAAAGGCTACAAGCGCTACTATTTCACCTATCGGGACCTGCATCTGTATTTGTACAAATCGCAGGATGATTCACGTCGTGGTGCGCCCAGCATCAGCATCAATCTGCGCGGCTGCGAAGTAACACCCGACGTGCATTTAGCCCAAAGCAAATTTGGCATACGTCTGGAGGTGCCGCCGGCGGGAAGCAATGGCCCCAATAGCGAATTCTGGGTACGCTGCGAGAATGAGGAGCAATATGCCAAATGGATGGCTGCCTGTCGACTGGCGGCCAAGGGTCGCTCGTTGGCCGACAGCAGCTATGACAGTGAGGTGAGCAGCATACGATCGCTGCTGCAAATGCAGAAGCCTCAGGCACAGGCTGCCCCATTGAACATCAATCCGCGCAGCGTAGATGCCAACGATTATCTGTCTCCCAAAATGCTGCGTAAGCTGTCCGGCAAGGCAACACAGCGTATTCTGGAGGCACACGCCAACGTGCGCCAGCTGCAACTGATGGATGCCAAGTTGAAATATATACAGGCCTGGCAATCACTGCCGGACTTTGGAGTTACGTTGTTTGTCATCAAATTCGATGGCCACAAGAAGGAGGAACTGCTGGGCGTTGCGCACAATCGCATCATGCGCATGGATCTAAATACGGGCGACCACATCAAGACCTGGCGCTACAACACAATGAAGGCCTGGAATGTTAACTGGGGCATTAAATGCATGATGATTCAATTCAACGATGAGAATGTCGTATTCTCTTGCCTATCCGCTGACTGCAAGGTGGTGCATGAGTTCATTGGCGGTTATATCTTCATGTCGATGCGTTCCAAGGAAAACAACCAGACACTTAACGAGGAAATGTTCCACAAACTAACCGGCGGCTGGTCATAAACGCAAACGTAAACGTAAACATAAACAACAACTGTACTCACAGTCTTAAAAGTGCCAAGCACAAAATGTCGCATGTTTTAAATTGTATCAGAATTAATTAATTTGTGTGTGTAAATGTTATAAGCAATAGAGCCCCAATTGGGCTTGCCTCTATTGTCCACGTTAATATCTAGACTAATATGTAATAATCTGTAATACTTATAACGAAACCCATGTTGTGCCTTTAAACGGATCAATTTTTGAATTTTTTGTTCGAGTCCATGTTCATTGTGTGTACTAAAAAGTAGAAATCGTGTTAATTGTGCCTCGTTATCAGTGTAATTTTTTACTTAGTTGAAATTTGGTAGAAAAATATCTCGCCGACCAGCTAATCAGTCTTTTTGTACTACATTTTTATCAAATCGGAATCGAGACGCGTTCGAAGCGTTCGAGTGGCCTTGCAAATGCTTTGCAAACTAACCAGAAATTTTATATATTGTATATTTATTAAACAAATTAATAAGCAAATAAATTATTTTGTATGTTTTTAATGATCGTAAAAACAAAATTTTCTCTGTATTTCTCTGTATCCATGCGGCTGAAAACATGAGCTGCTCTTGCGATTACTCATTGAGGGGCGTGCGTGTCTTAAGTCCGTGTTGTTGCAACGGCATTTAATATAAAGCGTGCTATTGTTATTAATAAACTTTCTGTTCAATTGATAAGCAAATTGTCGCCACGACCGACTCATTGCCCAGAGGCAATATTTGCGCAGCAGATGCCATATAAGTGGATTACGAACGAGTTACATTGAATTAAAAGTGCACATTTATGTTGATTGATGAGTTTTGTACGATTCGTAAAAGGGTGTGCTGTCTCAGGAGCAACTACTCACAATCTTCGGTCACAAGGTCAGGCAGCGCATGCAAATCTGAAGCAGCTTCAATTTAAATCAATTTAATTGAATTATAGTGTGGCTGCTTAGTTTAAATGGAGTGTGAATACAATTGTAACGTAAAGAATGTACTTATTTATGATATATCAAAAGCTTTAAAGAAAAACAGAATAAGGGTTAACAAAAAGTGCAAGTGCTCTATTACTTGCGCGGGCTACTTTAAAAATTTCAAAGGCTATCGACAAATCGAGTTTTGGCACTCGATTTCTGTCAGCTTTATTGAGCTGCCACACTGCTGTTTTTATTTGTTTATTAATCGACCCGCCAGTTATCGATAGTTAGTTATCGCAACAACGCCGCATGATTCTTGCGGACCAGGCAGCCCAACAACAAATTTTAATTTAATGAGTTAATATTATTAATTATGGACGACGAAGAGGACCCCATTGTAGAGGAAATACCAGTATTTCTGTCGAAAAACCTGCAGGACAGCCTATACCTGTTCCAGTATCCCACAAAAACAGATCTGCTAAATCACGACGATGCCGTCGTTGTCAACTGTTGTGTGAAACCGCTTACACAGGAGGTCAAAGTGGATTTCGGACTGAACATAGATTCCAAGCACTATGACCGCTTCAAAGGTGAGCAGTTCGCAGTGGCCGCCGATGGCAAAAACACCTATGGCGCTGTTACTTCAAAGAGCGCCGAGCGACCGACATACAAGCGTGGCATAATGGACAAACAGGCGTTTATCAGCACTCGCTCGCTGACAGACATCTCGAAATACGTGGTAGGTATTTATACGGACAAGGAGGTGCATCTTTCCCCACTGGCAAGCATGGTGCAGCTGCGACCCTCGCTAAACTACTTCGACAAGGAGGACAAACGGCGAAAGGCGGAACAAAAGGCACAGAACGAAGACTTTGATGAAGAGGAGGTGGCACAACAGGTGACGGTGAAGTTTGCACGTGGCACTGGCGCTGGCGCCGCTGCTAAAAAGACCAAGGAGCAGCGCGGCACTTACGACAACTTTGTGCAACGCATTGTAGACGAACCTTGGTGTGAGACCTATTGGCATGCACGCCACACGCCCACCGCCGAACTGGAGCGACAGAAGCTCTACAGCACCAATCATCAGGCCAATCAGTCGCTATCGCTGTCACCCAGCGGATATCTGTGCAAGCTGCTGCCACATGATGAGCACGTCCAACAGGTGGATGCGACCAATTTGACGCCAGTGTATAACAGGGCCATGCTAAAGACTTTGCCGTTACTGGAACAGCTGCGCGTTCTACTCAAAGATGCCAAGATACTCTCTTTTACGGATGTAATGCACATTCTCACGGAGCACATCGATCCGCATGCCAACGCTGAGAAAGTGTTAGCATTGCTGCCGCAGGTGGGCATTCTGCTACACGGCAACTGGGTACCCAAATCGGAGATTGTCTATCCGGAAAAGATGCTATCACATGCCAACGGCGTCACCTCGGAGCAAATGATACGCGCCAGAGATTATATAGTATGCAAAAAGTTACTTTAATGATATCAATTTGGTTAATTAATGTTTAAACTTTGCTCCACAGCTCTTCAGATTCTCGCGCACCCAGTGCCTGTATCGCAACCAGGTGATGACCGCCACCCAATTGCCGCCTGCCGAGGCTCTGGACGTGCTGAGCACTGTGGCACGTGTCAATGCTACGAAACGCTGGGAGCTGCTGCTGCCGCCTGACAAGGAGTTTGAGCAGAAGCATGTGGAGCTGGCACAGCGCCAGGAGATGCTTTGGCGTGCCACGGAGCAGTCCTACAACGAAATGGACTGGGCCAAGGAAACGAAGCGCGTGCGCAAGAGATCTACGCGCAAAAGTGAATCACAACAGCAGCAAACGACAATGCCGCCTCCTGCGTCACATCAATCCACAGAGGCGTAGCAGCGACTAATAGTTACAAATATTAAATTGAAAAGAAAAATGAGTTTATGTTGTTACAAACAACTTTTTCTTAGTGTACGGGATGTTATTAATTTGGCTTATGTGGATTTGCTAAATTGCCTTGTAGTTGCTTCTGTTTTTATATATTATTTTATTTAGTATCAAAATAAACTTAAACTGCCACTGCAAAACCATTATTTTAAATTTGGCAGTACCATTTTGAGTAAACCAGTATTTTCCGGTTAACATCTGTTAATTATTTTCTGCAAATATTTTAGGTAAAATTTAAATAATTTGAAGAAATTATGCTAATAGAATTATATTTGTGTGCTTATTTAATATATTTCAATATTATTAAATGCCAAATTATCCCGTAAATATAAATCATTTGAAAACATCATAACAGCTACAGTATTTTTTAACGGAATGTTATTTCATTTTAAAATGGTATTTTTTGACTGCTTAGCTTCGGTCACACTGAGCGCCGTGTTCGTTTATTCGTTTTGATGTCCGAAGAACGAGCAGCACGTCGGTCGCGCATGTTATTAATATCAAAAATTCAAAGAGTTGTTAACACCAGCAGTCAACACAAGTGCAACAATTAATGAAATATTAAATAAAGCAATTATTTTGTGAAAAGTGCGCCAACTGCAAGGCGGTCAATGCACAACAAGTGAAGTTCAAATCAAAGCAAACTGCGGCGGCGTCGCTTTGTGTCGTGTTTTGTTCTTTCGTTCGGTTTTTAGATATTCAAAGTCGCTTTTTAGCTCTCTTTCTCCTCCCCCCTCATTTTCTGTTGGTCGCGAGTGCGTTTGCGTGGCGCGATGTTCAGTCCATAAAGTGCAGCGCAAAGTTTGTTTCCATAATACTATATTGTTTTTCTTTTAAAAACAATGTCGGAGGCCGAGCAGAAGACCTTGTCACCCAAGCGCAGCGAGCCTGCTGACGCTGCGCCGGAGCATCAACAGCAGCTGCTGTTGCATCAGACCACACAATCGCTGCTCATGGCCAGCTCCATGCTGTGTACCGCTAACATGCCTCCACACCTGCCACCTTCCCCGCACCAGCAACAGCACCAGCACCAGCACACGCATCCGCACCAGCAGACACAAATCAAATTCAATGTTGAGGATTTGCTGCACGAGAACAATATGCTGCATACCAAAATCAAGGAGCTGAGTATTGAACGCGATCGCCTGCTCTGCGAGGTGTCCAATTTGCGCTTTGAATTGGACATGTTCGAGCTAAAGCGCATGCCACTCGAACTGGATGACGGGTGAGTAATTGAGTTGTACATTGTAGTTGAATTATAAAACGAACTCGATATTCGTTCGATATAATCGGGATTTAAAATTCGTTAAGTTTGCACACTTTCGCTAAGTTCGTTTCTTAAGTTACTGCAGTAGAAAGGACTATAATCGAACTCAAGTGAACGACAATCAGAAATCATTCGTTAAGTTTAATTAAACTCATTTTGAACGATTCTCACGAATAACATAAACTACTTTATTTGCTCCGTTCAAAGGGGGGTTGGGGGGAGAACTGAGTCATTGCTGCGTCATGTCCTCACCTCAATCCAGCTGTCAAATTGGCTGCAGGGCTAAGAGTTCACAGTGTTTCTGGTTTTTGCAACCCCATTTACCCGTAATGTGCATTTTTGCTACCTGTGTGTGTGTCTCTGTCTCACAGTCATGGCCAAAATGTTGAGCACCAACTGCTCGATCTTAATTTTTTTTATTTATTTTTTTTTATATTTTTGCAACTCTGACTCAACCGCCGGTTTGCTTTCGTTATGTTTTCGCCCTACCTTTTAGGCTTATCGATCGCCATCGCATTTGTTTGCTTAAACTCTTTTGCCTCATATGTATTTGTGTGTGTAATACATATGTACACATGTATGTGTATCTTCCACCTTATCACAGTCGCCTTGCTGATAAGGCTGATAGGCGTCGATAAGCCTCCAAATAAATTGAAACTAGGAATTCAACGGCGGAAATTCAATGGCAAGTTTAGGGTATCTGCTATAGTTGCTGTTGCCTCTTGTGTCTAGAGATGGCACACACAGGCCCTGACCTAAAAAGCACGATAAAAAACGATAATAGTACTTTATTTAATTAAGGTATATCATCGTGCTTAATTTAGACTGTAATAACTGAAGAAAATATGTGTATATATGTGTGTGTTAAGTGATAAGTAAAAATTAAAGCCAAATAACAAGCGATTGTAGTCTATATGCTATATAGATCAAGGCACAATTTTTAATATAAATATAAAGAAAATTAATATACAATTAAATTGAAAACAGAAATCCCATCTTTACCAAAATAATATACAAGCTAGCATTTTTTCAACTTATATATTTTTTAGATCAAAATTATTATGTAAATTTACAAATTCACACTGTGCTTAATTAACAATGTTGTATTTGTATTTTAGCATATTAGTATGACCACGTTTTTAAAAAGAAGGCCAGACTAAAATTAAGAAAATATAAAAATATATTTTTAACATATTCTTGAGGTGCTGCAGACACCGCTAATAATTCTTCGAAAAAACCTTGGAATGAAAGGAATAAAAAGAACGTTAGTGAAATTTTGTCTGAGATCAGAATAGAACTTCTGTATGCCGCGCCCAGTTCCAGTAGAAGGTCAAATATGTATCTCTATCGGTTAGGAATCTTGTACCAATGTACCACGCCCATCTCTAACATGAAAACAAAATTAAGGCAGAGATTATGCCGCTTTAAATGCAAAGTAAACACGCAAAGTAACCGAAAAGATACATTTTTGAATAACAGTGACACATATCGTCATTGAGATACAGATACAAATGCAAATATAGACATAGATACATAGATACAGAAATGAACGTTAATTGGTATGTTTTAAGTTTGTTTTGCCTTGTGGTCATGCCCAGAGTTGAACCCGTTTACGCAAATAAACGCAAGTGTTCAGTTAGAGCAGCTCTAACTGTTGTTTTAACCTCGCCGTGGATCATCGGGGAAAAGATTCTTTGGCTTTGTCTGCTTTAACATTTTGGCGTTGTTCACCTTCGCAAAAAGCATTAAATTAAGCAAAAATTCAAAAAATAAGAGAACCCAAAAAAATTCTCAAAAATGAAAACGTTGAAAATGCGCGGGCAGCTCAAATGAAGTTGTTGTTGTCACTGTGGTTGTTGTGGTTGTTGTTGTGTGTGTTGTTGTGGTCTGCTGCTTTTGGTCAGCCAACACAATACACAATGTCGTTGGCTTTTCGCCCAGTCCCGCTGTCAGTTCAACAACTCATTAGCCAAGTTATCATCATCTAATAAAGCTAAAAGCAACAACCACAACAACCACACGCCAGCTTCGTATAGTTGTATGTTGTTGTATGGCTATGGAAATGGCTGTAAAAAAAAAAAGATACAAAAAAAAAATAAACATTTGCCCATTTTAAAATGTCTGCTGAGTGCGATAATTAAGCGAGTTGGAGAGTCTATTAATTCCATACGCCCCTTTTAAACTTGCCCATCATGAGAGACAAAGGCAGAGATATGTATGGAGAAACCCAGAGATAGAGAGAGTTTTTACATTAAAGGGATGAGCAACGGTTTTTTGGTCTATTTAATGGGTGTGCACTGTGCCAAGCTACTTAGTAATAGCATAATAGTAGCTGAAGTTTCGCTTATACAAAGAGAGTCCAATAACTTTGTTAAATAACTTAATTGGCAGAATATGATATATATGTTTCAATTATAAAGGCTGGTAATTCATATATAGAAAATATTCTATAATTAAGCGCAAATGCTTATTTATAAGTAGAATTGTTATAAGCTGAGTAATTTATATTCCAATTAGAAAAGACACGCGTTCTGACTTTTGACCTTACTATTTGTATGTCTTTGAAGTTCATAGAGTCTCACTCTAGAAACATGCTGAAAACACTTAATGGGAACCATAATATGGAGCCACCCAGATGTTTAAGACTAAATTTCCTTTAAAATGCCCAATAGTCATAGAATTTACAATTTTATAATTGCAAGCTGGCAATTTAATATTTTAAAGTTGTACGCAAAGTAAACTATTTTTTTCTATTTTTGCATTTGCAATTATTAATAATATTCGATTAAAATTATAGAAATTTTTAAAATCAAGTTATTCAAAATTTTCTTTGCAAATAAGCTTCAATTAGAGAATTTTTCAATTAACCTGACTTTGTTTTTGAATTTAGTGAATGTTATACATTTATAATTACCTCTTAATATATTTCATTATTATAAATATTATATTAATAAGCGCTAATGTTATTTTATATTTTTCTAATAAGCTGATTAATTTCATTTCAATTATTCTATTATAAATGCCATTTTGACTTCATTATGAATTTCTTACATAAAAACTCTGCAGAGACCCAGTCGACTAATGAAGTCTAACTGAAAACAATAAATCAGACCCCTCCAGTTAAAGAGCACTAAAAATCCTATAAAATATCTAGTACCTATAGAGTTATATAGAGTTTACTACTTAATAATTGTAGGCTATCTGTTTTATATTTAAATTTATAAAACACAAATAGGTAATTTAGTAAATTGATAAAACATTATTTAAAATTAGCATAATAATCCCGCAGTTGTCTTCATTTTTAGTAAACTATTTTACTGAATAAATTACTAAAACTAGTATTTTTAAATTAATTCGACTTTGCTTTTGGATTTAGCGGTCGGAATAATTCTAAGATCTTCGGTGTATGTGTACTTTTGACCTGTAAATATTTTTATTTAATTAAAAAATTGAATTTCAAATTTCCCATCTTTGTTTAACTGAAGTACACAACTTTATAGTGTATTTAAACTTCGTTGCAGAAACTTTAGCTTGATCTGTTGAATAAAGTAGTGGTAACTTTATTCTATTCATTTGCATGCAACATTTGCTTGCTGTGGGCTGTGGCTCCTAATTTCAAAACATGCGTGCAGCAAATGATTTTTTTTTTATTTTTTAATTAAAACTTATGCTAAATGGACATGCACTGTGTTACTTAGAGAGAGAGAGAGAGACAGAGAGAGAGAGAGAGAGAGAGAGAACTGCTGATCTAAGCGTTAGGGTTTGGGGGAGTATATACGCCAGCTGTTTGACTAGACTATAAAATACAACATACATATATTTATTTATTACGCATACATTAAACAAAAAAAAAACAAAAAAAAAAATACAGAAACTTTTCACATGAGCCGTCAAAGTTTTCAATTGAAAAATGAGATCATCAAGGCGACAGGCAAAGCAGCAAAAGAATAATAATTAAAATCACTTGGATATATCATTTTATGAAATGTTTATTAAACAATGCCAATTGTGTTTCTTTTGCTGTCGTATGTGAATTTTACTTAAAAAAAAAACAACTTTAGAGCTTATAACTTAAGTCTTTGCGGATTAGTTTGGACTACGCAAAACGCACAATGTAATCAATTTGGGAGCTGACATTTTGCATATTTTCTTGTTTTTAGTTGTTGTTGAGCTTCAGTAGCACTGACAATGATTGATGGCCATGTAAATTGAACTGTAACTGAGGGAAATGTGGCTCGTTATCGTTGTCGTTGTCGTATTCGTAGTAGTTGTCTTTTTAGCCAACTTCCGACTCGTGATTGTCAATATTCATGGATGTGCCTTTTAACTTGACAGCTAACAACTGGGCCGCTCGCTCTAAACATGGCCATAACACAGCCTTTAACTAGATTCACGATCTTCCGTTCTGGGCCAGTTCTGGTCGCGCCTGCGCATTGCGTGACCCAAAAATGGCAAAAGTCTATGTTAGTTGCTTATTTTGGGAGAGGGTTAGAAAAATATATAAAAAATAAATAACTGTGGGATTTGGATTTTATTATGGAGCCAAGAAGACCAAACAAGCTACTTGAACTGCGCATGCTTACTATATTTATGGGCAAAAAACTTACAGCAAGCCTAGATGATATGAAGTGTGAATTGAATAGAGAAAATTTAACTTGAACCTAGGCTTATTTATATTCACGTCAAAGATTTTGTTAGCTAATGTGAAAATAGTGTTGGAAACAGTATTTAGACAATGTTTAAGTTTTGCTATTCTACCAATAAACAATTATAGAAAATGTGGTAACAAGTTGGCAATATCTTATCAAAAGAATTGACAGCTTGAGTTTTACTTTTAATTAAACACAATTATTTTTTGACTTTTTGCCGCTTATGAGTATTTTTCAATAGTGTGTATATATATTTTATTTGTTTTTTTGCTTGTTTTGTATTTAAATATATTAAATGTGAAATTGAGATCACTTAATTCCAGTTTTTTTTGCCTCATTTAATCTAATTCAAATAATTTCTTATTAAAAGTTTCTGTCCATTTTTTCTACTTGTGAACTTCATGTGAGATTGTTGATTATTGTAAATTAATGTTAGCACTTAGTACACAAAATAATTTACTAATAAAAGGATAAAAAAAGATGCCTTCTACTTATGCCATACATTCTTATTACTAAGATTGTTTGGAAAATATGGACATTTTGCATACCCTTTTAGTCGGGTATTAAAATTTCTTATTATGATAAAATTGGAAATTGTTTTTATATTTTTAGAGCATAAAATAAAGAACCAGCGCTTTTTTTTAACAGCTTTTAACTTAGAAGAAAATATAGTAATAGAAGATAGATTGTTATTCATTTTGGAACTTCATTTTTTCCTCAGTGTAGCGAAATTTCCACAACTTTTAAAGACCAAACTTATGAAACTAAATAAATTAATCGTTTTGACAGTTGTGAACAGCAAACAACTTGTTTTCCGATTGATTTCAGTGTACTTCAAACCGGAATTGCTAAGTGTATATTCAATATTATTTATTAACTTTAGACTTCCTGGTTAAAAACTGTTCAAAGTTGAATAATATGAAGCTACATTTCCTTAAAGACTGAGTAACTAAAATTAGCAGAATGATTATAAGCTAGACATAAATCTATTAAGCCATCAAATAGCTAATAGTTCTGTCATAAGAATCATCTTTTTTGTGATACTCTAAATAGTAATTTACTACTTTATCTTGACTAAAGATAAGATTAAGTACTTTATCTTTCGCTTTTAAGATAAACGGAAACTGAGTCAAGTTTGTTCAACTAGAATTCCTACTAATGCTATAATGTTCTTAAGATTTACTCCACCCACAACAGTTCTTAACTCGCCTAGTCTGGATTGTGGGATTGTAGGAAATGCTTAAGAATTTGTGGCTGTCAAGTGACAGGCACTTCCGTTCTTAGGCTTTTGCAATGCCAACAATTCCATTTTCCACTTCCACTGTTGAAATTCTCGCAGAGCAGCTGCTGCATTTACTTTGTATTTTTTATTATTTTTTTATTTTTTTATTTTTTTGGGGTCATCTGTTTGGGGTGCGCCGTCAATCAATTAACGACGCGCTATAAAAATCGAGCAAAAATATGTTTCAAAACAGCAATTAATATGATGCATTGGCTGTTTGTTATTTGTTGTTTTATTTTTTTTTTTTTTACAAAAATAAAATGTAAAATTATAAAGACATTAAAAAATACATCGACAGAACGTGTAAAATGATTGTTACGCATTAAATAAGCAGCAAAAGTCTTGTACATTGACCCAAATTTTTGTGTTTTCCCTGAGTGCGTTAGTATACCCTACTGCAGAGAGAGTATTATAGATTTGTCATGCAATGTATAATGCTTTGAAAGAGAAATTTCCTATTACATATATATTTTTGATCAACTGCCAAATCGATCAGTCTATTCAAAAGGCAAAAATAATTTTTCAGTTTTAAGATTTTCCGAATAAAGACAGTATACCTTCGTGTATATATAATTAAAAATTGGCCAAATCAGATCGGTAATGATTGAATACTCAGCTATTGTATGAAAAACTTGAATTTTTAGACTTATCCCAACCAAACTTAGGAATTGTAAGTTATATTAATATTTTTATAGTTTAGCTAATTTTTATCAAAATCGGACTACTATATCGTATAGCTGTCAAGGAAAGAATCGTTTAATATTTGTTTTTTTTGTATTGAAAACTTTCTTATTTTAAGGAAGAACACAATCTCCTTATATATATTTTATATAGTTTCGCAAAATCTAAAAAATATTTCTTCTGTTAAAAAAAAAAGATATATTAATATCAGATAATTTTTTTCTGTAGCCATATTATTTTATTATTATTATTTTATTTTTTTCTATAGCCACAATAGGAATAATGGAAAAAGTTCCGTTTTTGGAGGAAAACTTTTGTTTTCAATGCACTTTTTCAGCGCTATCAGTGTATTAAATCTTCGGTAATCTGTAAACAGCCTTTTCTATCTTTTCTTAATTTTTTTATTTATATATATATATTTTTTTTGGTCGTCAAAGTGCGTACTTCCTTCTGCTGACCCCACCAAACTATCTATGCCCCCTCCTTCCACCAATTAACAGCACGCCCCAATTGCTGTTGGTGCCAAGAAAATGCGTTGTTGCTTAATTTTTACACACACACATAACTAAAGAGAAAAATACACACACATGTGTGTGTGTGTGTTGCGTGTGCACACACTGTACAGAACCTTGCCTCGCCCCCTTTCCACAACTTTTATTGGTCTTTAGAGTGCAGCGACATTGGGGCGCAGCAGCTTTCCCCCTCCCCCGCATATTCAAAATTAATTTTTCGAAAAATTAAAAGCACGTAAATTTAACAGCTGTGTGTTTGCATTAGTGCATGTGTGTGTGTGTGTGTGTGTGTGTGTGTAGGCGCATCAAATAAATAAATGCTTTGCGATTTATGTATATTTTTAGGTTTTTCTTGTCTCTTTCAATATTTGGGCTTTGTGTCATATGCGAACAACAACTTTTGCCTTGCCGCTGATCCCCGCGGCCCGCTGCCACTGCTGTTGCCCCTGTTGCCCCTGTTGCCCCTCTTTCCCCTTCCTCTGCGCCTGCTGCCGCTGCTGCTGCTTCTGCTGCTCATCACTCATAGCACGAGGCACTTGGGGCTTGACTTTAGCGCTCTGCTGCTGCTGCAAGTTGTTGCTATTGTTGTTGCTGCTTTTGCTGTCCACTCGCCAACGTCAATGCACGCAGCCAGCGGCGACAACGTCCCCCCTCAC
This sequence comes from Hirtodrosophila alboralis, assembly GCA_035043045.1. Taxonomy (NCBI): domain Eukaryota; kingdom Metazoa; phylum Arthropoda; class Insecta; order Diptera; family Drosophilidae; genus Hirtodrosophila; species Hirtodrosophila alboralis. Next base: position 347,556 of record JAWNNH010000106.1, on the reverse strand, counting down.
TCCATCTCCCACTTCTCCTCCCCCTGCCCCTCCCGTTGATCGCGCAGTCGCCAAGTGATTGGTGACCAGCTCCAAAAAACGTCGTCGCAACGGCGCCGCTGAACGCATTCAATAAACGCCCACAATAAATACAAAATACGAAAAGCGAAAACGTATTTGAATGAATAAATAAATAAATAAATATATAGATATATTTATATACTCGTATTTTGTATTTAATACGCTTTATGTTGATTTCATTCATTCAACACACAATATTTGTAAAAAGCGCAAAAAATAACGTAAAACTCGAAAACATGCAAATTGAAAGTGAATTTTATATATTTTGGTTACTCAGCCAAATGCTGCCAACTCGGTCAATCCGCAAAGCCAACAAACCAAGCAAGCCAAGTTAACGCAGCGACCAGTGAACCAACCAACCAGCCAACCAACCAGAAGATAGCCATTTATGTGGCCCATTAATCGATTGTCAGCAGCGTCGTCATAAGTATGTGGTATTATAGCCAGCCCGTTGGCCAGTGCTGACAACCAGTTGTTGGAAGGAAAAAAAAATACCCTAATAGCCAACTGGGCTAACATGAATTTAATCTAGCTTTGAATTAGGAGTCAAGTAGTGGCATTCTAGTTAGAAAATTGCATTTAAAAAGTTATTAAATTACTAAAAAAAAATACATTATTGAGTATAAATTTGAAATTATTTTAGAAGTGCATTTGATAAATATTTTAATCATTTCTGAACTGCCATTTAACCTTAATATTGAGTATAAATTTTAAATACCTTTTAAAGTAAATTTGATAACTATTTTCTTCATTTGAGAACTTTAATTTTTCTAGTTTCTTAAATGAAATTTTCATGACAATTTTACATTCCTTTTGAAGTAAATTTGATAACTATTTTATTCATTTTTGAACTGTAATGGCAGCTGTTTAACTGTTGATAAAATGCAATTTAAACTGTGATTTTCATAATCACAACTTGTGCTAAATTTTGCTTAATTTCAATGTTAATCTTTTACTGCACAAACGTGCAACTTGGCCTGTATATATTAACAAATGATTGCAACCAGTTGGCAACATAAGCTTAAGATATTTTATTTAGTTGACAATGCGACTTGAGTTAAAACTTTGGCTATTTTTGTGGTTCCTCTTGTATAGTAAATATATTGGTTCTCTTATTTGTTTTAATGAAAGTAAATAAATAAGTTATTTTTGAATCTTTGAGCAATTTAATCATGCAAAAAAAAAACTACTGTCGATAGCTATAAATATAATTATCGTAGTTTCTTTATTGTTCTAAAAATGTGCTACAATCTTTATAGGAAGGTAATAATCTATTTATAAACTTTATACTATACAGTAAAATATAACAAACTTCTAATGATTTATTATAATTAAAAAATGTTTGCTTTTGAGGATATATTGATAACAGTTCGCTAAGCATTCGAAAATCCTTGATAACAAGATTATTTTGCTGCTCTATTTAAATATAATAATAAAAAAAAATTTATAAATAAAATTTACTATTAATATGCATAAAAAACAATGCAAAAGTAATGCTTAAATTAATTTAAATAATAGTAAAATTAATATATGTTTTATTAATTGAAATTTTTACACAAATTTTCATCTTTTCCTTTAGTAACTTTATAATGGATTTGAAACCCATTAAACTAAACTCTTTTCACAAAAAAGAGTCTTAAACAATACTTTAGTAATATAAATAATATTAAATATAATTTTATTGTATTTATTGATTGATTCGTAATCAATCAATTATTTTACTATATGAATCAACAATTTCTTTGTGTGCAACTAATTATGCTCAGGCTAAGTTACACTTTAGTTTATATATTTACCACAGAAATTTAGAAATTCAATACGATAGACGATTTTATATTGAAGTGCATTTAAACTTCGTCAGCTCTCATTAAATACTTGGTTGTTTCTGATTTCTTGTTACGGTTTTGCTATTGTTGTTGTTGCAGTTGCAGTTGCAAATGTTGTTTCTACTTAGTTGTTGCTCGTATTATGACAACTCTCTTTAGGTGCAATCGGGGCTGTTTAGAGAGTTACCGGACTTGTGATTATATTACAGACCTGTGGACTACGGCTTGTGGCTAGAAATCATCATCATCAACATCATCATCATTATTGAGTTGATTATCCTCATAGAGTTCATCATGTTGCCGTGGGAAGGCCAACAAACGCTTGTATCGATTCAAGTTGTCTCTATAGGCAGCTCCCACACCCTTGTTATATATATATATATATATATATATGTACAATGTTGCAACGTTGTTGCATGCCACACTCATTGGCACTGTCATGAAAATTAAGTTACTGTTAATTGCGTAGCACATCGTCGTCTGCAAACACCCTCAAGCAACTTTCATAGCAACTCTTGTCTCTCTATCAACGTTTTAATTACGCCGCCCAATTAACACGCCCTCCCTCCCCCTTCACCTGAGCTTGTTGCTACCTGACTGCCTGACAAATTGAAGCGTTAGCTTTATTACCAAAATATTTTTGGTATAGCTTTAAAGTCTAAAATTCGTGTTTATCATATTAATATAACATGCAACAGTCTCTTGATAGCTCGCCCCCACACACACATGTATCTTTTATAGCTATATCTGTGTGCATATACATGTATATATATATATATATATATATCAAGGCAACGCAGATTTTTCCTGTTAGCCCGCCGCGTCGCAGAACGCTCTAAAAATAGAGTTTAACAAACTGTAAAAGTATTCAACCTCATACAAAGAGATGATGGCAGAGGCATAGGCAGCGCAGCAAACGCACACCCAAAAACACTCACAAAACATTCATACATATTCACATGCATATTCACATTCACATTCACATTCACATTGGGGATGACGCGCGTTGATGCAACTAAAAACGCCTGCAATTGTTGAAGAGTGTGTATAATGTGTGTGTGTATAGTATGTATGTGTATGTGTGTGTGTGTGTGTGTGTGTATAGTATATATGTGTGTGTGTGTGTGTGTGTTGTGCCCATTATACATCTCGTCATACTCTCAACTTGCTTTTGCGATTATTCTGACAAAATCTCAGCACACTTTTCCTAGTATGCAAAACGTCATCGTCCTGTGTCATATATCCCTTAGCCCCTAAGCCCTATCCCTTCCCTCTTCCTATCCTAATACAGCTCCAGCTGAGCTGAGCTGCTGATACTCCCTGCGGGGCAATGTCTGCATAGCGGGGTATTTGGGGGCGGGGGCGTTTCCCAGTGGCACAACGCTCTCGGGCCTATGGATACTTCAGAGTGTACTGCATTTCTCTTTGTTTTTGTGCATCTTCTGGCGTTGTTATACCCTTCTAAGTGCAGCCCCAAACACTTTGAGATAAGATTTGTTATATGATACAGCTGATTAAGGCAGAGTATTTGAATTATTCTGAAAAATTGTTTTATGAAGTCTAAAGTCTTTAAGCAATTGTATTAATTTATAAATTGTAGATATTTTTGATTCAAATATACAAGCAAAAGTTTATTATATTTTTAGAAAATTATACATAAATATTAAAACATTCCATTTAATATAATTTACTGCAATTGAAGCTTCATATCTAAGCAATTCAGTGAAATATATCAATTGGCATTATACCATTATTATTTATGAATTGTTAATAAAAACTCTGGGCCATCAGAAACACTTGTAAATCTTTAGAAAATAATTTTCATAACAACGATTTATAATACGCTCATTAAGTATATTCAAAAAACTAATAAATCTAATTTAATCTATACTTTTAAATACGCTTATTGTTTTTTTATTATCAATAATCACTTTTAATAGACAATAAAAATGCTTAAGAGATAATAGTGCTGATAAGATTGATGTGATAAGTGTAATAAGTATTTCAATCGAAGTTAATTGCTTAAAAGATTATTTATTTTCCTTTTTTCTATATGTTACATGTTCTTTAGTTTTTTTTCGTATGAAAATACCTTAAATAAAAGGACAAATATTTAACAAATAATAAACTTTAATTAAAAAAGAAACACAACGGCCTTATTAACACAATTGCAAAATAGCAACATTAAACGGCTCACAAATATATACACTTCAAAATTTACTTTAAATATAATATATATTAAAATAAAGATATATTCTTTAATTAAATAATTGCAGCTAGGGCATTTAATATTCTTTAAATGCATTTTCCTGCTGCTTTTATAATGTGTCAAAGACCGTGTTTTCAGGCGCCTCCACCTCCCCTCGCCCAGCATGTTCTTCAGCATGTTCTGCATCATGAAGTGTGCACTTCGTACCGCTCTTCTTCACCCTATACCGCCCCCCTTCTTCACCACCCCTCCACTCTTCTTCAGGGCTGGTGTGCTCTTTAGCGTTTGCTGACTTTTACACAGAGTTGACAAAGAGGCGCAACATGGCCAGAGGGATTTGCATGGTTGGCAGCTGCTCCATTTTCACAATATTTTGCAACTTTTGACTGGCAGCTCTGGCGGCTCCTCCTCGTCGCCTTACTCCGCCCCTCTTGTCATAAGTACACCCTTAGGATTGTGTACCTACAGCCTGCAACAGTTTTGATTATTTTTTTTACATAATTAGCTGCCACGAACAGTGTGTATGCAAAAATTTATAGAGTTACATTTGGCGAGTAGTTTTAGCCATCCTTTAACTCATCCAAACTCATCTCAGATAGCACTCGACCAACTAATAACTTGTCATCTATCAGCGACTGTTGTGACAGCCACCACAATAGATGGCCAAATGGAAAATTCTCTTTGTTCGTAATCCACAATTTCAGATCAGACATTTGTGCATGGTGTAAGCCAGGAAGGTGGTGTCAGTGACGACAGTTATCGATTGGATATACAGGATATATGGATGGTGTTTTGAGTTGTGAAAGGGCATTATATATATTTTGTTAGAATTTTATAAAGAGTTTCAATTTCGGAAATGTTTAAAGTATTGTGTAGTATTTAGTTATTAAATTTGAATAGGTTAAACATTTTTTTTCTCACAAATTTGAAAATTCTTGGTGAACTATAAGTGCATTTTGAGTTGGGCTAATTTTATTGTAATACCTATTTTATTGAGTATAATTTTTATATATGTAAATTGAAGCTCTACTTCTTGTAGCTGCTAAAAAATCATTTAATTTTTTAACATGCTATTAAAAATATAAAATTTTTTGGCTCATTAGAATAAATTGATAAAAAAATTAATTAAATTACCAGTGCGATTTTGTTATAGTAAATGATAAATATCAATTTATTACTTAATTTACAAATAAATTGGTTTATATTATGGGTTTAACTGAAGAAGAATTAGACCATATTCAAGAAAAAAATAAAATTAATCTTATTATTGCAATTATTGTCAGTATATGATGGCAGCTTAAGCTAGTCATAAAATATTCAAAAAACTTCGTTTATTTAAATGTGGAAAACAAATAACTAAAAGCAGAAAAAAATTTTCCTAAAAACACAATTGGTAACTTTAAAAAAAAAACACCACCTTATCTTGCCACACCATGGCATTTGGCTGCTTGAAGTTGGTCTCCTCTCTCTCTATATCTGTCAGTCCGTCTGTCTATCTGTCGGTTTATCTGCTTGTCTTTATGACTGCAGCTCCATTTCCATTTTCATTTCGAGTTCATTTCGATGATAATTCTGTGGGATGCGTTGAGTTTACTTTTTTTCATCTTCATCTTCATATCATATTTTTTTTATTTTCCCTCCAGTTTGGCTGCTGCGCTTTTGTTTACACTTTAACGTTCTGTGAGTTTGTTTTTCCTACTTCAGACTGCAGTTTGTTTGTTTGTCTTTCTGTTTTTTCTTTCTTTTTCCCGGGGGGTGCGAAGCAGCTCAACTTTTTATCTAGTTCAAAGTTGGTTGTAAGATGCATTTTTGATGTGCATTTGCGTTGCGTTGTCGTGCGGCTAATGCGTTTGACCCATTTCAATAGTGGGAGGCGTGTGCAACTCCCACACTCTACCCCACTACTTCAGCACCCACCCTCCCATCTAACTAGCTGCAACTTGTCCACTTGGACTGCGCTTCAAAATAATAATAAAAAAATAAAAATTAATGCATGAGAAGCGCATTCAAAGTTTGAACTTCTTTATACATTTTTTTTTAGCTTGATTTTCACACAATAAAATGCACAAAAGAAACTGGCAAATTATGGCTAGAGAGGGGTATGCTCTTAGAGCGGGGTACGGCAGGGGTAGGTGTACAATTGCATTTTGCTGTAGGCAATTACCCGAGGCTCACTTGTTGTTGTTGTTGCTTGTGATTATTAAATACTTATTGCCGCTTGTATTTGAACTGAATTGAAGTCGAATGTTGTTGTCGTTGTTGTTGTTGTTGTTGTGGAAGTCTCACTCAGTGGGGTAAGCCCCCTCCCTCTGTTGTGCTTGTTGTGGCTGCATTGCATTGCATGCAACGGGGTTATAGAAAGTGCAGTCACCCCCACCAGCAGCTCCTCCTCAATTGCAGACACTCGAGCACGCACATCGGCCACAACAGGGAAAGGAGTTCTCAAAGAAGAAGTTTTCAATTCGTCACTTTTCTGGGCTTTTCTTGGGCCTCTAATCATGGGTTTCGAAATGCAGAGCAACAATTGAGCCTGGGAAATTGCCTGCCAAATGATTTGTTAATAATGTCAATTGTGGATTAGCTGAGAAAGTTAAAATCTAGAATATGTTTTTTCATGAATTGTGAAAGAAAATATGCAAGAAGGTTACAAATGTTTAAAAATGTCACAGAAATTATAAAAAATAATTGTGTTCGAATTTTTTTTTGTGTTAGATAGTTAAAATAGATTAGATATATTTATTAAATTAGCTACATAAGGTTTAGTTAGTTTCTTAGATTATAGCACAATTGTTGCCATATTTTACCTGTGGAAAGTTTTCTTTTAAATAGCTTATAGAAAAATGGAGACTAAAAAATGGATAGGTATTCATCAAATATATCTAAATTTCTTGCCTTCTAAGCAGCTAGAATTTAAAATTTTATATAAATCCATATTTTATATATTATATATTCTAGTTGTTCTGTCATATAAATTATTTCTAGTGGCGCTATATCTAATTCGTATTAATTTAAAAAATTCTGTCTGCTGTAAATTTCGTACTTTATTTAAAAAATACTGCCTATATATAATATTATAGTGTGATTGTTGTAACAGTGCTGTATACGATAACAGTGCTGTATACGTTAACAGTGCTGTATATTTTAGCCGTACTGTTTTTTTTTAACAGTGCTGTATACGTTAACAGTGAATACATCTGTTGAGGCACTAGCGACTTTTCCGTAAAGATTTCCCAAAATTTTATTTTCTAGAAACATGCTCCTGGTAAAAACGAACAAATGAAAACAAAATTTGAGCCAAAGTCGTTCTTGATTGTTGAATAGTTATACATTTTTTGGCTCAATTTTTAAATATATAGATAAAACATAATTTATATTAGGGTTTCTAACAAATTTTGAATCTATATATTATATTTATTTAGGATTTATCTAGCAATTGGAACTTCCATAAACATTTGCTCACTTTAGGATATTCTATTATACTCCATATTCATAGTTTCAAAAGAATTATGAATATCTAAAAGTCCATTCAATATATAAGAAAATTATGAATATAACATTAAATTAAAAATAAAAAATTCTTTTACAACTTCTAGTTTAAATAGTAAATTCAAAATTTTACAATTTGCACTCATTTTTCTGAGTGTACTCACCTATACTTTAAGCTGGCAATGCTAAATATGCTCTCTCTCCCTCTCTCAGTTGGCGGCTTTGTTTGCGCTCACTTCACCCCAATATTTTTTGGCAAATAAGGGTGGGCCATAAATTGCCCTGAAAGTCCTGTGCCCCTTTGTGTGTGTGTGCAGCATCTTAAGGACACTGGCACTTCGTAGCAATCGTGTTATCCTTAGGCACATTCCGGATTCGCTTTGCTCATGTTTAAGACATTAAATGCAAAATGTGCGTTGGTATTTAGAACTACCCTTAAGTGAGATGAGAGAGAGATTGCTCTCTCTCTCTCTCTCTCTGTCGCTCTCTCTCTTTGCCATGCGTGCTGCTTGTCCCCCCCCCGTTTTGGTCAACAACAACAATGGGAAACATTCAACTCTCAATTGTTGTTAATGGACTCGTTTTACAGCTTTTAATGATTTTAATGAACACATTAAACTATTTGCCATATTTGCATTGACTTGACAATTAACGCTGCTATTGACCTGGCCTAAACAGAGAAAGAGAGAGAGGGAGAGAGGGGGAGAGCGTGCATTGGCAGCTGTGCGGCAAAATGCAGTTGCAGTTGCAGTTGCAAATTGCAAGTCAGGCCACTGCGAAGTCAAGCAACCACCAAGAGTAAAGTTACTCTGAGTCTGAGATAATACAAAAACAACCCGCACATCTGTTTCAGCTGTCAGTTAAGGGTCGCGCTCTCTCTCTCAGAGGGTTTCTCTCTGCCAAACTCTCTCTCTCTATCTCTCAACTGGAGACAGTTGACGCCGCTTTGGCTCTGTCGACGCCTTTAGTAATTTAGCTCCCAGTCAGTCTCACAATACAGTTAGCCGACGTTAGTTTTTCGCAGACGCTTTTCCGCCTAGTAACATTTTTACATATATATATATATAATCATAGATATATATATATATTGCTATATAGACACATGTAGCCTCTCTACTCAGTTCTAGTTCCATCTAGTGTCTAGAATTACTAGTTAGTGTTAAAACGTATCCTTGCAAAACGCGTGGGGGAGCTCTGCTCTGCTCCTGTGTCGTCTCCTGTTTCCTTTTATTTTTGCAATCGTTTCGTCTGCCCCGTCGTCGTCGTCGTGTATGTATTCGTTTGTCTGCTGCGGCCAACCCCGGCAACTGCTTGGCCTCCTTCCTCCCCCTGCCCACTGGGCGTTAATAATGCGAGTTTTCTTTTAACAAATATATATATATATACATACATATAAAACGATTATAAATATATCGCGAAATTGGCCCGCCGTTCGTTCGTTCGTTTATAAAATAAACCAAACGTGAAAATATTTGCCGCTCTCTATTGATTTTTCATAATCATATCGCTGGTGCCAAAGAACCGTCCAACAAAATCAGAACCTAGTTCCACAGTAAACAACTACAACAACAACCGTAACAACAATTCCGTTTCATTAGACACTGACCGCAGCACTGAAGGGTCTTTGTCTGCCTTAACTAGCACAAAACCCATTTATCGGCTAATAATATACATAACTAACTATATAAACATATACACTATATAAATCTACACAATGAGCAGCTATACGGCAGCCCAGTACTACAAGACCACCAATATGATTACCTCGAATGAGATATATTGGTAAGTTGAAGCAGCTAGCATATGCACAGCCTTTTAGCCATATATCCTTATATCCTTTTAAATTTTTCTGGCTGCCTGCACTTGTGGGGCATCCGCCCACATACACAACAAAAAAATATATATGTATACAAACATCCCCCGCAGCAGCAGCTCCTATTAGCCGGCAGTTCAAGGTTCGGCTCTGACGAGGCCAGTTCTGACGCAATAACCAACCGCCCACAAAATACGCATTGAAGCTGCAGCAGCAAAAATCAATGACATCTTTGCTGTTTTTTGGGTGTGTTTTCAACCATTCAACCCCTTCCCTACTGCCCTGCTGATTATTAGTTTGCCCACACACACATAGCTGTTCGCCCACGCTTGCCCCACCCTCCATTTGAGCCCACACACGAGCTCTGCAGCTTGCAGCTTGTGGGTTAACAACAAAAGGCAGCAACGCCCACACAAAATACACAATGCACTCGCGGTCCCTTGCCCATAAAAGCAGGCAACACTTTTTAACAGTCGAAAGTATGCAATGGTTTTTTGATTTAGTTAACAGCACAAAAGTATGCAATGAACATTTTTGTGGATCGTAAGCGAGTTAACGCTGAAATAGAAATGGGCTGAAATAAACAAAGTTAAAAATCTAATAATAAAATAAATATGGTAATATTATCGATATAATAACTAATATATTTATAATAGTATTACCTATAATTCAAATAATTTGATATAAAAAGCAAAGCTATATATGCGTAACTTTGTCAGTAAACTGATTGATTCAAAGTTGATGTAATCACAATGTTATTTATTTATTATTGTTATGTTTTGTTCTGCTCTGGTTAATAATATAACAAATGTAATATAACATAAACAGTTTATATTAAATAGAACAGCTTGACAATTGACATTGACAAGTTAAATAATAAATATCTCTTTGACCGTTTGGCTTTAACTTTCTTCTAATCAAGTTAAAGTCAACTGTAAAGCAATATGTGATAAATGTCTTATAAGACATTTATAATATTCATTTTAAAAATCAATATTTTTGGCATGAATTCCTTCAATTTCAATCTATTATTTATATGTATATTGACAGCATTTATTTTTGCTAGCTGACAGTTACATAAATGCATAGTTACACAAAAAGCCTTGAACTCTGACATTTTGTGTACAGACTTAAACATGACACACATAGACAGCTACTCAAACATTTGCATATATATGTATGTATATATATATATATATATATATATGTTTGATAGATAAATGTATATATAACTCCCACGTCAAGACACGCGCATCAAAAATTCCATGGTAAACACGTGATTATATGTACATAACTGTCAAAAGGTCTTCGAGGCAATACAATTGTGGCAGACAAACATTATCTTCAGCTTTTCAGTATGATAGTGACCCGGTCTCAAAGAACTGCAATTTACGACTCTTGTCTAATTGCTGTACAATACATTTCCGCAGTAAAAAACACAAATATCATAAAACAAACAATATATATAAAAACAATGTTATAGGTAGATAATAGTGTTTATAAACTTGGCCCTAAACAAAGCGTACTACATTTATCTAATAGGGAAAGAATTAATTTACAAAGATTATACAGCTGCGACCTTTAGATTATATATTAACAGAAAATTACTTTACTTAACAATTTACATAACCATAAAATGAATGCAATAATTGTGTTGACTTTAGTTTTACATCTTTAGAAAAAAATCACTGTTTATATTACCATGGTCATTGGTTTTCTTTTTTTTGTTGTACTTAAGCTTGCAATTATAATAATTATAACCACATTTTTGCAATTATCAAAACTTGAAATACAACCTCAATATTAGCCATAAATGACAGACAAATGATGAAAGAAATTCAAATTATATACTATTAGTTAACCAGGCATGCAATTTATTCGAAAATCTATCCTAAAATCAAAATCAAAATCAAAACTAAAATAAGGAACTGCATGCTTCAGTGCGGAGTGTCATAAAAAATAAACAAAAGAAATCAAAAAACCTGAATTACTCATCGCATAAAAGAAAAAAAACAAACTAGATTTTTGTTATATATAATAGCAAACAAAACGAGATATAATATCTCTAGTTTTATTTATTTTTTTGTGGTTTGTCAATAACGTGATCACAGCCTCAACTACTCGGGAAAAAAACAATTAAATCTTTTAGAGCGCGCTCTTTGCATATTTACAAAGTTAAACAACTAATGGAAGTTTGTTTATTTAGTTGTTAGTTAGCAAATAATTGTCAGCTGATATATATAGCACAAATGATTGTAGTATATTATTAAAGTGTTGATCTTGTTACCCCTAGACTCGAAAGTCATGCTATTTAAATATTTTCCACTTGCTTTTGTTTTGAATATGCAAATTTCAAGTTCAAAGTCTTTTTATTCCATGTGTGCTCTGTGCTAATTGAGAAAACTATTCAAATTCTGTTAGTTCCAAATGATAAGAAATTGATTTCTTTAACTCGTTGTGGCCATTCGCCGCCTTCTTTTTTTTTGTAGGCTTCTGGGTTTATAGGCCTACGCAAATGTGTAAATAAAAAATTCGAAAATAAATTATACAGCCAAAAACTCGATGAGCATCAAGAAAGCATCTAAATTCAACTGGCAAACCAGTTGGGAAGAGTTGCAAGTTTTACTAACCGGCTGACGTCATGTGTGTGTTGTGGCAAAGTGGTGGGACAGGGTAGGTGGCGGTGTTTGCCTCAGTTTGGCTGCCGGTTACCGGTAGACCAGTTACCAGTTCTTGCAGCAGTTGCCGTTGTTGTTGTGCTGTTATTTTTGTTGTTGTTGTTGTCGTCCTAGTTGTGTGCCAAATTTCTTGAGTTCCAGTTAGTCAGTCGCCAGTTTGCTGTGAATATTCACAATGAATCAAGAACTAACTTGAATTGCTTTGGCTGCCAGGCCCTGTAATCAAAAGGCGTACAAATTGTGTGTTTTATTTAATAGAGGGTATAACAGGGTATATCTAGAGTTAACAAAAGTTAACAAAAGTAAAAATAAATTACGCGAAATATTAGAATATTAAGGTATCTACCGAATTATTAAAATTTTCTATTTATCCTATTAACACTTCTCAAGAATTGCCTAGAAAGGTAGAATTCTTTGTTGCTTGGTAGTTCGCTTATCCTAAAATTTTGAGAATCGCCGAGAAGGGTACATATTCATATATTCAATTTATTGTAACTTGTACTTTATTTTGATAAACTCAAAGAGAGACGAATAATATAAAAACAAGCTAAATAATCCAGTCCAAACACACAGGCACCTGGTTTGGATTTCCAGTCGAAAAATAAACTATTTAACTATGTCAAATTTAAAGCAACAAATTTTAAATAAAAATAAAATGAATAAAATTAAGATATCTATTCAAATCTTTGATAAAATATATACATATTTAATTTCAAGCGGTGTTTGTTAGAAATTTAATATATAGTTCCATAAAATTGCTAAGATTACTTTGTGTTTAAACAATGCCAAAAGGAACTTGCATGAAAAGCGTGCAAGAATTTTTAAGTACTAAAAGTTTATTTTGTGTTTAAGTTTTTAATTAAATTTAATTTGCCAAACTGTTGTTAGTTTTAAAAGTTGTAAGAGTTTTAAGGCTGCAAATGTGCAAAGTTTTTTTGCTTAGTGGACAAAATTACAGGGCATCTTTAACTTTAGCAAACCGCACTTGAAAGTTCTTACTTGATTTGTGTTGTTGTCGTTGTTGTTGTTGTTGTATGCTGATTGCCAAATAGCAACAATAGCATTGTTGTTTTGTCGACAGAGCGTGCAGTTGGTGTTGTTGTTGTTGTTGTTGTCAGTGATTTGCATTGAATTGAAAGCTGATGAAATGACGACATGGCACTGTAGTAGTTAGTTACACATTCACAGTTTCCAAATCAAATGTAAGGGCTGTAATTTTACACACAATAATCTATCAGCCCTCAAAAAAAGAGTTGTGTTTCTTTTTTTTTGCCTTTCATAGAAGCTAATGAACTCTCAGATTACCAAAAACCAAAAATAGCCACAACAAATTTCGCATAATGATGTCCAATTTTGGAGATTATGCAAAGCTTGGCTTGAATTGATGTTGATGTTGATGATGATGATGATGATAATCTTAAATACAAATCTTGGCCAGCAGCTGTTGTTTGCCTGACTCTCGAGCAGATACAATTGCATGAAACATAAATAAATAAATAATAGGCTGCTAATCGCTTGTAAACATGAATTTTTCCAATGAACACTTCAACGCAATTCGATGAGAAAGCAGACAAAACACTGAGAGAGGTAGAGGGGAGGGGCGTGGGCTGGCCTGACTACGTGATTTAGAGCCTAACGAGCATAGAACCCTTGTGGGCGCACTTTCCCAAAAAGCAAGCAGCAGCAGCAACAGCAGCAGCAGCAACAACAATCGTGCCACATGAGCCAACAACTGCAGCAACAACAACATTGCTTTTTGCCCCCGGCGCACGCTCCTCATGATTGTTTTGTGATTGATGAAGGCGACGCCAGTGGGCAGCCAAAAGACCAGCAAATAACAACCAACAATCAGTCCGGCCAACAAGCAAACAACCAACAACCAAGCAACAACCGACAACGACGCTTCATTCATGGCCAAGAAACAAGTGAAGTGTGTTTTTTGAAGTGCAAGTGAAAGTGAAGTTTTTGGCGGCGCTTCGTCGTGTACTTCATCGGCAAACCACAAAACAAAAATTTCCCACTAACATAATTTTCAACAGCACAAAAAAAAGATACAATAAAATATATATAAAAAAAAAGAAATAGAAACAAAAAATCGTTGCCCATTTCCATTTATTGTTGCTGCTGCTGATGTTGACTGATGCGATTGCTGCTGTGGATCGTCATTGTTGCTGCTCATCTTCATCTTCATCTTCATTATCATCGCCTCTGTGTTTGTTACACATTTAATTAAATACCTGGGCCAAGTGAGAGTGAATCCGATCGTCTGGCATCTTTGTCGCTATCTGTGTTTCTGTTATGTAGCTGGGATTAGAGATGGCTATTAGAGAAGCCCTACGATAGGTCTTTAACCTATCGCACTTTGATCTGGGAAACTATTAAATATATACTGAGGAAAAGCCCTACGATAGGTCTTTAATCTATCGCACTTTGATCTGAGAAATTATTCAAGATATACTGAGGAAATTTAATGTAGCTTTAGTTTGGGTTATATTTAACTTGGCTTATAAATTTATGAATTAATTAAGAGATATAATAATCACATCTAATATATTGCCACAAAGCAAGCAGTGTGTCCCTCCTACTCCAGATTATCTTTAGATGCACACTTTATTAACTATAAAAGATAGAGCTGATATTTTATATATGTATATATAAAATAGTTAACCTAACAGATTGACTGTTTGGCGACTTACGAGCAGGCCAAACGGTAGAATCTAGAAACCTGCAATTTTTATTGTAGCTTCCTATTATATTATTGGTTGGTAAACTAAAAAAGTTTTGTCAGAAATATATCGGAAATTGGGTGAAAAATGCATTTTAAAATGATATGAAAATCCCAGCTGGAGCATATTATTTAGCGCAGTAGGCTACAATAAAAGTGACATTGTAGAAAATGATAAGTTTGTTTTTATTCCTATTTTATGTTTAATTAATTTTTCTGGAGCGGAAGCGGGACGTAGCAACGCACGCCCAGCTGATCTATTATTTAATATACTCGTATATGTTTCTCTATGGATAACTAAACGTTAAGTAAAAGCAGTTTAGATCTTGGTATCTATAAAAGCTAGACTATGCAAATTTAGTTGGTAATTTCACATAGACCACACACACAGCTTCAATTACCAGTAATATGAAATAATTTACCAAATTGCTGAAAACCAATGACAATCATAATTGATATCGTGCCACAAAAGCACGCGCCGTGTCGTCCATCTCTAGTCTGTTTGGGGCATTATCGGCACGCTTCATTAACCGCAGCCGCTTGTCTCTGGCATTGTCTCAGTGCGCCCAAAGCCCAAAGCCCAGAGCCCAGCGTTCACTTTCTAATCACCAAAGTCAACGTCACCATCACCATCACCATCACCATATGGCAGTCAAAAGTTGGCAACTTTGGCAGCCATGACCGAATGCAATCAACAGACACGCAAGTTGAAGGTACCACCCGATTTAGGTACGGCAAGGTACACACATAATAGTAAAGGGTAGAAGGTAGAGATATAGAGCCAGCTCTCGCAATAGTTGTTGGCATTATTTTTTGGGGAGGTTTGAAGGTCTTTTAGAGTCGCGCACAGGGCTGACTGCCATATGAATACACACATTGTACATTGTACATTAATATTTATCCACAAATTGGGTTCAGACGCTTAAGGTCAAGTAATCAACAACAACACAAGTTAACAAGTCAGACAGTTAGTAATCGTAATCGTAATCATATAGTTAGTAACTACATTCGCGATGTTTACTAATGAAATATACAAAACGATGTGTGTATGTGAGCGAGCGGAGGTAGTTTAAGTAGTTGTGGAATGTGCGTTGATAAAAGAAAGTAGTTAAATATTTGGTCATAGATAAGATAAGATTAGAATGAATGTTAATTGAAAGCTACGTACTTGTAATTATTTGTGTACATAGAACAAAGCGTAGTTTATCTACAATGGTTTTTATAAATACACAAACAAATCGATATATTATGGGTATTATTAGGAACTGAGTTGTAGGTAAATATAGATTAGATCGGATAGAAACAAGCGAAATGTCTATTTCGTTAATGTTGAATGAATTGCGTGTAATTTATACAAATTTGTATTTTCCTGGCATAAAATTTAATTTGTAATGTTTATCCCACCGCACCACAGATGGCGCCAGTAGTAATACAATTTGAGAGTAATTTGGGATTGGCTTGTTTATAGAGCTACCCTCGCTTTTATGGAAGTTATTGTTGTTGTTTTTAGGTTGCTTGTCATCATCGTTGGCTGTTGTTTATTGTTTCATAACAGCTGAGACTAAAGTCAGGCAAAAGGTAAATGGGTTTTGTGTACCTTGTGCCTAATGCGTTAATATCATCATCAAGCTTACAAGCTTGCAAGCTGGCTCATAGATACATGGATTCATAGATACTTTTATTTTAAGTTTATGCTATTTTCGCGTTAGTGTGCGGCACAGTGGGCACAAGTTTTGGTTTTTATGACTTTAGTTTTAACGATGCCAGTGACAGCAATGTCCGACAACAACAACAACAACAACAGTCAGTGAGTGTTTCAATGAAAAGTCAAAACAGGCCGCAGGTCCGGATATAAATGGTTTGTTGTTCACACACTTACACACACACACACGTACACACAGTTGCTCACTCCAACACACACATGCATTGGAACACTCATCATTACGCTTAACGCTTGGCTCAGTCTCAGACCCAGTCAGCCATTACGAATCCCATTTTGTTAGTAGCCCGCCGCAAGCGACTAACTACCAAAACTACCTCACAGTTTGCGTTTACAGCGGCCATAATGTACTTACCTCGTATGTACGTACGTACAGCACATGCATATGAATAGAGAGAAAGAGCGAGTGAGAGACAGAGAGTGCCGCCGCCCTCACCCGCCCTTCACAGACATGAATCGTGAGTCACCTGAGCGTAACGTAAGCGCAGCTTATTGTTTGCTCGTGTGCCTCCAGTTGAGTACTTGTGCTCATTATTATTTTGGCACTCACAACACACACACACACACACATAGGCTTTCATTCATTCGCTCTCCTACTCTCTCATTGCAGTTTCTGCTTCTGCTGCTGTGTTCGCTCTGAGCAGCTGTTTTCGGGTGTCGCACAAATTTGTTGCTGTGATCATTTTTTGGGCGAATGTGAATGAGTGTGTGTTTGTGTATATTTTTCAATGTGTGCGTGTGTGTCGTTTGCATACAAATTTACACCTTTTACAACAGTTTGTAGTTGATTTTTTTTCGCAATTATCCAATTGGACAATGCATAAGTATGCAAGTCTATTAAAAAGCTGAAAAATCAGTCACAAACTGGTGAATTGCAGATGTGTCAACTAAATAAAACACAATTAAATAGTTTTTAATTGCAATTAGTCCCACTGTGCTCCCTATGGTCGTCATAACATATATCTACGTCAATGTCTCTATAAATGTAGATACAGGTGTATATGTGTGTGAATGTATGTTTTAGCCATAATGCAAGTGTTTCGCTTATGGTCTGCCAATTGTTTTCGGTAGATCAAATTAAAAAGAACAGCTTAACACAGAGCCAGAACAGCAGCCACAACAATAACTGGCACACAAACTTGCCTATTGGCAGTAAACACACACATTCACACATACACTGACGCTCATTCACCTACTCTCGCTCACACACACACACATTGACAATCGTGGAAACAAGCTGTCGACTCACGGCTTGGAAGCTCATACGCCTCTGTCGACCAATTTAGTCTCTCTCAAAGTTTCGTCGAGGTAGGCAGCACAGGCCACAGAGAAAACGTGCGCGCGCTTTTCTGTTCAATACGGTCGACGAGGCGTCGCAGTCGCTGCCCGATCGTGCGTTTTGTGTTGTTAACATTAACATTAACTTGGCTCGCTCACATTTTGTTGTTGGTATCCATTATTTATATTTGAATATGGATTTTTTTATTGTTGTTTCGGGGCACTTTGCATACGCTTAGCAAGCAACAAAAAAATTAAAATAAAAATTGGAAACTGAATAACAAATTTTTTGCAGCGCGCGAATTGATTTGCAAACAAATGTTTGAGTGTGTCTCTGATGAGTGAATGTGGCAAATAGTGAGAAATAAAATAATAACAACAACACCAGCGGCAGCAACAAATGCAAATAAATTGCAAAATAAATAATACACACACACTCACATGCATATGTAAATAATACGTAGCTCACGATTCGGCAACGCGTGTGTCTTCTCCATATTGTTGTTTTTATTGTAATTTGTTGTAGTTGTAGTTGTAGCTGCTGTCAAGCCAGGGCCGGTTTATTAATTTGACATCGTGCTCCCCTGCCACATAAAACAATAACAACAGTAACGAAAAAACCCAAGACCACCGAATAAAACAAAACGGAAACCATGAAAACAACAATTTTTTTAATATAAAAAATAAAATATAATTAAAGAGAAAATCGCCTTTCTCTGCGCGTATCACAAAAACAATAGTGCCGCCAACAACAACAACAGCAACTACATGCAACAAAAAACAGGCGTCGACAGCGGGAACAGCAGCAGCAGCAGTAGCAACAACTGCCACGGCCACTGCCCCGTTACGTTTCGGCAAACACAAGACCAAAGCGTCCCACTGTCAGTCTTTCTATATGTGTGTATGTGTGCAAGGGGTGTGTGTATGTGGACTCGACTGGAAATTTCTGCTACACATTTCTTAATTGAAATTGTAGGCAAGTGCTGAGCAGCTCATAAGCTACAGCCAACAAAAACTTCCAACTCTCCCCTCTCCATCAGCAGGCCTGAGCGCAATTAAAATAACTGCACTACATTGCACAACACAGCCACTCAAAAGCTCAACTTTGGCTTAAGCATAAAGTCCTGCTTAGAACTGAAATCAGAAAACTCGTAAGCTTCAGTCGCTTTATCTTGTTCGACAGTGCAAAAGCTTATCAGCTGATTCCACTTAGCTGCAGCTGACCTGCAGTGACAGAGAAAGCTCAAGTCCAAGTGAACAGTTAACGGTTTGGTGGTCGCTTCCAAAAATAAAAGCTGCGCTCAAAATTGTCGCTCTTTCGCTGGAAGTTGTCAAGGCGCAGTGCGCAGTCCGCAGTCGTTGCGCGATCTCAGCTGCTGCTGCTGCTGCTTTGCTTGTGTAACCACTTGCCAACAACCAATTACGCTGCGTCGCAGTCGCGCTGTGCAGTTAGCGTTGTTGCATATTGTATTTCCACTTCCTCTTCCGTTCGTTTTTAACCGCCCGGTTGCAGTAGCAGTCGCAGTCCATACAATTTGTTGTTGTTGTTTGACTGGAAGAGAGAGAGATAGAGAGAGAGCTGGATTACGTGCGCCGTTACTAACGACACGAAAGTGAATAAAGCGTCGAAGCTCGAGCCACGGCGACGCTGCTGCCATTGTTGTGAGCCCACAGTGCCGCCCAACTCAGCGCCCAGCTGCATTTCGTTCCCTCTCTCTTTCACTCCCTATCGCTCTATGTGCGTGCGCGCGTGTGTGTGTGTGTTTGTGTGTGTGATAATTATAAATTAAATAATTATACAATACAAAGCAACAAAACAACTTGGAACTGATTGCAACTGCAGTTGTCGTCGCTGCTGCTGCTGTTGCTATTACTATTGTTGCTCGTGCAGTGGAACACCTGTAAAACAAAGGCAGCACTATCTGCAACAACAACTACAACAACAATTATAATAACAACACAAACTTGCTATTGTCGTGCATTGTGGCGGATGCATAATGAAAATAAAAACCTGCGACAAAAACATACTAAAAAAAAGAAAAATATACCAAATATTAAAACAGTTTTTCTGCTTATTGAAGCAGCTAAATAAATACTAAAAAAAAATAGATAAAAAATATAGAAACTTGTTTAACAAATTTGCAATTACATAGAATGCCAAATACATATACTTACAATAAAAGTTTCTTAACGTTTTGTTAAAACAGTAACGAGAACAAGTTGTATGCCTCAGGCAACAACTTCTCAATAGTTGTTAAATAACAAAAACATATTCGAAGCTTGGCTTTTATGAGTGGGCTTTTCGGGGCAGCATTCACATCGGCTTGAGAATTCTCCTACCTGAGAACAGAACAGAACAGAACAGTTGTTTGCTTGTAGGCGACTTGTTTTGGCCAATAATGCCATGACTTGTTGTGGAATCCAAGGCAAGGCTAACACATGCAGGGAGAGAGGAGAGTGGGGTGGGTTGGGGATAATCGAAACAGCGAAATTCGTTGGCTTAAACAGCTTTTTCGATGTCGTGTCTTAATTTCTGAGTAACAACAACACAAAAATATGACGAAACAATTGCCAGTTGACAGTCACCATGAACATGGACAATTGTAACGAATCAGAGACGTTACGCTGTTTGATGAAGCCATTAGCGATCAAAATACCTCTTGAGACACTCGAAAAAGGTTCTTGAACTTGTCAAAAAAATATATAAAACACTTTTATGGCTGTAAAGTGTGCGAGGGCGGAGTATTTTGTTGCTTCTTTCTCTTACATACATATTTAATTTGATATTTACATATATGGCGATCTTGATCTTGTCTGGCGATAAACAAACGAATATTTTTCCCTTTCAATGCCCCATTGTCTTTGCCGCACATTGACAATATTCTCACGTAGATTTCCATATGATTTATGGATTTATTTAAGTGGATCAGGTCAGCTCACCCAACAACTGGGCCTGCTGCCAAAAGAGCTTTCTCAGCTGTCTGTCTGGCAAGCTTTATTTTAGTGCAGACGGATGCCAACTGTTCACATCCCCGACATATGAATGAATGAGTGTATTCACATTCGCATTCAATTTGAATATTGTTATTTACTTGGCACTCGCACTGCTGCGGCAGTTTCATTTATTTTCTAGCTTTGCGACTTTTACTTGCGAACTGCGATCGCTGACCTAAAAAGCTAAAAAGCTGATTGAATGCGCTCAATGAGAGAGACATGAGCTTGCAAGTCTCTCTCTCTCTCTGTCTCTTTCTTTCTTTCTGTCATAAACACAAAAGCACAAAACAAACATTTTGCAAGTGTCACGCTACCCACTTGCTTCATTAGGCGATTGTCATTGTATCTCTCTCTCTCTCTATATTTCTCTTTTGAAGGGCGTTCGCCATAAATTCGAACTTTGTGTTTGCTGGGTTTTTTTTTTGTTAGTGGGCCAAGCCATGATATGCAATGCGCAAAAGACAAAAGCACAGGAAAAGCGCGTTTGGAATGTCTGCTAAAATTAATTTATTAACTAATCATATCGCTTAGAAGGTAAAAACGTTATCGACAAAGACAAACAAAATGTAGCCGTGGAGAGAAGGGAGAGCGGCAACAACGAATAAATTCCAAAACTAAACCAAAGATAAAATGGCAAAGAAATCAAAGTAAATAAATAAAAAAATATAGTACACAAGATATGTACATAAATTAAAACGAAAGCAAGAACAATAAATACAAATCGAAATCAACAACAAATCAATTTGCAAATGAATAAAACGAAAACAAAACAAAAGCAAAATTCATAAACAATACAAAGAAACCACAACAACAGCAACAACAACGGAAAGTGAAGGCGAAAGTGTATCCACGCCACGCCACGCCCCCCCACCGCGCACGACCAACTAAATCACTCAATATTGTAACTGTTGTTTGTTCAATTGTGAGCGACTTGTCTCAACTGTGTCTGTGTGTGTGTGAAACGAAACGAATGTGAAACAACCGTCGCTGTACCAAACCCGCGTTCCCATCATGTCCAAGACCAGCAAAAGCAACAACAACTGCCACAGCGGCAACAATCGAAGGCATTTACCTGTGCCGCCCTCCTCTTCCCTGGATGATAGCAGTGGCGAATCCTTTTTGCAGTACGACAGCGACAAGAAGCCGCCGCCAATTGTTGTTGTTGTCGGCGATGGTCGGAGTCGAGTGCGTCGTGTGGTGCGCACCGCCACGCGGCACGTGACTGTTGTCAGTCTCTCGACGCGGCACAAGGAGACGCAAACACACACCTCGCACCACGTGACCGCTGTCAGGTAAGCGCCACTGGACACAGCAGCAGTAGTAGCAGCAGAAAGGGGAAACGCGGTCAAACGCAAACAAAAACACAGTTAACGCTTATCGTTATCTTTGTTGAATCTGCTTATGAGTGTATTTAAAGCCATTTATGGCTACTTTATTTATTATGGGCCATGCACAGCACAGCTTCTAAATACACGTTAGTTTCTTGTTATCGTCTTGGCAGCGGGTTTTTATTGTGCAATATAATTCAAATTCCACTGCATTTCATCTCTGCAGCGATAAGTTTTTTTTTTTTTGTTTGCCTGTGCCTGTGCCTGGTTTTTCGATACACAGACAAAAGCTGGTTGCTGCAGTGGAACTTGTTTTTTTGGCTGTGGTGAATATGTTTGCCATTGCATACAACTTTGTATAAAAGCATTGCATATGCTAGGGCTGCAGCCAAATATGTTACGACTGCTGTTAACTAAGGAGTTCTGTTAATATACATTTTGTTGATATGTAATTTTACATTTTTGTGATATATTTCTGAAATTATAAAATTTTTTATTGGAAATTTTGGCGTAAATAAAAAATATTATTAAATAAATTTGTGGTATAAAAAATGGCTTAAACGAAATGGCGTAGAGTTTTTGAATACAATTTTATTACATCTAACACTATGTTAGAAGGCTGTTATATTTCGCTGTTAATATTATTTAAAGAAATTCCAAAATTTGGTAATTTATCCTATTTTAAATCTTAATAATATGGTCCACAAAAAATTACTTTACAATAAAACAAAGTTATAAATATATGAGTTAATATTCAAAAATTTAATAAAAAAAATATATTTTAAAATATATTTGATTTTATTTTGCATATATCTCATAGAGATGTGAATAAAAATTACATTTAAATAACTATATTAACAATATCAACTATATAATCTCCTCCCTGGTGCGCTTTCCCTGTCAGTTAGCCCATCAGCTGTCGCTTTATTTGTTTGTTTTTGTTGCTTTTGTGTGGCAGACGGGGCACACTTCATAAAGCATAGGCTCTCCAAAAGAACACACTAATATAAAATCAATAACAATTACGGTTGCGCTTTGGTAAAAGGCGTCTGCCGACGTTTGGGGTCACGCAAGTCGCCAGGGGCCGTTTGAAGCCGTCAAACGGGCGGACAGAGGCGACACTTGTTGCATATCAAACAGGCAGAGCGCGGAAGTAAATGTGGCAAAGACACAGAATATAAGAGAGTGAGGGTAGAGGGGAACTGGAAGTCTGTTGTTAGCCGGGAGGGCAAAAACTTTGGCGTGCGTACAAAGCGCAGTGTGTCAGTGACGTCGCAAGCCGCAAGATATAGATACATAAACACACGTATCCACAAGATACAGATACAAATACAGATACAGCTATGCCGCAGGCAAACAAACAGCTGGACACATGTGCAACGGCAAACAATTAGAGGAGAGCCGACGTGTGGCAGATGTTTTCACTTGGACTCAATTTTCAAGCAGGACTCGCGAGGCACTTAAATCGGGGCACAGAAAGAGCGAGAGAGAGAGGGGTGTAAAAGAGACAGAGACAAGTTGCTTGGCTTGGCAACAATAACAACAAGCGAACGATCGAGTTGTTGTTGTTGTTGTTGTCAGGCAACTCTACCTGCCGCAAGGACTCGGGAATACTAAAGAAAGAAACACCAGGTGCATTTGGGAAATACAAGAAAATACAATCGGACAGGGAATTATATATATATAAGTACATATATATTCCTGTCTATAGAAAATCGTATTGTGCGTGTTTCGTTCGTCTCTTGTTATCCTTCAATCCTGCAATCCTGTTTTAACTGCGCATAGGTGCAAAAAATGCAGCTGCTCTTTGTTCAATTTTCAGTTTTCAGTTCTCAGTTAGGGTATTTGCAGCTCAACTCACGCGTATTACGTTTTAGCCATGTCCTGCAACTTATTAGGCCACCAACTGGGCCACAAATAGGAAAATCCAACAGGCAACTCTATACAAAATCTATAATCAATGATTTAAGCCTGGCAATGTGAATTGATTTTAAATTATTTATGCTTCAAATTGTCCTCAAAAAGGAATTTTCTAAGCAGTTATAATTGCTAGGTTAACTGAAATTGTATAGAGATTGGGGTATTAAATTGTAACTAAATAAAAAAATAATGAAATAAAGTAGATTATGAGCGAATCTTTATTTAAATATTTAAAACTCTTACTTAAGTTCACATTTTTAATAAAATGTTATACTTGTATATAAACAGTTTTTCTTAAAAGAAAAATTGCTTTGAAATTACATTTTTTTTTTGTCCTAAAAAAGAGGTGAAAAACTAAAAAACATATAATGAAAAAATTATTTATTAAATATGCAAAAGTTGAAGCTAATTGAATTAAAAATTATTTATGAATTAAAGAACATTCAGTTGTGCTTTATTTAAATAAAATATTTATTTACTTTACTTTTAGTTTATTTAAATAAAATGTAGAATATTTTTGAAATATAAATATTCTTTTTAGTTTATATACATATTTAAGCTAAGAATGCCTTTCCAGCTGAATATTTTTCTTTAAATCAATTTCAATCTCCCTTTAAGCTATATATTTGTTCAACAAACACATTTTCAATTACAATTTTCACATTTTTCCACTGATTTGTCAGCAGTTTTTTCTAATATTTATTTGGATCTTAAGATTTCACACTTTCTACACTCTACAGAGGGGATATATTTGTGTATATGTCATCGTTAGCTAATCATTTCCTTTCCTCAGTTGAAATCAATTCGAGCTGTTTTAGTGCGCCATATGGCATTATAACATACATCGATGTATGCTGCTGCTCCTGAGCCTGTTGCTCTGCCCCCAACTCTACCTTTTCCTTTACTTTTTTTTTTTTGATCCTTGTCATAATGGATCCTTTTACGCTTAGGATCTTGGGCATTGTCTACGGCTTCGTAAGGGTAGCAATTGTTCTTTTTTTCTTTACTCTGAGCTAAACAAAACAGATGCATTTTTGGCTGGCTGCGTAGGCAGCTGACAACAGCACAGATACAGATACAGATACAACACACACACAGATACACACACGCACACATACACACACACACATAATCAGCTATGCGAAACACGTTTTTCTTTTCGATCGCTTCCTCTGGATGTGGAACCCACTGAGCAGCTCTTGTCGAGCTCTGGCCAAACGCTTTGCTCGGTTTAGTTGAAACGCGAACGTTGCCGGGCAACGACGTGATCTTCCGCTTCTAATTCTACCGGGAGATAGGGTATTAAGTGCTTCCTCCGATTGTGAAACGGTCTAACCGATGTGAAAAATTATAAACCTGCAAACTCGACATTTAATTTGAATATTATTATAAATTAACGATCAAGAAACTTTGTTCGTTTTTGTGAATATTGTGATTACCTCTCTGACCATAACTGTGTCTTTATATATGTTTATATATATATGTGTGTTTGTGTTTTTGTTTTCTGTGTGTTTTAATCAAAAACATAAATTCGTAGAATAGTCAAAATGATCATTTGCATATCGGGTTTTATAATTGGCGAAAGGTACGCAAATTAAGTTTTTTTTTAAAAGATTTTTGGGTTGGGGAGGAGCAAAAATGAAAGTTAATTTTTAATAATTAAATATCCTGAATATAGAAGACTTCTATCTACTCTTGATATCCTGACTAAATCTCCTTTAAATACATAATCCCAATACAGTTTTGTTTTCCTAATGAAATCTTCTTGACAGTATTTTTCTCTCTAGTCTTGATTCCTTTTCTCCTGAGCCTTAATAGCTTAATTAAATCTCTTTTCCGCTCTCTATACTTCTAAATTCATCTCTTCAATCTTGATAACCCGACTAATCTCTCTCTTCTCCCTCTCTCTTGCAGCTTTCCCCAGAAGAGCATTGAGCGCAGCGGCTCTACACAGTATGATCTGGCCGGAGCGCCAATTGCTGCACACGGCGGCTCCAACTCAACCACGGACGGAGTCGGCGGCTATGTTTACCTGCAGAATCATTATGCGGGCGGTGGTCACAATTCCGCCGCAACCATAAACTATCCCGCTCCACAGCAGCATCCGCAGATGATCTATCAGATTCAGCAATATCCCACGTGCCATCAGCAGCAGCAACAGCAACAACAACAGCAACAACAGCAGCAACAGCAGCAACATCTGCAGCAGCATTATATGCAGGTGGCAGCGACACCAGCCGGCTCTGGCCACTATCATCATCATAATCATCACCTGCTGCACAGTCATGGGCATCATCATCATCATGGTGGTGCTGTGGTCATTGCTGGCAGCGGTGTTGGCACTGGCGCCGTTGCCACAGGCGCAGTTATCCAGCTGCAACAGCAGCAGCAGCAGCAGCAACAAAATATGCACAAAAAGAACTCCATACGAAATGGTGGCGATGTTCTCAAGCGCACCCGCGCCCAATCAGCGTAAGTGTCCTTAAAACATATACTAGACTCCGTTTAAAAATATAAAAAAAAAAAAATATTAATCATATTCTAGTTGACCCGGCAAACGTTGTTTTGCCATATAAATTAATTAAATTATTTATAGTTGCAATACTTGAAAATAATATAACGTAATTTGTATTTATTTAAAAAATACTGCCCACAGTGATTTTTGTATTTTATTTGAATTTTGCCTACTGTGATTGTTTTAACAGTGCTGCATACGTTAACAGTGAGTGCGTCTGTTAAGATAATAGCGACTTTTTCAAAAAGTTTTTCCAAAATTTTCTGATCTACAATACTTCTTCCGGCAATTACGAATAATTAAAATCAAATTTTAGCCAAATTGGACCATCTGTTCTTAATTGATGAATAAATATAAATTGATATGGATTGATTTTATAGTTAAGTATTAAATTAAATAGACAAAATATTAATATAAACAAATCAAGAGTTTCCATCTAGAATCTCAATTAAACAAGCATTGTTCGTATAGTATGAATATCATATATTATGCAAATTTTGATCAGCTAAAATCAAACTAAATAAAGTAGATAAGAACTATTTAATTGCTGAATTGAATTGAGATATAGTTTTGAAAATAAATAACAAAATTAAACTTAATTTATGAACATAATTCGAGTAGCTAGCAGATAGAGGTTTTCGATTTAAATTTAATTAAATGTTACTATTATTTATACAATAAAATCTAGTTTAAAAAAGCTGCAGAAGCAAACCAGTTTTATATATATTGAAAATACAAATTTTCCACTGATTCGTAAGATATGCAGATATTTATATTCTAATTAATTAAAAAATTAAACAGATGCCAATATATAAAAAAAAGAATGTATTAATAACAAGTTATTTTACAATTACGAGGCTAATTAAAAGTAAGGCTTACAACATTTTAGAATAGTTTTATGTATAATTTAAAACATCAGAAATATCTCTTTCAAAGTGCTACAAATTTATTGAGACAAGTGTTAATACCCCTCTGTGCTAGAGTATTAAATAAAAAAGACACTCAATCAGTTATCATATACTTAAAGGGTAGTCCAGTTGTCAGACTAATGAGTTTGGACTTTGGCACTGCGCCAATTGTATGATAAGAATATAGAGTATCTTTATATCTAAGACTCGGTTCACTGACGCACGATAACAAACCGTGTGGCATATGTAAATATATATGTATCTGTTGGAGAATGCGACACTGCAGCGTATCTATCAGATGACAAGTGACGTTTATTATGTCTAGAGAGAGAGATAGAGAGAGAACTAGAGAATTTTTAGCTAACAAGTGCAATTATTAGATATGATATAGAAATATTAATAACATTCCATGTGATAAGAATTGAATTCAATGGTACTTTCCCCTCTATAAATAGTTGCAAATTGTAATTATATCTTGAACATGGCGCAATCTCAACTGCAAATGTTAATACTATTTTTAAGCTTTAGCTTGTTGAGATTAATTAAGTAAACAAATGTTTGTTAGATTAGCCAAAGTTTGTTGTTTATTAGTCTTCAAAACAATTCAGCTAATCTATTTTTAATCATTGTGGAATTATCATTTAATTTCTATATTTGGTTTCCCAATTTAGAATATAAATAAATGGATAAATGGAGATACTCGAGACTTTCATAAAATTGCAAATATCTCAAAAAATGTTTATTTTTTTTAATAAAACTCAGGCAGAGTTAAGAAATTAAATATTTCCGAGTATTTTTATGTATTGCTCCTAATCATAAAAAGATTTTACTTTTCCTAAAACTTATCTTATTATAAAAACCTTAAAATTGCAAAGATTCCTAAAAGATTTATTCTGTTTCTTCTGCAACTTTTGACTAATCTAAAACTCATCACACAACAAGCCAAGTCATTCTGACTCATTTTAATTCCTTATTCGGTTAACTACTCGTATCAGCAATATTTTGTATTTCTGTTTAGATCTATTTAACTGTTAATTAATAGGGGCTGCTTATTAAGCATAGAACTTATTGAATTCCATAAAATTCGTATCTGCATTTAATCAAAATGCGGCAAATTAAAAAAATCTTTAAAACAATAAGCAAATTTTTTGGCCTGATATCGCGTTTCGTTGTTGTTCGTGGCAACATTTTAATCAGGTCGCCGACACACGACGCTTGTATTTCAAAGATACACCACACACTCGAGGAACAGTTAGACGCTATCTTATCTAACGACCAGGCCAAAAAGAAACGGGCTCTGAGCGAGTTCTCAGTTCCCAGTTCTCTGTATGCACAAATTGAAACGGTTTAACGTCACGTAGCGCTACGCGTCGCAGTTATTATTCATAGTATTATTACTATTATTATATCGATTGTTATTCATTTGTGAAATTCAATTTGCAGCTACGAGCTATCACAGGATCTGCTGGACAAGCAGATCGAGCTGCTGGAACGCAAATACGGCGGAGTGCGGGCGCGCAATGCGGCGGTCACAATACAACGCGCCTTTCGACACTATATGATGGTCAAGAAGTTTGCCTCCATTACGGCCATGGCCAAGGCAGAGAAGCGTCTCAGTCGACGCATGGTGGTAACCGCCTCCAGTATGACCTTAACCGAGGAGAGCGCCTCGGCGAATGTATCGCTATCGTCTGCCTATGGCAGCACCACAGAATCTCAGCTCGAGCAGCAACACCAGCAACAGCAACAACAGCAGCAGCAGCAACAGGCGGCGGCACAGCAGCAGCAGCAGCAACAGCCACGTGTGACCATAATGGCGGGTCCGGCAGGCGCTGCCTCGCCAGGACTCTCCAGGACGCCACCTACACGTTCGCTGTCCATGCGCGAACGTCGCCAGCTGGACTGCAGTCCCATACCACGCAGTCAATCGGGTAAGTTATGAAAGTTTGTGGCTTGAAAATGCATTTGAAAAGGGATTTATATACGATAATAATGGGATTAGAGTTGGCTTTGAATTATTATTAGAAATGCAATTGAAAATGAATTTGAATTACGAATATGAAACAGTCGAAGCATAAAATCGGTTTGAGTTAGAGCTGATAAAATGGAAAAATAATGCGTTTTTAAATTAAAATTTATTTTTAAGGAAATTGCGTCATTTTATACAAAACTTAGAATATTCTTTAGTATATAGAATATCTACATTTCGAGGTCTTAGAGCTTTGAATTTATGTTTGAACATTGTAGTAGAGTTAAATATATTTACAGATAATTGAAAAATTTATTGCAAAAATATAAAACTTCGTGTTGAATTCAGAAACTGCAGAATTATTATTAAATAAAAACCGGACAAAAAGAAATATATACAGATTTTAAATTAGTTTATATTTCTTTTTGTCAGGTTTTTATTTAATAACTATTCTACAGTTTCTGAACTCCACCCGAACTCTCCCATATTTGCCATTAATTTTAAGCTAACTTTAGAGCACATTTAAACAAATACGCAAATAGAGATAGATTTATTATATACAGATTTTAATTTAGTTTATAACAAATCTATCTCTATTTGCGTATTTGTTTAAATGGTCTCTAAACTTAGCTAAAGTATACTGAACTCAAATTTATAAATGTTTTTTTGAATGCCAATTAAATTTCAAAAACAACTAAATAAGAACTTATAAAGAACGCTGACAACAGTTATAAATTAAATTGCGTTTTTTTTGTGTTTTTGAATTTTTTGCGACAATAAAGATAATAGATAAGATAAGTAAACAAAACAGCAAAAAGAGCAGACAGATCGGTCAATAAACTTTGTGCAAGTCAAGCAACAAAGTGTGTCAACTATTTGAGAAATTGAAGAAAATAAACTTTAAACTTTTAGCTTAAATCTTTGATTAATAATTATATTTAAGGCAGCAACAGTTGAGTTTTAAACTTGAATTCATTTTTAAATTTATTAAGCCTAAATTGTAATCTATGAAATTAGAAAAAGCAATTAAAGACTCTTATAATATATTTATTTATTTATTTTGTTTATTTAGGCGCCTCACCCGTCTCCATAGCCAGCTCCACAACCTCCGTATCCGGCTTGGCCTCGCATCCGCACGTCAATCTGCTGCACGCTGCGGAGCCGCATTATTACAATGCCCAGGCCCTGCCCACGGCAGCCGCCTACTATACCAGCTACCATGGTTCGCCGCATGATCTGAGCTATGCCAGCTCGGCGGACACCTCGTTGAATGCCTCGTGGGTGAACACCAGCGGACACTCGCCCCATACGCCCTACTATTCGGCGGCGCAGATCTATATGCGACCCAAGGGCGGCAGCACCACACCCACGCCTAGTTGCGGCAGCCAGGGCAGCGGCAGTGGCAGCTGCAAGAAGGTGCCACCGGAGGTGCCCAAACGCACCTCATCCATAACAGCACAGCAACAGAGTCAGCTGCTGATGATGCAGCGCCAGACACCGCCGCCGCCCTCCCTGCTGCGCACCAATGGCCTCTGCAAGACCGCTGAGAATGGCAGCTTGACCTCTGTCCAGAGCTCTGGCTCGGACTCGAGCGTTACCTCCGCGGAGCGCAACATGAACAGTGATCTGGGCTCGGATCGCAGCAATTCGCCGCACACCTGGAAGCGTGGCACAGCGCTCAACAGCTCCCAACAGTTCTCCACGCACTCGGCAGACTCCGCGGGCGTCTGTGTGGCCACCCAAATGCAGGTGGCTGTGGCAGCGGTGACAGCAGCCGGCGGAGCGCCACCCACAGATGATCATGCCATCTCCTCGCACACCAGTGCTGCCCAGTATGAGCAGCACGAGCAGCAGCAGCATGAACAGCAGCAGCTGCAGGCGGCAGCCACTGCAGCGGGCGTGGCACAGAACTACAAAATGTCAGAGACGATAAGGAAGCGTCAGTATCGTGTCGGTCTCAATCTGTTCAACAAGAAGCCAGAGAAGGGCATTACGTATTTGATAAGACGCGGCTTTCTGGAGAATACGCCACAAGGCGTGGCACGTTTCCTCATCACGCGGAAGGGCCTGTCCCGGCAAATGATTGGCGAATATTTGGGCAATCTGCAGAATCAGTTCAACATGGCTGTGCTCAGCTGCTTTGCCATGGAACTGGATCTGTCCGGGCGGCAGGTGGATGTGGCTCTGCGTAAATTCCAAGCCTACTTCCGGATGCCCGGCGAGGCGCAAAAGATTGAGCGACTGATGGAGATCTTCTCGCAACGCTACTGCGAGTGCAATGCGGACATTGTGGGGCGACTAAGATCATCCGATACGGTAAGTTGTAACTTCTATTCTTTTCTATAAAAACTGTGACTAAACTTTCTTAATTCGTTTAGATCTTTGTGCTGGCTTTTGCCATCATCATGCTGAACACGGATCTGCATACGCCAAATCTGAAACCGGAGCGTCGCATGCGCGTTGAGGACTTTATCAAGAACTTGCGTGGCATTGATGATTGCCATGATATAGATAAGGATATGCTGAGTGGGATTTTCGAGCGCGTCAAGTCCGATGAATTCAAACCGGGCAGTGATCACGTCACCCAAGTCATGAAGGTGCAGGCCACCATAGTCGGCAAGAAGCCAAACTTGGCGCTGCCACATCGACGTTTGGTCTGCTATTGTCGCCTGTATGAAATACCCGATGTAAATAAGAAGGAACGGCCTGGTGTGCATCAGCGTGAGGTGTTCCTGTTCAACGATCTGCTGGTCATTACCAAAATCTTTAGCAAGAAGAAAACCTCGGTGACGTACACGTTCCGCAACAGTTTCCCGCTCTGCGGCACCGTTGTCACCCTGCTCGACTTGCCCAACTATCCATTCTGCATTCAGCTGTCGCAGAAGGTCGATGGCAAAATATTGATCACATTTAATGCGCGGAATGAGCACGATCGCTGCAAGTTTGCCGAGGATCTCAAGGAGTCTATTAGCGAAATGGATGAAATGGAATCGCTGCGCATCGAAGCCGAACTGGAGCGACAGAAATCAGCGCGCAATCGGGCTCCAGGCAATCAGGATAATCGCGATAGTGGCGTTGCCGATGTGGAAGTCTGTCCATGTCCCTATCCGCCCGGCACTCAGGCTGCCGGCGAACAGGCACCCAACTCGGCGGACACGCAATTAAAGCGCAGCGCGCTTAGCAACAGTCTGCTGGACATGCACGAGCAATGTAAGTTCCATTGAAGCTGCTATTTGGCTAATTAGTTGCTAATTTATAAATCTTATCTTACCCTCTAGTTGGCAATGAAAAACCGCAGCGACGTGGCAGTGTTGGCTCCCTGGACAGCGGCATGAGCATCTCTTTCCAATCCACCACCACATCGAGCGCCTCGCGGGAAAATGCTGCGGCCATTGCGGCAGCTGCCAATGCGGCCAATGCTGCGTCCAAGATTCGTTTCAATATGCAGCCCGCGCCCAGTAATGTTTATGCAGCGCCCGGCATGCAGGCCTACACGCACGCCAACTTTGTGCAGCAGTCACAGGCGGCTTATTTGCTGCAACAACAGCAGATGCTGCAACAGCAGCAGGTGGCGCAGGCTCAAATGCAGGCACATGCCCAGGCGCAGGCGCAAGCTCAGGCCCAAGCCCAAGCCCAGGCACAAGCTCAGGCTCAGGCGCACGCTCAGGCACAAGCGCAGGCACAGGCACAGGCAGGTCCTGTAGTTATGGGCAGAATACCAGGACGTGAACGCAAGGCATCGCGATCCGATGATTCGCGCTCTACGGAGGTCTAAATAAGGCTCAATTATTGTACATTCTCTGTTCGTCAGCGAGCGATAATTATATATAGAAAATATAAAACATGCATCTTATATGCGATAGATTGATATTTGTATGATCCGAATTCGATACGAACCGAACCGATCCGAACCGCAAGCCATTTTTTCATACACCTAAACAAACACTAACAGCAGCTACATTATGAATTCTTAAATGTTCCTTCGTTTTCTGCTAATATTAATGTACATAATTTACAATTTTTGTCTATATTTACGCAATTTTGCATACGGTTTAAGTAAGTTTTCAAAACTAATTGTACATAAACTAAACATCTACATTTATATATTATATCTTTATCTATATCTACATACACTAAAACATATGTATTCAAATACCCCTATGATAATAACCGCATACTCGTGCATTGTATAACTCAAAGGGCACGCAGGTAACTAAAGCCAGATTAGTTGGTAATACCCCCCGCGGCAGTTAATAACTTTGCTAGCATTTTTTTCTTTTGTATCTAATCCCCCCATTTCTATCAAGTAAATATATACAATAATATACTTATAAATATAGTTCTATTACTAATGCAAGCCACGTTGAGTGCACGCTTTGTATATTATATATTTCTTATCCCACAATTATGTTTGTGTAACTAAATACGATCGTATATACCGCGTTTCTGTGTGTATATACCATGAATATTAACTTAAAAGCAATTAGCTATAATTATGGATATTTATAGAGCCAAAACTACCCGAAACCTAAAATATTAAATAATGAATAATAATATAATATAATAATAATAATAATAATAATAATAAATAAAACGCAGTGTACGGCAAACAAACACCCGATATGTATATGAAAAAACAAAAGACTTAAAAATTTAAATAAATGAAAAGAAATAATACCAAACATGCATTTGTTTTACTTTTTAGCTACAGTTTTGACTACTTGGCGACCTTCTAGCGATTTCTGTTCGCCTGGTATTTCAGCGAGTTAAGCGACCGAAAAAGAAAAATTTCCAAACAGCGTAACAGCTGTTTGTAGGCAACTAAAAGTAGGCAATATTTTTTTTTATAAAAGTATGCAGCAAAATTTTTTGGTTTTTAATGCAGTGACCTTCTGCTGATTTCTGTTCGCCTGGTAGTTCAGCGACTTTGGCGACCGAAAAAATGAAATTTCAGAACTTTGGCCAACAGCAGGGTAACATAGTGGTGACGTCACCTTAACAGAATTACGTTTACAGTGGGTTAACAGCAAATTAACAGCAGCAGGTTATGGTCA
This sequence comes from Hirtodrosophila alboralis, assembly GCA_035043045.1. Lineage (NCBI taxonomy): Eukaryota > Metazoa > Arthropoda > Insecta > Diptera > Drosophilidae > Hirtodrosophila > Hirtodrosophila alboralis. The sequence goes on along the minus strand of JAWNNH010000106.1, from coordinate 313,073 downwards.
ATCCTGATTAGAAAAATAGCTCCCATTTTGCCAAATCCTTGCGGATTTCGAAAATTTTAGGTGCGTTAGGATCACAAGGACCTACTCTATCGATTACCATTTAAACATTATGGGGTCATCTAAGAATCCGACACTTGGAAAATTTCAGTCTGGGAGCCAAAGAAAACATGCCGAAAACACAAAATCCTCAATATCTCGGAAACTACAAGGACGATTTTAATGTCCTTTGGCCAACTTATAGTCCTCATCAAGACAATTTGTTTGCCACAGGACTCGTCAGGATACTCAAGGATACGGCCGAGATATGAGCGTTTTTCCCTATACGAAAAAGTCCTGATTTCTCAGCTCCTGAAAGGACTTTCGTCCTTTGGAATACATTTTCTGATTTCGTCAGTCAAGGACTAAATTCTGGCCAAAGGACATCAAAATCGTCCTTGAAATGGCGGAGTTACGGCGGTTTTAGTGATTTGAGGACCAATTTTGCTAGTAACCCCCTTGCAAAAATTTGAAGACCAACTTTCGAAAAAATTCTGGAAATCCTTGAATGCCAATCGATAGTTCTGCTATCTGTGAGTTCAAAAAGGCATATCCTTTTAATGTCCTTTTTTATTTGACCGAGTTATGGCTAATTAAGAGGTCCTTTTTTCGGAAAATAGCTCTCAGTTAGCCAAATCGAGACGGATTTTCAAAATTTAGGTGCGTTAGGATCGCAAGGACCTCCTCTATCGATTGCCATTAAAAAATTATTGGGTCATCTAAGAATCCAACACTGAGTTATGGCTATACAAAAATGTCCTTATTTTAGAAAAATAGCTCCCCTATGAATTAAATATACTTTTCCATTGTTTTTGTATAAATTTTTATATTTTATTAGTGATTTCAACTTATTTATATTATTGCTGACTACTAATTAAGGCCTTGTACAAAATTATTGTATTTCTGTTGTAGGTGCTAAATTCTATATTCGTAATATTTTTTTTTTCTTATAGTTTGTGTGTGGGTTTGTGTGTGTGTGTGTTTGGGGTGTGGGTATATGTCGTATGTATATAAGGTTGTTGCATTATCAGCGTGTTAGTCTAAACAATTATTGCTTTAAACAAATATACAAAAAACTATGAATTAATCGCGCATTCTAAGCAGAGGTAAAGAAAAACTTTACAATAAATTGTGGATCTGCTCTCTCTATATCTCTCTTTATCTCTCTATCTCTACTTATAATAAAATTGCACTTGCAAACTCTTTCAGATGCATACGGATGATTCGCGAGTGTATTGTTGGGATTGTTTGTTGGAAGAACAATATGCGACTTGTCCCATACAAAGTATATAAACATTATAATTAAACTAAACATATTTTGGCACTGTAAATAAAAAATTGCTTTCGATATAAAACACAAATACAAACAAGAAATTGCTGCTACAAAACGGAAACGGAAATAAACCATTTTCGATAGTCGATAGTTGATAAAAAATTACAGAGTTTGCTTTGCCAAATGCAGATTGCTTCAATAGCTCGAATTTCACATTTCTATCTCGTCTAAATTTTCGTTTTGATTATGCTAAGATGCGACGGCTCTTCCTGGTCCAACAGAGCTGCTCTGTTGGCTGGAGGCGCCTCCACTACTCTGATTAGAACTAGACCATGCCAAAGTCGGTGCACACGGTGGCGGCTGTTGTTGCAGCTGCCGCTGAGGCCGTCTGGTTATTTTGTTGCTTCTCCTGGGCGCTGCTGGCGGCCACTGCAGCCGCTGCCGCTGCAGCCATGTTCAGCTCCACGAGCGTATCGATGCTGTTGAGGCTGACGCCTTGGAGTATTTTGCGCGCTGCCAGCGATGTAAAATTAAAGGACAGATCTGTGAGACTGGGAAAATTGTAGAGCTCCTCACTGCCAGCGGCCAGAACACTGCCCATGCCCTGCTCCAGAGACTCCTTGGTCAGACTAAGACGTCTGTCCATCGCCTCCTTGTCAATGGACTTGTCGTTCGCATGATCCTTGAGTGCAAGATTGGGCTCACTGCCCAACGGATTACTGGACTTGTGCAACAGATGCGCCAGCGCCAGCTCATCGCCATTCATGTTGCACTTCTGCAGCTGGCAGACAGACTCATAGCAGAGATTCTTCAGATCGCTGCTGCTGTTGTTCATTAGCTTATGATTACTTTGCGCCGGCATCAAATCCTTTGAATGCTTCTCATAGAAATGCAAATTGCCCACGGAGCCGGCAATCTCAAAGTCCTGCTTGGCCAGTGCCGCCAATTTGAGCGGCTGTTGCTCACCAATTGGTGAATTTGGCTGCGATTCATTCTTGAGCACATTGCTCTTGTAGGCAATGCCATTGGCCAGCTGGAGGCACAGCTTGCGGCTGTTGTTCATTGTTGCATCATTGTTGGTATTCTTGGCATACTTGCCACCATCATATGAGGGCGTCTCAGTCGCTGTATTCTCTGGCGAACTCTCGCTGACAAATGATATGGAGTCGCAGGTCTCCGAATTGGCCTCCGTTTCACTCAGTGGCTGCTCGGGCACAGACTCCGGTCGAATTGGCGTGGATGTGGCCACAGGAACAGCTGCTGCTGTTGTCTGCTTGGACAGTGTCTTCTTGATAATCTCGCCCTTCTCATTTGTCATGGTTTCGTTATTGATGATGAACACATTCGAGTTCTCCAGCATCTTGCCATTCTCCAAGGTAATCACACTGCGCACTGGCGAGTTTTGCACAAAGATTTTGGTGCTGGGTATGTTTTGACCGCCACCATTCGAACTGGTGGTCACCTGCAGCGTTATGGAGTTGTTGCTGCTGGAATTGGGCACACCGCCATTCATGGGGTATGTCAGCTCCTCCAGTATGCGACTGGGCGTGCTGGCGCGCTGCCTTTGCGCCTGCGCCTCCGCCACGCGTGCCCTCATCGCCTGATGACGCGGCGTGCCGCGTGGTGAACCATTTAGCAGCAGAATGGAACGCGTGCTGCCATTGCCATTGACAGTATTGACTGTATTTGTGGAGCACTGCGAGTCCAGACTAGAGTGACCGCTGGTCTTCTGGCTAAATGAAACTTTGCCGCTGTCAATGCTCGAGGGGCCGCTAGTCAGCAACGACGTCTTGCAGGACTCGAGACTGGATGGCCCGCTGCTCTGCAGACTTCGATACGTGGCCTTATTATCCGTGCAACCATTGATTATCAGTCCATCCATTTGCCGCTTGACTGGCGTGGCAGGTTTCAGCGTTGTAGAGCGCGCCGGCGAGCTCTCAAAGATGTGCTTGCCAATCACCGACTTTTGTGCTGTTTTCTGTGGCGTCACCATGGGCGTGGGCGTGGCAGCATGTAGGCGCGACAGCGTCGCCGACGAATGATTCATTTTGGTGTGATTGACGGCGCTGTTGCTGCTGGCTGGTATGGATTGCGTGGAACGAGGTAGCGAGCTGCTGCAATAGACTGGCGAACGTCGCCGTATGGGCGAACAGTCCCTCGAGGATATCAGAAACGTTGATTCGCTGGACATGTGACGACGATGACGACGCGGCAGCGTTGACGAACGTTGGCTCAGCTCGGAGCCATCATAGAACGTCGAATTGGACAGCGTGTGTACAGCGGGCATGTCCTGAAAAGGCAAGTAAATAATTAATATAATCATAGATTTATCTTTAATCTTCAACTACTCACGTGATCTGCGGTTTGAGTGCCAACGCTATGCAAATGCACGGCGCGTGTATTGAACCACTCGGCGGGTGGAAACTGTGCCGAGTATGTCTCAATTTGGCGCTGCTTGGCGCGTCCGCTGCGTCGGAACAGCCTTGAGAGCAAAGATCCTTTTTCTAACAGACAGAGAAATACAAAATTAGTTAATAAATTCTTTGATAAACTCTTCGATTAGCTACTCACTGGGTGATGACGAATCTGTGCTTTGGTATTCCGAGCTGCTGCTGTCCGTCGTATTTAGCGTTTGGGCATAGGTCTTGGACAGGCTGCGTGTTGAGGCGCAGCGTTGCAGGCGCTTCGATGAGCCAAAGAGCCGCAAACTGTGCCGACGTTCCAAGCTGCGCGGTGTCGGGAATGATGCACTGCGTCGCTTGGCTGCACGCGGATAAATGATCTTATCATTGGGATTACCTGTGGGTCACAAAAATAAAAGATTTTGGTATTTGAGTTTTCGAACAGATCTGGGAATATGATTTAATGGAGTTTTATGATCTTAATTTTCTTCTTTATTTAATTAAATTCATGTACTTGGAGCAACTTTATGAAAAGGAGGATTAGATCAATGAATTTCTACGAATATTTAAAATTTTTTGGTTTTTAATTTTTCTTTAATGACAATATTAAAAATTTAATAAGTAAATCAGAAATATTGATATTTTTTAGTAATAAAAATTGAATCTCAATTTAATTTTGTTGTTCATAAAAAAAAAAATCAAATTATTCCAACAACTTTTTTATAGCTAAATGTAGCAAAGTTGGTATTTGTTCTTAATAAGTTAACTTAAAAAAAATGCTAAAAAATTAATTGCAATATTTTAAAATTATATCTCAAAGCAAAAATACTTTTACATTGATTTTTTAGTTTTGAAAATGTTTTTTTAAATATTGGCAATTAATTTTTTGTTAGCTTCGTTTTCGTTTACCTTTTCCTATATTTATTTATTTATTTACTTTATTAAATAATAATAAAATAAATTATTATTGCATTAAGTTTTATTAAAAACTTAGAAAATTCAAATCCCAATACCATCTACAATAAATACAAAATACTTCACTCAAATCCATCTTACCTCCACAGATGACATCCGCCAGATTGGTCTGTATACACTGATGCGTGAGGTCGCCATCCCGCTCCGTGGATATTTCACCGTAGAGCGAGTGCAGAGCCTCCGCATTTGACATGAGCATTGTGCGCGCCTCGGGCGGCACCACATCCTGATGCTGCTCCTCCTCCGTCAGCTGGGAGTAGACCAAGCTGCCATTGTTGCTGTGACCGCCATTTAGCTGATGATGATTGCTGCGTGGACGCGAGCGACTGCGACGACGTCTAAAATAAATTAAAGACAATTTTAATACATTGTTCAACATTAAATATGGATATAGCTACTCACTCTGGCGTAAATATAAAGTAACCCTTGGCTGTCTGATAGATCTTCTGCTCCTGCATCAACTGCGCCAGTGTATCATAGATGACCTCTGTGGCGGGTGTGGTCATATGCGGAAATCTTATGCCCAGTTTGCTGCGCACATGCTCAATGGTCGCCGATTGACCCTCGGCGGTCAGATCCATGATAACATCGCACAGAGCCTCTGGCAGCGGCGTGAACTGTCCCTGAACCGTTGGCGTCACAATGCAATCGTCAATGTCACCTGCAAAATATACAAAAGTAGAAGGCATTAGCCAGGCCAACATGTGTAAACCGGGCTACTTATAAGGCTAATGATAGGCCGGTCAAGTAGCGACCACCTGCCACATTTGGTCAAATAAACTTGCTCGCATTTTTTCCCAACAACAAAATGAAGCCGCTTGGCATTTCGGGTGGCCGAGCCAGGCCGGGGTGTCCATTTGGCTGGACAGCGAGCGAATGGTCAAAACCTTGACTCCGTATGGCATTTGGTCATTTTGGCATTTGATGTTACTTTGGGGTAATTAAACGTAGTGCCACACATGCCACATGCCCCACCATTTGGGGGCTAAGAGGTGTGGCTAAGTGCTTTGCTCTAGATTTCATTTGAGTGATGCTGTTTTGACATTGAACTATCGAGTGTTATTGCTTTTGACGTTTTAATTAGTATTTGGTATAAGTATTTGTTTTATTAAGTTTGCGATAAATTAAAAATAACATAAATAACAAATTTTTATAGTTTTTCTGTATTTATTCTATTTGTATATATATATTTATATGATTTTTATATTTTTATATTTTAAATTTATCCTCCTAGTTTTCTTTTATTTAATTTTTTAACATATTATATTGAATTAACATTTTATTGCTTTTCTAGATTCCTGTACTTAATTCCACTTTTGTTGTTAACCCAATTTGTTTATCACATTTTAATTACATTTTCTGCTTTGCTTTACATCCTCTTTCATATTATTCTGTTCTTTATCTTTATTTTTACCTACTTATGTGAATTTATTTATTTATTCTTTTTACATTCACAAAATTGTTTCTATCTCCGTTAAAACTGAATGATGTTTTTTTATTTTATTTTTTTGATATTTTTATCTTTAAATCCGCTTTCTTTGATCGTATTTAATTTTTTTGTCTTTCATTATTTCAAAGCTATTATTTAGCAAAGTTTTCTTACATAATTTTTCCCTCGTCTCTTCTATTAATTTACTAATCTTCTATATTCTGATAATTTATAGTTAATTCTGTAAATCTACATCTAAATATTCTTCCTTTCACTAATCTATATCTATTAATTTACTAATCTTTCATATTCTGTTATTTTACAATTAATTCTGTTGATATATTGTCACGTAATTATTCTTCCTTTTACTAATCGATCTTTATGTTTACTTCATATTTTTTCCTCTGCTTTTATTTCTCTTAATTGTATTTTTCTTCCACTAATTCTGATTTCTCTATTTTGTTCCTTTTACATTTCCTTCTTCTGATTTATCCCTGGCTATCCTTTCCTTTATTTCTTCTCTTACTTATTCTTATAACACATTCATTTCGCTATTAATTCAAAGTATTTTTTTAAACGCTTGATCACACCTCGTATTTATTGTACACCCAACATTTCTCTTCCATCTTCCACCAGCTCCTCCTCCAGCCCCTGTCCTGCACTGCAGCTGCAACAACATGAGGAGCGTCTAGCTGCCACAGTTAACCACACAAGTTGCAGTTGCCACACTTGTGCGGCACATGCGAACTCAGTTGGCAGCATCGCCAAATATGGCATCTCTACTAGCAAATAAATGTTGATTATTATTTTGTGCAGCGTTCACGCGTCGTATATATAATTAAAATGCGCACCCAGCGTATAAGAAACAAAAAAAAAATGTTTTCATTTGTTATAACTTGGCTGCCGCATTGTCGCCAAAAACACATGCGGAGGCGCCTCCAAAAGCCTTCAATGCTTCCTACTTGTCAGTTTAACCTCCAAAAAAACAAAAAAAAAACAGCAACAACAGCAACGACGCCCCCGAAGCAAGCATCCAAATTGCCACATGCTCAGCACAGAGAAACGAGATAGGTGAAGGGGGCAGGGGTATTGCCTCATGCTGCAAAATCAGACCAAGTGTGTGACGACCTCCGTTTGTTGTTGTCGCCGAACTCTGGTCTGAGTTTGGAGTCTTGAGTCTCGAGTCGCAGCCTCGTGGCAACAACGTCCTTGCGGCAATTGCATAATTTTTCAAGTTTTCACTTTCTGCCGTTGCACACAACAGCTGCTGATGTTATTGTTGTTGTTGCGGGTCTATCCGGCAGCAATTTGCGCCGCAAAATGCAATAACAAACTGCCATGTGGGATGGCACCATCGTCAAGGACAATTAGCGCCATTTGATGGGTAGCAAACAGCAAAACTCGCCAAAGAGACAGTCTACAGTCACAATTTACAGACTCCTGCAGCTTTTACTTGCAACCTCCCCCCCTTCCTTCGGCTCTAAGCACCTGTTACATTCGCACTTTCACAAAAAAAAGGCAAAAAGAAAAACTGACAAAAATAAAAAATTTGTTTGCCGTTTAATCGGCTTGCCACTTGGTACTGCAATTGAAATTGCACTCAATCTCAATCTGAATGCCAAGGCGCCACTCTGGCACTTGTGCCACCGCCCCATTGTTGCACCACACTCTCTGACTGCACCACAACTGCAATTTATTTGCCCGGGCTTATCAGCTGGCACATTTACTTTGCTGCTCATTTGGCGGCGACGCCCTGCCCATAAATTCAGCAAGTTCAGTAGCCAAATTGTAGCTGCATATATAACAAATAAAACTATATATATATCTTTATATCATATACCATATATCATATGATATATGAGGATTGCAGGAACCCAAGTTTTTGTGGCATTGTTGTTTTGGCTGACCGGCCAAAACAACTGACAGCTGTTTTTTATTTTTTGGGATGTGCTGTAATATACGAAGGCTCACAAAATTGGCAAGAATTCGAAAATATTTCGTTAGATATTGTAAAACAACAGCTTGTGGTATATATTGTATATATAATTTTATTTATTTACATTTTATTTGATTATAATCTTTGAGGCCTTGACTTTCGTGGGAAATGCAGCATTGCAGATTTTATTGTAGTTGAATGAATAAGCAAAATTTTGGAAACAGACATATTTATTTATTTATTTATTTGGCATATGTATGTAATTTGTGAATCTCTAAGCTAAAAATAGATTACAAGGACTTTAAACTAATCATCTATCATTAGAGTAGATTAGATTATATCTCTCTTGAATTATTCTGTTTCTGAGTTTTTAATTATTATTTCGATTTACATATTCTGCCATGCTCCCTTTTCCACATTTACATGATTTTTTTTGGGTTCGGATTCAAATCGAGCTGTCATTATCCCAAACCATTTAATTTTTGTGAATGTTAATGCACAATAATAAAATTTGGATTGTAAAGTATTTGGCAAAAAAAGTGTTACTTTATTTATTAAAATAAATAAATTTCTGAGTCAAGTTTTACTTGTGCTTAATTCTTTTTAGCTTATGCAATATATCGCTTAGCTCAGTCCAATGATCTATTTATATTTTAGGAGTTTCTTGGTACCTAAACAATTTGAATATCTTTTTCAGCATTTTTAATTACAAAATACTAATTTAAATTTTTTTTATTGTAGACCTGAACCTGTATTTATATAAAAATGAAGTAAAAAATATGTATAGTATTGGTAATCATCAATTGAGAAGGACTTAACCGAATTGTAATTTTTTTTCGTATTTACCAGGATAAAATTTCTAGAAAATATAATTTTGTGAAAACTTTCCGAAGAAGACGCTATCGCCTTTACAGATGTACTCACTGTTAACATATACCACACTGTTAATTTATACAGCGCTGTTAAAGTATACAGCACTATTACAACAATCGGAGTATGCAAAATTTTTCAAATGAAATATGAAAATCACAGTAGCCAGAATTTTTTAAAAACACAAAATAGTTTATATTATTTGAATGTAGAAATAATTTATATGGCAGAACAAAGTTTGACAATTACTCAATTAGAATGTGATTAGTTAGTTTTCTGTTTTTATTTTTTTCGAGTAAGGGCACTAGTTCATACTTGTTGTACTGGGAAACCAAATAAATAAATAAAAATAATATAAAGTGCAATTTTAAAAAAATTTACTAAGTTTTAATTAAAACATGAACTTGTAAAGCATTTAAATTTATAGTGAATGCTGCTTAATTATTTCAATGTTTTATTTCTTTTCGATCATTATTTGTCATATAGATTGTATTTATTTAAAAAGATTTTTGACTTAAACTAATTTGGCTTATGAGAATGAGAAAATCCTAGATTTAGTTTTATGCCAAATTGTTTTTTCTTTTTTTTTTTGTTACTTAAATTGATTGTTTGATTGACCGATCGCCAAATTGAGGTCTTTGGTGTTTCATGCAAATGATAATCTCTTCTCTGGAGCGAACGAAAGCCGCGCGAAATGATAATAAATATCTAAAAAGAGACACAGAGGACGTGGAAAGCGATTTTCCCACCAACGCGATCTTGTCTTAAAGGCAACCAGACTCTGGTCTCCCCCCCTGGTGCACCCGTTGCCCCAAGTTGCTGTGGCTGCCTGCTCCTCCCTCAATCGCCTCATCCGTCTTAAGTAGAGTGAAAGTGTTGCGTTTGTGCCACAAATTGTGGACGTTGCCATTGTTGTTGTTGTTGATCTGCGTTGCTGTCAGTGTTGCAGTTGCAGTTGACTTGACTGCACTTTGGTTTATGTTATTGTTGTTGTTGTTGTTTTAGTTGTTGTTGTTGCCAGCGGACACATATCCTTGTGTTCAATCAAACCAAAGCGACGTCAACGCCGCAGTTGCCGTTGCTGCCATGAAGTCAAGTGTTTTGTAGCTTGAAGGTTGTTGCATCTACCCTCCCACTACCGAGCAACCTTACCAACCCCCCAGCCACCCCCTCGTCAAGCTGTGCAACATGCGGCAAACATTTTTAGCGCTTGTACTTTTTGCCATGCATTTTTATGCAAATGAAAAATGTTTCTTGCGATTTCCATTTTTTTTTTGGTTTTTTTTTTTTAGCCAAGTCGATTTACAGCCTCTGTCGTTGTTGTTGTTGTTATTGTTGGCCATTACTGTGATGCAATTGCCGCAAGTTACAATAATCTTGATGTATGATTTTTGTTTTTGTGCTCTCCCTCGTTGTATTATTAGAAAAAAAGAAAAATAAAAACTTAACTTAAAACTAAAGAAACCGAATCGCAGAGACTTTAAAATAAAAGAGGAAATCTGCGCACCTATCGTGTTGTTGGCACATTTTCGCGTTGTTTTGTTTGATCTCATAACCGCCAGCGATTTGGCCAGCAACAACAACAATAACAACAATAACAATGAATCAACAACAACAACACTAACAACAACAACAACGACGACTGTGAACACCATAAACATTTAAACGCTGTCCATTTCGAAATAATCAATAATTTTTAGCTATCAGTGGCAATTTATTATTATTTTTTCATTTATTTTTATTTCATTTTTTTCTTCACTCTATTGCAATTTTTTCTCCTCTGGGGGGCACAACAATCCATAGAGAGAAGCAAATAAATTAACACTTCCTTAAACGATAAACACAAAATCGCCAAAAAATCAACACAAAATCAACAATTCCAAATCAATTGCAATTGATAATTGATAATTGTCGGTGGGGCCATCGTTTTGATATTCGTTTATTAATTTTAATTGCATTTGATTGCAGAAATAACAAATTTTTTAGAGTGCCAATGGCAACGCCTCCAAGGCGTGTTCAACAGCTTTTGGATTAAGTGTATTTGGTAAAAAAAAAACCACTAAAAACTAAGTGGAAAAACAGTCATCAAAATTATTGAATCTCTCACTCTCTCTTTCTCTCTTTTGAAATGAGACATAAAGTTAAACTAGCTTGATAATAACATTTGGTTTTCAAAAAATAAAAAATAATAAAATTTCATGTTAACAAGGCTCATATATGGGCAATATTAATTCTTGGCAAACTGCCAACTGTGTGACTTTCTCCACATAAAACCAAAACTAAAACAATCTTTAAGACATAGAAAAATAAGAATTGCAAGTAAATTAAAAGTAAAAATAAATTCAATTAAGTAAATATAAGTTTAAGGCTATGTATTGACATTTTTATTAATTAATTATTTAGATATTATTATGATTTTTTGATGACTTTAGTCTGTTAAATTAATTTGACCTCGAGCGGACTAAACTCATCTCCTATTTAGATATTATTATTCTAGACGATCACCGCGAAAGTAAAAAAAGATAAAACAAGATCACTATAAATAGTTGTTGCCATTAACACTACATTTACATATTGAGAATCGCCGAGAGAGGCGTACTACGACTAGAAATAATTCTTACAATTGATACTACAATGAAATTAAAAGAAGCGCTGAATATCACACTAATAGATTAATAGAATTAAATGATTTCTAAATTAATAAAGAATTGTCGAGAACTACAATGTTGATAGCATATTAAGGAAGGATTCTAATGCCTGATCAGTGACCTTTTCCGCATACAAAATGTTTTTTTTTGAGAGAAAGCCTCTGAATAAATAAATAAGAAAAAGTTTTAGTAGTATATTGTAATACCAATTATCTGGAATAATTTGTAAGTCTATTATATAATATCCAATAAATTTCATTTTTGCTATATTAATTAATAAAATTTTAATATGTATCCCACTTTTTGAATTGTTCTTATATTATATTTTAAATTTTTAACTTAGAAATTTTTTGCATATTTTGTATATTTTGCATATTTTCGATATGCATTAAAATTTGTAATATTTGAACAATAAAATATCCAAATACAAAACTTGGTACCAATCTGATGAAAAACAAGGAAGTATGCAAAATCCGAGGTCTACTGATCACAGTGTAACTGTCTGATTAGAAATATCTTGAGAATGAATTTCAAATATACTTGTATTTAAAATACGCCCTCACTATTGAAATAAATATTTTTTATTTATTTACAAGATTAGCTTATAATTAAAATTATAAGAAACCTGAGTTTGTAAGCCATTGCAACATAGGCCTTCAGCTTAACTAAATGTGAAAGGATTACAATAATTCAGGGAAAATAAAAATGATAGTGTGTATATCATAGTATTAATTACTTGAAAATATAACAAATTAATTGAAATAAATAAGTTTTTGGGTCTGTATGCTCTTTTAACAGAAGATATATATAAAAGATGTTAATATATAAATGCATAGAAGTTGCAATCGTAATTTCTATACAAAAATATTTTTTTTTACAAATTTACAATTATTTATTTGTTTCTGTACTATTTTGCATTTTGAAACCCCCGATATCCTCCGACATTCTTTCGAATTGTATTGCTTTATCTTGCAGCAATAATTCTACTAGAAATTAAACTTATTAAATAATAATAATCACCAAATTGAAATTGAAATAGAGCTCATTAAAGAGCCTTATTAATAAAAAATAATAATCACAAAATTTATTAAAATGCAAAAAATTCAACTAATCAACTTTAAAATAAAAAAAACAAATTGCAAATGCTGTCTATTAAAGCACTAGCTATATTTTCTATTACTCTGTTCAAATTTCATAAGATATTTTGTGTTTCTAAAGGAATTTGATATTTGTAAGTGCCGCTACTATGCTATATTTAATTCCCTAACTTAGCTTACATATATTTTTTCTGTTTTAATGGGATTTCTTTAATGAATTTCTCACTAATTCTTAACTACTTTTTAACTATGGGTATTGTTATTACAAAGTTCTCATTACAACTTACGCATAATATCCTCATAATTTGCAGCCTCAAGGCAAACACCACCCACAGATCCTTTAACAATCTGCATTTAAGACAAGTTGCCGCCCACACAGTGCCAGTGCCAACAATAGTATTGACTGGGCAGCTAAAATGTCTATCTATATCTCTGTTGCAGTGGCCTCTAACTTGCCACAACTTGGGACGACGACATGTAGAGCAGTTGAAGTTGCAACCCAAAAAAAAAAAAAAACATAAAATGTCTAGCGGCAAACGACAATCACGATTTTGTGTCTGAAATGTGTTTTGCGCGTTTTCAATTTCCACTTTTTTGTTATTTTTGTATTTTTTTTTTGTTATGGAGGGGAAAAGGCCACGCAGCATTCAGTTAAGGAAAAGATACGCCTGTCCAGGCCATAAGCATATAGCTCTAATCTTTATATATATGCACAATTTATTTTGTGTGTGTTTTGGTTTTTGTTTCTGTTGTTTGAAAACGTTGCGAGGCGACGCTAATTGTTTCCGTCGGTTAATAAAAATATTTCAGGCCAGTTACAAATTGAAAACAAGGCGATTGGAACTGCAACTGCAACAGCAACAGAGGCTGCTGCTGCTGCTGCCGTTTATGCAACGCTTCAGTTTTGCACGACGGAGGCACAACAAAATGCAAATTGACATTTACGTGGTTGCAACACCAAACAACAACAAAAAAAACTCCAAACTCAAAGCAGCCCATCGATGCTGGCAAATAAGGAGCAACACGACTCCAATGATGGCCAAAAAAAAAATATAATCTCTTGGCGACACTTTTTGCCTGAAAAATCTCTTGCCAAGTTGCCGCCGCCTGTGTTAAAGGTCAATGAGTTTTGTCGAGCCGCAGGGCACTGGACCTGAACCTGGAAGCTCCATGTCAATATACGTTGCCAAAAAAGCAAAAAAAATATATATATATGTTTTTATTGGTTGTTGGCCTGTTGTGCAACCAGCCCTTGGCCAAGCAGTTTTAGTTTCAGTTTATTTGTTACATAGCATATGTTGCCAAGAGTACCTAAAAAATAGAGTTTTTTTAGGAGATTCTTTTGCACTATCAATAGCATCAAATCAGCAGAAATAAACCTTTTAGCATAATTATATATAGAGCAACTATTTTCTTTTAGTAAATGCAGATATAGCCTGATTTATGTTCAATATTTCTGTTTCTTGTCCAAAATTTTTGTCGCTTTTAGTCTTATTTTGTTTTCAAAGTATCTCAAAGTTTTGCTGTGTTTTCTTCTCAAATTAAACATACTTCACTTGAAGTCTTTTTTCTCCCCCGGGAAACTTTAGTTTCTTGTCTAATTAAATCAAATCCACACTTATTCACTTAACAGCAAAGTTTCAGTAATGATATGTTATTCAATTATATTGTTTCTATTTTATCCTGTCAATATTTGTTGTGCTAGTATTGATTAACAAATAATTAAAAGCAGGAACTTATGTGTTGGAAGAATACATTTCTAATACTATATTATATTCTAAAAGAATGTCTCTAAAAAGTATCGATAGCCAAAACTTACGTCTTTTTACACTATCTCCAACTTCCCAGCTTTTCTTAATAGAAACTGACAATGTCAAGTCTAGGGTGAACTGTAGCTCTCATATTACCTTAGATAGAAAAAAATTGCACTGTGTGAAATTGTTAACTGGCAATTTGTTAAGACAATGGAAATAGTTTAAAAAAAAAAAAACAGTTTTCTTTCTTTCTTTTTTTGCAGGCACAGAACACTTTCCCGTCGAGTGGAAAAGCTCTGAAGCGTAACCACTTATGAAAGCCCAAAAGACAAACGGGTTGACCTCATTAAAGCCAGTCAGCAGAGGCAATCAGCGGGTAGTTATAGCAAAAAAAAAAATAATGGCTATAAACTACAATATATACTCTTTGCAATGGTGTTCTAAAAAATTTCAATATTTGACCTATCGTTCCTAGGGCGGCTATATAATAAAGTGTTCCGGTTTAATCAAATTTGATCAAATTTTTAGCAACAATATTAATAATTCTACAACGAACAATAAAGTTTTTTAAAAAAGCATATTTTTTGACCGATTGTACATATGGAAACCAGAAGATATAGTGGTACGATTTTGTTAAAATTTGTTAAGATTGTTTAGAATATATTACTAAATAAATAAATGCCAAGTTTGGTTTTTTTAAACGCTCGTTTCTTTGACTAACAGATAAACATAGCTATATCGACTCAGTTCGTATGCTGATCAAGAATATATATACTTAATTTGATCGGAGACAGCTTCTTCTATGCGTTACACACTTTGCGACAAAATTATAATACCCTTTCGGAACTATAGTTACAAAGTCTGGAAGCGGCTTTTGAGAACAACGAGAACAATAAAATTACAATAATCGCTTTGGCAACGCTCAATGAGGAGGAGGGGAGGGGAGTAATCAGAGGAGTAGTTGGAGTAGCTGGAGGTGAAGTTGAAGGAGGAGCTGGCACTTTGTGGACTAGACACTATTTGGGGTGTTCAAGCGAGCATGATGAACTTGCAACAGCAGAAGGTCCAATAACGACAACAATGATGATGACGACCTGGTGATAGCGTTAACATTAACTTTAAAGTTGACTTGATTTTGATTTGATTTGGCGAAACAACTCTATGGGTTTTAATTTTTATTCTTTTTTATATATTTTTTTTTTTTTTTGCTCTGGTTACGCTTTGGCGAATTCTTTAACGACGAGTTTGTTAACCTTCTCGAGCGACTTTTGGGCCTCTATAGCGTGAAATTGTCTCATTGCTGAATCAGAGAATTGGAGAATTGGAGAATCTGGCTAACGGTATGCGAACAATTCTCAAATTAAGTGCTTAAAATATTTGTGGTGTGTGTGGGAACAATGTTGCGGCAACATTATTGCTGCAACCACAAAGATATTTGTTTAGTTAATGGCAAAAATATTAAATTGTGATTATTGTTAAACAACGACAGCAGCAGCAGCAACAACAACAACAACAATCACAATAATGGTCTATTGGTCTTTGGCCAACACTGTCATGGCCACATTTCACTTTCAACAGTGCAACATCTCAACGAGAAATCGTGATGAAATTGATTTGAGACTCTTGAACGTTTGTCTATTTATATATACAATCATAGTTACCGACAGTTAACCCCCCTCAATACTCCCTTCTTCTTCTCTTTATAGCTATAGCTATAGCTGCATCATTTTCTCGCTTTCCAGCTATTTTGCATTTTGCAACAACATTCAAACAAAATGATCATTTGTCTGCTGGATTTTTATTTTTTGGCTTGCTATTTTGATATTCCACTGTCAAATTGGCCATGTTTGAAGCTACCCCCGTCTCTTTGGCCCCATTCCCCCATTTGGCACTTTAACACGAAATTGAATTTAATTTTGTTACTTTAGATTTCAGTTTAAATGTTTGGTTTCTTTGTTTTCCTTTTTATTTATATTTATTTGCCATGTTTGCTGTCTAATTGAGCGAGAAATTGCCGCTGATTGATTGTTTTGCATGCAATTTGTTATTGTTGTAGTTAAGCTGTCAGTGCAATCGATAAACGATAAATAATCGTTGAGATATCAAATGAATGAAGCCAATCATTATGAATTTACAGTTTTTTATTGCCATGCAGCAGCAGAAGGTCATAAAATGACGATTTACGAACGTTTAATTCACGATAATTTTTAAATTTTATAGTTTTTCGGATTTCTGTTAGGGTATTCAGCAACTCGGCACTTCATATTTAGCTCCACTTTCTTGTAGAAATCTCAATGGCGCACTGCTTGCTGCACTGCTTGACAGCTTGTTTACGATGGCAATTGTCATGTTCATGGTAATTAAAAGCTAATGGGTTCTACGCCATTGCCAGCGTTAATTAACAACATGGAAATTCAGCATGCCACAAGCGAACTTTGTGGCAAACAACTTCACTTTGTGCTATTTGCAGGCTGCCTTACAACTTGCAACTTGCAACTTCAACATCAGCATCTCTGCTGTGCTCTGCTGAGTGCAATATATATTTCCTCAATTGAATTTTTACAAAGATTTACCGCCAGGCAAGCGTCCGGACTGGGCACTGGGCGCCCCCTTGAGGCAACCAAATCGAAACTTATTAATTTTCAAACGGGTTCGCCAAAGGCCGCCAATGAGAAACCAAGTTAACCACCAAGTGAACCACCAAACCATGGTCCATCGATGATGCCGATCTCTGGCCGGCCATTTATCAATTCATGAGCTTGGCATCGATTTGGTTGGTAGCCATGGTTCGCGACAAGGTTCAGGCAGCCATAAACCAGCATTCAATGTGAATTGCAAGTGTGAAAAGCAAAAAAAAAAAAAAGATTACTACAGACGGGGGGATTGGGTGCTGGGTGAAGACAGTGTCGTATTAGGCGTGCAGGTGTCCATTTAATTGACAGCTAACGAGGCACATAGGACGACTGATTTGGCCAGCCAGATTCGCGGACAGACCCATCAAAATGTGATTAAGTATCCATTCAAGCGTTTTAACTTAAACTTTGATCTTTAAGCTTTAATCTTTTAATCAATAAACAGATATTCGTAGGTTTTTTTGAGGGACGAGACAATACCTTAAACTCAGAGTTAGAAACTTTGCATTCACATCCTTATTCACATGTATGTACCAGGAACATTGCTGGGAATTCGAATCACCATAATATCTGAATTATATCTATGATGAATTGAATATTCCCTTTCCCAAATTAACGGATATGTTATAAAAACAAATAAGAGTTTTTTGAAGCTCTAAACTACTGCACACTCTATAATTCAGCCTCCAGCTCATCGGTCTCATCGGTTTCATCTTTATCCCCGAATTTTTACTCCTTCAAAGCCTGCCTTTTCCAGCTTGGCTTTCTAAAGTTATTGATCAAAGATTCTACCATATTAAAAAATTGGTTTTGCCTGTTTGCTATTGATGCTTAAAACTGAGATTATCGTTGAGCACATGGGCATTCCAATTTAACCCTGCTAATAAAGCATTCCTGCGAATATTGTTCATCGGAATCCAGGGTATTAACATCCATTGGCTGTTGCACTCTGAACCTCTCCCGTGACTTGGACTGATAGGAGAGTATTTGCCTTTCGTTCTGCGGCTGAATACATTCAATACATTTTATCGGATTAAATGGTGTTACATTATTTTGACAATTTGGATCCATGGGCGAGGGATAACTTTCGAAGTCACCCAGCAGCTTATGCAACTGTAGCTCTGATTCCAGTTCGTATTGTTCCAGGGCCAGAATTTGCCAGATGGAGACACCAATTGCATCATTGCCATATTTCGTATTGTATTTGCAATATTCCTCGTACATAAACCAACGCGTATCGCAGAGTTTTTGCCAACGCTTGTATTTCTGCCTATGCAGCTCCTCCGAATCCTCCAACTCCTTTGCCAATAAAAGACGGCATCTTAGCTCCTCCATCGTTAGTTGCCGCACTTCATCGGGCATCATATTAAGTCTACGGCAGAAGTATAATATACTCTTCATCTCTAGCTGCTGCTGTTTATCGAACAGGCACAGACAAGGCTCCTCAACCTCATCCATTCTCAGTCACAATAATTTTGTGGCAATCAACAAAACTTTGCAAAACCAATTTTACAATTTTACACATTCAATTTGGAAATGAAGACTTTCGATGATATGTAAACTAGATTAAACCTATTTGCTATAGAAGTTTGGTTACTTACCCACAGAGCTGATGATGTAGGTGGCCGGTGGCTTGAGCACGCTGCGGGCAAAGGCGCCTCGTAGCACCTCCAGGGCGCAGGGCTCAGCGGTGACCAGCAACATGCCCGGCGCCACATGTCCGGCATATTTGAGGGCACGTGTCGCGGCTGTAAGTGGGGCATTCCACCAGCATTGCGCATTGGCGGCAAGGAAGTTCTGTAAAAGTCAAGGAATAAATGGGTTAAAAGGAGTTAGAAAAGCAAAAACTTCATTTTTTATTATTTATTGAAAAGCGTCCTGCTACCTTTTAGGCAGCTTAATCTAATAGAAGGATCATTAATATATTTTTTATGGGTTATGCGAAAAAAAACATGGAATTCATGGTTTGTAGGAGCAGAGAAATCTAGGGTGTAATAATCACAGAAGTGTTTAAAGTCAAGATCCGATCCAGAAGGTCTTAAAGGGGCGTCTTTGTTTTATGAAGAAATCTATGAAATGTTAGGATTCCTGTAAGGATACGAATGTCATCCATCGATAATAAGAGATTCTTGTTTATATAGCAAATATCCAATAGATTTCCAAGTCTAAAGAGATCATCTTCTAGCTTATAAGACAAATATCTTGAACTGCAAAGATCTTTTAAAAAGAGTTTAATAACTTGATTGTATTATTGTTTTCCTTCTCACACTTTTGCAAAAATAAACAACAAGAACTTTGAATGATTGAATGCATGCCACAATTATTAAAAGATTCAATCAACATTTAATAGAACAATCAAAATGAATCAGCATCGAAGAGGCATTAACTGCATTGGTTCTGAGCAATGTAGCAGCTCAGCTAATTGACAAATTGCAGTGCTGCAAGTGGCATAATTGAGTTAAACCGCCTGCCAGTCTGCCAGATTGCCTTGTTGCAAGCTGTGCCTGCGTTGCCGCTTCAGAGTTATCCATCTGTGGGCGTAGCGTATATCCCAAACCAGTTGGCAGCCGTCAATTAGCTAAGCGGATCGCAGCACGCCCCTGAACAGGCAACAACAAACAACAAACAACTGAAATACATATTTGTTGAGGAGGCGCCACAAAGTCGCTGCATCATTGCCACCAATTGTTGCAAGTTGTGGCGAATGAAATGCCAAAATCCTCAACACGTTCTGGCCCATATAATGCCAAATTGCATTTATTTGATTTTTATTTTACTTTTATATTTTATTTCTTTTTTTAGCTGTGTTCCCAACACTTTTCCAAAACTTTTGTCCGCCAGCAACAAATAAATGTCCAATTTGTGCGGTGACAGGAACACTTGAGGCACGTTTCTGATGTAAACATGGACAGGGATCGAGCAGGCCTAGGACAAGGCAGCAACAAGCAACAGGAAAAGGGGGAACTGCAAGTTTAAAGTGCAGTCAAAGGTTTAACTTTAAAAGTTTCTCTTTGGGCTTTTCACTCAAAGATTCGTCTTTCCATTGCATTTTTGCCTTTTATATAGTTTCACGCTAATGAACATCACCCAGTTTTATTTTTGTGGTCGCTTTGCGATTTGACCTTTTCGATGCCATTCCTCAATGTGGTCACTCCTCGCTTGAATGTCGTCGCCAGGCTGTCCGGTTCGTCGGTTGTGTTATACAATATGAAGATGTTAGATGGAGTCTCAGTCTCGCCTTTGGGCGCTCTTTCAACTAATGCATGAGCTGGCGTAAAAATTAACTCGTCATTGCCTGATGCACCCGTCGGCAGCGTCAGCTGCCACGCCTCCATTTCAAAAGAGGGGGTTGTGGGCGTCACGCGCCGCCATCAGATGACAAAGTCCAAGTCCAAGCAACATTATCTATGCAATCATAATCCGAGACTGAGCTCTCTGCCCAGTAATTTGTGCTGCATCATTGTGTGATGAGCACGAGACTCAAAAAGGCGGAGTATTCAATGAAGTTGATAGCAAACCCAAAAACCGAAATATGTTTATATCTTTGTCGTGTTTCGGTTTTCAGTTTTTTTAGTTTCGGTTTTTGGAAGTAATGCAAAACTTTTAATAATCGAATTAAATGTGCACGCCGCCGTTGGCGCGTAGTTGTTTGAAAGTCATTTAACTTCAAATTTCAAATTTCAAACTTTAAGTGACTTTGACGTTTTCTCATCGCCTGCTGCTGTGTTTACTGGCGCTTTCATTGGACTTTTACTTAATGCCATTCAGTGGCATCAAAAAAAAATACAGCTTAACAACAAAACTCCCACCAAAAATCAGTAAAACTATCACCAGAGTCGCAGCTAAGATGAGTTTGAGTTAGGTTTAGTTGAATGGCAGCAGAGGTTTGGTGGTGGGGCAAGCACAGGTGGCAGCTGAATCTTTTACTCTGTGTGTGTGCAAAAGATAATAATAATAACAATATAAGTACAAACAAATGTGCAGACATAAACATAGATACAACAGTCAGGCAGTCAGGTCTCTCTCAGATCCGGGGACGAGCTTAATAGAGTTATGATGAAGTATAATAATCCTTGACCTTACCACTAACAAACATTAAGTCGCAAAAATGCCACTTAAAAACAACAATAAAGACAAAACTCGGTCTTCATTTTGCCACAACATAAAAAAGAAAATACAGAAAAAGAAATTTTGAATAAAAAATATTTTTTGAGAGTTGGAAATGCTTTAAAAATAAGTTTGAGTGTTATGTGCATTTAAAGAGACAAAAAAAGTAATTTATTTATGAGTTTACTTTATACATTTTATGATTTTAAACTCTTTCCTGAAACTAGAAACTTATTAAATTACACTCAGATATGTAAGAATTATAAAAACTATAAGATGAAAAGTTCCAACTGACTAGAAACTTTAGCTATTACGCCGATTTGAGAGAATCATAATCCTGAAGATTGGTGTATCTTTATCGAATATTTTCGCTTTAATTTTTTCGTAGACAATATGCAACATTTTTGCTTTTAATATACCAATGCATCACTGTTTTCTCTTGAATTGTAAAATTTCGTCAAATATGACTGGAAAAGTGATGAACAAGGTGAATTTTATCTTGGATGTTTTTACTAATTGCTGTATAACTATCATATTTACTGACTGATTTGGACAAATGTATACTTTAAATATTCGTAAAAGAATTATCTAACATAATAAATCTTAAAAAGTTTGTAAGCGAATTTTTTAAATTTTTAAAAGACCAATTTAAATTCAGTAATTTTTTCAAAATGCAAAAAAAAGTTCACATTTTTCAACTTTGATGATTTATAATGACTTCAATTCGCATTCGATCCGCATAAACGGTACACCGTTAGAAAGGGGATACAATTATCTATTGAAATGTGAAATGTGCTTTAAGATCAAATAATATCTGATGTGACTGCCAAAAAACTAGCTATTCGCGGTTTTCTTTGAAAAAAAAAAAAATGGTTTGCATTTTTGAAATCAGCACCCAAAAATAAATCAAAAAAAGTATATGAGAGCTCAGTTTTTTTTTTGCTGTAAACTAGTTTTATAATAGTTTGCAGTAGCCCGTAATTAATGATAATTAACTCAAAAAAAAGAAATCATTTAAATAATTTAATATGTATATAGGATGGCAATAAAAAGAGCTTAAATATTTGCTCAAAAAATCATTAGTTAAATATATAATAACTATAATTATTTAAATGACTTCAATGTGTATCTTTCAGTTGGTTCTCTCATTTTATATATATTCCCAGAAAAACCAAGCATAATAAGTATTTCAACTTGTAGTTCTATCTACAGGCGTCATCATTGTTTATATGTCTGGTCATTTAATGCAGTGTGGTCAATGCAAGTTGTTGTTTCTGCTTTCTGGTCAGATAGTTCGGTTGCCATAAAACTGGACGCTTGTCGGAAGCGTCTGCTTGCATAAATATGCGAGCACAATTCCAATCAATGTGGTAAAACTGATAAGCGCACAAGTTGCAAGAGCAACGCCCACTTCAGATGTAGTAAGAAGCAGAACCAGAACCAACCCTTGGAACAACCCTTGAAGGGTTTGGGCTAAGGGCGGCGACGGCGTCATCAGCAATTTGCACTGCACTTACAACTGCCAACTTGATTTGGTCAGTCGGGCGTAGCCTTTAGGCTTTGGATTTGGATTTCTAGGGGGATTGATGTGGCAGTTCATTGACCAGAGAAAATCTACTTTTGGCCCTGGCACAGGCGATTTGTTTTATTAGTTTTTGCCGAGCAGCTAGCTGAAAGCAATGTTTGTATTGCCAACAAAACAAATTGCAATGGCAGCTGTTGGCAAATAATCCTTGCCAGGATATACTATACATAGTTACACCCATAATATGTAACTTTGGCGAATCCTTTGGCTTAGCTTGAGCAATTAATAACAAATATCAACTCAATTGAAATCAGCTTTAAGCCAAGTATAAAAACTCTTTTCCCGTAAACCTAGTTGTCTATCTGCTCGCCTGTCAGTTGCATGCAAACTTTTTTTTTGCAATTGCAAAACTTCTGGCAAATAAAACGAGAAACTTCAAATAATAAAATAAAAAAAATATCAGCTGCTAAAAATCAGCGCCTCAATTTAAAACCGAAGCGTGAAAAGTCTATTAGGTTGACGCCGCAGACGCCATGTTCGAAAATAAAAAATAAAAACTGTGGGAACAATGAAGTCTGTTGCAGTCAGCTCCAATTCCAGCCAACTACAAGTTCCTCAGTACCCTTACCCCCTAAAACCCCTTTAAAACCCCCAACTTATAGACGTTTGGGGCTACCAGCTCATTGCACCTGTTCGCTTGGGTTCTGGGAGCTGCTTTTGAATTTGATTTGTTTGTCGTTGTCGTCGTTTGCAGTTTGCAGCAATTGTTATACCTTATGCATACAAAAGGGTATAATAAGCCTGACTTAATATATGTATCATATAGAAAATTGCATCTTAGTTCATTATCAGTTTATATAGACAAAAAAATATACCTCTGTTAATTACAAATTGTAGTTTAAAGTGGGTATAACAAAATCATACAGAAAGATGTATCAGTTCAATTTATAAACAGGGCATAAATTAGAATATTCTCTGCTATCTTTAATTTAAACAGAGAACTTCATTTTCGATCTATAAAATATAGAATATATTATGTATAAACTTTGCCTTTTATTCTACAGTTTGCAGATGCAAAATTCGAGCTCAATGCCGGCCATAAAAAAAATATCTTTAATTTGTGTATTTTAACAAAGATGAGGCGATTTTATTAAAAAACTCTACTGAAGGGATCTACCATCTTAAAATGACCTAATCCAATTTTGTTGAAGTCTGACAAAAAGTATATTTAAGCTAATCTAGCCCACCCTTGTCTAAATTATGCCTCAACTGGTCTATTCCGCTCATTTTCAGGATATTCTGTCATCAAGGTATTCCGCTAAATTAAACAATTTTTTAAAGTGACTCCAATTTTGTTTCTATCAAATTTTTTCTTAACTAAATGGATTACTATATTGGGCTCATCTTTTGTGTATAGAACTCAAACTTAGAGCTAGATATACGCCAGCTTTTCTATTAAGTCGACTACATCCAAAGAAAATTAATTATTAAGAAACTACTACTACTTAGCATATTTATTTATATATATGTATATATATTTATATATAGAAAACTCTTTATCCCGATTTACTGACTGACACATCACGCTGTAGGCCAAACGGCTTAAGATATCGAGCTGAAATTTTTACACAACATAGCTCAGACTTAATTATCGTGCAATAAGACGGGATTTTTTGATATACACACTGGAAGGGGTTAAAATAGGGAGGCAAAGGTGGCTTGGTATAAAATGTTTTTTGTTTTTTTGAGCATCTCATCAAAACTCACAGATTATGTATTTCTTACTTATTGTAACATTCTGAGAAATTTTAGTCAATATCGGATGAATATATCAAATAGCTGCCTTAGTAACAATCAGATGCAAATTAACGTTTAATATAAAGAGCTTTTTTTTTCTAAGCTATTTCAACCATATTCACAGGAAAAAATGGAAAAATGGGGTTCGACCCTATTCGCTTTGATCGCAACGCCCACGTTCTAGTTGTGAGAACTGTTCCCTATTTTCTCTCCACATTTCTACCCGAGATTTCTGCGAGCAGGGTGTAAGCCCCCTAGTGTATATATAAAAATGGAGCCAAAAAATGTGCAGGTATTCACCAAATAAAAACGCCAGGACCGATTTGGCTCAAATTATAGTTCAGTTCGTAATTGCAAGAAGATTTTTAAAAAGAAACTTTTGGCAACATTTTGCGGAAAAGTCACCAAGCGCCTTAAAAGCTGTACTCAATGTAAACGTATAGAGCACTGTTAATGTACTGTTAATAAAGAACTGTTAACGTATACAGCACTGTTACGACAATTACAGTAGACAATATTATTTAAATAAATACGAATTAGGTTATTTTAATTGAACGTAGTAAACCCCACTAAATATTTATATGGCAAAACAACGTTGGACAAACTACTCAACTAAAATGTGATTAGTTTGTTTTAACATTGATAGGAAGATGACAAATAAAGTAGAAATTATTATAAAATTGAAAATCAACCAATATACGAATTCTTCTTATTTGATACTAGGTATCTCAATAGTCAAGCATACTCAACTGTAGCATTCTTATTGTTGTTGTTGGTGTTGCTGCTGCCTTTTGTATTTTGGCGTTGATGCGCAGCTGGCACTTGCTGAAATGTCTGGCCGGATTGGCTGCGGGCTCTGTCATTCAAAGCAGTTAGTTAAATAGCTGCTGCTGTTGCTGCTGCATGCAGTTACACATATCTGTATCTATAGCTATATATATATATATAATATACATATATATAGTGTTAGTGTCTGGCATTTAGCACGCAATTTCTATGTGCTATGTGCTATGAGCTGGCTGTCATTCAATCAATCTGGCAATCATGCAATGCAACAAAGGGCATTAAATATATATATAAAGCAATACACACATTTCCCAGCCATATTAAAAAACTTGGTCCTTCCCTCTGGGTTGTCAACATTTAATGGGAATAGATGAGACAGCTGTCAGAAATTCTAATTGGAATGTAATGCTAAAAGTATTCTATGAAGAATAAAAAGATTATCTAGCTGCTTTAGCATCCATAATTCAACTAACAATTTAGTTATTGAGTTTTAATTGAAGTTTTTACTTTGTGCTAACTTGAAATATCAATTAAATGTCGATGAGTATACGGCAAAATTGTGTGAAAAGTTTAAAAGTTAATCAACAAATGATATGATTAATTTTCTTACAGCTAAATTATTATTCTTAATAAACTAATACAGACATTTATTTTAATTATACACACATTAAAGTTAGCTAGTATATATTTTATCTTTTTAGCATTTATAAATGTTTTAACACGCGCTTTAACTCAACAATGAAATTCATTATAATTTTGTTTACAATCAAAGTTTAAGCTAGATTAAACGCTAACTATTGTGTGATAGTAAATATTGTAAAGAAAAACATTATCTACACATGTAATCAGGTTTTTTTTCTAAAATTAAATAGAACTGAATATTTAATAGATAAATTAAAAACCAAAACAAATGCAAAATGCAGCAAACAGCAGGTAGATCAGACAATCATTTAAAGAGTTTCGTGTCATTTGAACTGATTGAGAATTATAGCTGTTATATAGCTGTTGTATAGCTGTTATATATGTGTATCGTTTTCCATGTGTTATATTAATGAATAGCATTATCTAAGAGTGTAAAGAGTGTAAAGTTTATGTAAAAAAAAATAATTAAATAATAAAATCAAAGAAAATAAAATGAACATTATATAATTGAAATTCAAACTTTATTGACTCAAAATCAACCAGTATTACTATATATTTATGCTATGCTCATTTTGCAGATTAATTTCATTTAATTTCTTTGACAATTGTTTGCAGAAAACATAATTTTTCAAAGATGACAATACTTTATAAAATTGCGAAGTACAATTAAGTTTTACTATATATTTTAAATGAATATACTCAATTTTAATGCAGATCATTATTTGTCTATTAAATTATTCATAAATATTGAATTTTAGAATTTGAAGATTGATGAAATCATAATTACCATAACAAAATTGTAATATAAAAATATAGATTTTTAACATAAATTTTTTTATTTTTTTTATTTTAATTTTCCCCATTTATATAAAATATATTTATTCAAATATTTTGCCCGTTTGAATCACTTTAATAATAATTTCGTTAACTAAACTGTATTAAAAAAATCAAAACAAATAGCATTTGGCATTTGTAAGGCAATTTCAGCTAATATCCAAAACCAAATAGTTATATATATATATAGAGTATTGCACATGTCAGCGATTTGTGCCGGAGCTGTAGCCGGAGGGGAAGGGCAATTATAGTCGTTTGGCTGGCGTGACTGAAACTCAAGCCAAGTTGCCACTTGGCCACTGGACATTGAACACTCCAGACTCCGAACTCCAAACTCCACTCCAACAAAATAAAAAATCAAACTGAACGTAATCACAGACGACCTTGTTGTCGTCTTTGGGGGTTCATCTTGTGGAATTGCATAATCCACGGACTGTCCCACACAATAATTGAAATTGCTCTCTTTGCATTGTACTTTTTATTTGTTTTTATTTGTTTTTATTGTTTATTTGTTTGCCAATCAAATTAGTCAATTAATAAAGCAATTGCAAATGAAAACGAATTGAAAATAAATCAACGCCAACCAATTAAAGCATTCAACTATAATTCAAACGTGGCGACAAAAATAAATTAACGTTTAAATATTGCGCCAACGTTAAATGTTTTTTTTATTATTTAACTCCATAAGCAGCGTGTAGAGAGGGGAGAGCAGGGGAAGGGGTAACATTTAAAACCCATATAACACTTGGATTTCTTTTCTGATAAATCAATTTTCTTGGCACGCTTCGACTTTGCTTTTTACCATTTTCCATTTCCATTTTAATTGCATATGAAAATTGTATTTAAACTACTTTAAAGCCTGAAAATTGATATCGTAATAAAAGTGAGAGAGGATGGGGGTATCTAAACTGGGTTCATTTAATAAATCATCTTTTATGACTGTCAGTGAATGGAGGGGATTGTTACAAACTCAGATCAAGATCAAGGAACATTCATTCAGTTTATAGAGCTCTATTTCTGTTACCCGTTTGCCTTTGTTCTAGGCCAATCGCCAACGCATTTCACTTTTCTATATTTATACTCTAGCAGAGGGTGTTTTAATTTAATTACGAGGTGTTTTTCAATCTATAAAGTATATATAAATAAATATATATAAATAAATATATATAATAAATATATAAAAATAAATACAGCAAAATAGTCTCATAACTCTGAAGCTAATTTTAAGAAACTTGACATTTAAATTTATTGCATAAAGTAAATTAATCCAAACGGTTTAAATCACAATTTTATAGCTTTCAACCAAATTAATCAGCAATTTCTAGTTTAATTTATATTTATATTATTATTATTATTAGGGGAGGGATTACACTAGTTTACAGAAAAAAAGGAGCTGGGCTGTCACAGACTACTCTTGATGTATTTTCGAGCAATGATTTCAAAAATGCAAACCATTTTTTTTTTCAAAGAATGGTTTTCGAGAGAGCCACAAATAGCTAGTTTTTTGGCAGTCTTTCGACTTATTTATTCATTTCTACATCAGATCATAATTGATCTTAAATAATGTTACACAATCCAATAGATAATTGTATCTACTTTCCAACGGTGTGCTCTTTATGCAGATCGAATAAGAATTAAAGCCATTACAAATCCTCAAATTTGAAAAATGTAAATTTTTTTTGCATTTTTGAAAAATTGTTGAATTTTATTTGCTCTTCTAAAAATTTTAAAAATTCGTTTAAATACTTTTTAAGATTGAATATGTTAGATATTTCTTTTACGAACATTTTAAGTATAAATATGTCCAAATCGGATAATAAATATGGTAGTTATTCAGCAATTTCTAAAAAGATCAAAAAAAAAAAATTCACCCTGTTCATCACTTTTCTTTTTTTTCCAATAAATCTATTGTACCCCCTTCTGAAATATCTCCTACACAAATGACAGGATTTTTGAAGGATTAAGAGCTACTATATTTATATAGTTTATTTATATTTTCATTAAAATAAAATCACATAACTGCCAGATTAGAAATGAGTTTTTGTAGGAAAGCAGTTTTATAATCATACTCTGATAGAGATTATATAAACTAAAGCATTCTTAAATTTAATGCCAAAATGTTATAGAATGGCATTTAGTTTATGTTTTAGTTGGTTTAATTTAACTGTCATTTAGTCTCCTTTTCCTATGACGTAATTTTGCATTTAAATACTTGTTGCAAGCCATGTTAATTAAATTTTAAGCACTCGACTGACCGTAAAAGTCGAAACAATAATAAATATATAAATATACATAAAATATACTACAAAATGCTTAAGGTGAAGTCATTAGTATGCTTGAAAATACAAAAAAAAAACAAAAACAAAGCTTAACTAATCTTAGTATCACTGTTTATTATTTTCTATAAAAATATACTCTACTCCTTTCATTATAAGTGTGCCAATATTCGACTTTCACAACTATCACAACATTTTCTATGTTTTACATTAATTTCTCCTTAAATTTTAATTAATTTCGTCTCTACTTTGTTACATATAAACTCAATATACTCTTTTAAAACTTTAAAAAACAAAGCATACAAATTGCTATACATTTTACATTCGTGTGTCTCGTTAACTATTAACTAAACAATCAAATTAATTTATTAGTTTTAAAACAATGTGCAGGTGTCTGGCCATAAGGAAACTGTTCATTCATGTAATATAATGATTATGAAGTAATACTATTTAATACTATTTACTTATTTTTTAATGAAAATTAAAACTTTTGTAGCCACTACGAGTTGCAAATAGCATTTTTTTAAGGGCAACAGGATATCTAAAACAAAAAATATAAACTTAACAGCGGCATATAGTGTAAAATTGGTAAAATTGATATAGACAGCCGTACAATCCTATTTAAAATGTTGAATTTACTTGAAATACTTTAAATTTAAAATATGGATTTTATTTTAAATACAGATTTTTCTGTAGTATTTTTCTAAAATTGCCAAATGCTGTCTTATATAAAAATGCTACAAAAATCATAAATAATACATTTTTTAACTTTCATCACAACATATTTTCTTTTAAACTAATTTAAGACATTGGAATTTGATCTCAACTATTTATCATAGAAACAAATTTATTTAAAGGGCGGTAAAGCAACTAAAAACTCTTCTTTTTCATAATATTTTTGTTAACTTTTAATTAGTTTTCAATGGTTTGCATAAGCGTGTTAATTTCGTCACACTAATATGGATATTTTCTCATCATTCTCTGTCCGGAAACTATTTCAAAAGCTATTATTAAAATAAAAAATATGTCTGACAGTTTTGATATGCACATTAAAACCCTGGGAAACGCCTTAAAAAACAATATATAATAGGGTTCTCTGAAGAGCGTTAAAAAGTATAATATAATATTAACTTTTGCCTTGAGACTGTGACCCTAAAAACTTCCCTTCAGCCCAGCCCAATATATATATTTATTTTCACACATGATTGAACATGTATTGACATTATAAGATAGAGTTCAGTTTTAGTAGAATAGTTTCTTATATAAGCAAGTTCTTGAACTCTTCGTTAGTCACTTCCTGTTCTCTCACTTAATTTTCAATAAATTTGAGGCAAGTCTTCTTTAAGCTTGCCCCAAATTGGCATTGTTTATGATGACTTGGCCTCTTCCGATTCACATTCAGGGCACGCTTCGAACAACTCTTATCTCAAGAGAGAGACAACGATAAGAAACACATGAGAAACACATGAGAAACTCTATAAACGGAGGCCGAGGCACGTAATATTAATTAGCACACATTCACGAGGCTCTTTAAGAAAGCTTCATTGTTGAATTTTGTAATTTATGGAAATGTAACTTTAAAAAAAAAAAGAAAAACCCAAGGGAAGAATTATTTATGCCACAAAATTTAAAAAAAAATTCGTATGCAAAGTGCAAAAAAATTAAAGCAAAAATGACGTAAAAAAAATAAACAAAATTGCGGCTGACTTTTTGATGTTTTTTTTTGTTGACAAAAAAACTCACGAATATTGTGCAAACATATATATATATTTATTAGTCATTTTTCAGGTAATTGAACGCAAGTCAATTGAATAATAAAGCCAAAAAAAAAAAAAAAAACCGCTGTGTCGAAGTATAAATACTCTTGTTAAGTAAATTGTAACCAAAAATGGATTGTTAAATAAGTTATTTGATGAAATATAATAAAATTTAAATTAAATTAAAATTTGTTCTGCAATTTTAATTAAATTGGCAGCACCAAAGCAACAAGTTGATTGATCTCGAATTAATATGAATTTATAAATAAATATAAATTGTACATATTTTTAGAAAGTGTATATAAAAAACCTTATTAAAAATTGAGAAAAATTAATTAAATAAGACAAATAAAAAAAATAGAAGTTTAGCTTTAGAAAACGGAGCTTTTTTTTATTTATTTATTTTATTTATTTTGTTTATTTTATTTATTTTACTTATTTTATTTATTTTATTTATTTTATTTATTTTATTTATTTTATTTATTTTATTTATTTTATTTATTTTATTTATTTTATTTATTTTATTTATTTTATTTATTGTATTTATTTTGTTTATCTTCAATAATATTAAATACAATCTGTTCCTCAACAATATTTTAAGGCCTAAAAGCATTTCTGATTCTGATAAAATGATGGAAAATTCGGAAAAGTTGATGGCTGGTCTGGCATTATTTCTAAAATAAATTAAAACGAGTTCTATTCATAAAAAATAGGAACTAAAAATGACAATCAATTAGGCAAGAATAAAAAACGGAAATAATATCAGGTTATGTGTAAGAATTCAAAACTTTCCAACTTGCAGGAAGTTGTTTTAAGTTAGAAAAATGTAAAACTAAAAATCGAAGAGAGTATAATATACTTTATAAGCTTTAAAAGCAATAAATTGAATATATCTTTATGACAATAATAAACTCTGAATATGCATAATTAGCGCACATTGGAAAATGCCGCCTAAAAATACACAACAGTCAAACTTTTTGTTTATTTTGAATATTTTTATTTTTATTTCAATTTTTTTATTTTTAGTCATTTGTAGCGCTACATTAATTAACTCTTCAAACTTGAACTTGACTAGTGACGTCATGCGGCAATCAAGTTGCAATAAACAATGATGAAAAGAACAACAAACAATAGAAACTCAGCCAACGAAAAATTGAATAAAAAATTGTCGGAACAACGCGCAAAAAAAATAAATAAAAAAAAAACAAAATTAATTTTAAATTCAAATTTGTTGTCAACGTCAAATTGAAAAATTGTGGTGCGAAAACTTGAATATCTAAAATAAAGTTAAAATTCTCGATTACAATTTATGCGGCAATTTATAATGAACTTCATGAATATGAAAACAAAATGATTTATTTGCAGTTGAGCTTATCTGTTGCAAATTGCAACCGTTTTTTATTTAGTGTTGGCCCAAAAGGAACAACTTTCTGCCAACTTCTTTCAAAGTCATCAATAAAAGTCGACGATAATAAAAACTGAGCTGCCACAGACATACAGACTGCCAAGACTCTCTGTGGATAGTACTAGAAGCATGGGATTCCAAAGTTCTTCTTTTAAGTTGCAGTTGCAGCAAGTTGCAAGCAAATATTTTAAATGTTATTGCAATTGTTGTTGTTGTCTGGATTGTCTAGTCTGAATGACGCCAACAAATTTGCCGCTATTCAAAGTGTAAACTGGAAACTTATAACTCCAACTTCCAACTTTGTAACCTGGTGTGTTCATCCAAACGTTCCAAGTCATTTGTCGTCATGGGAAGTGCTCGCAATGCATATAAAAAATAAAAAAAAAACCCCAACATAAAAAGCGACCTTGAAATAGAGATTAATACATACAATGTACATATATGTATATAAACTAACCTCTACACTCGGGAAAACTTTTGCCTAAAATGGTTTGAAATTTTAATCAAAAATATTAAAGTTTCCGTTTCCGCTTAAAGTATTTGGAATCAGAATGAATAGGCAGTTCTGAATTGCAAAAAAAATAAAACGATTGAATTAATTATTTATTTCATAAAGTTTTGTTTTTCAGCAATAAAAATTCAAGTATGCAATTTTTTTTTTTACTTAAAAATTTGATTTTTGAGAACATTTTAATTTTCTTCTTGTTAAACATAACAAATAATTAAATTGATAAATATTTGGCAAATTTTTAGACAAAAATTAAATGAAAATATTGAAATATATGTAAGAAATATTTGACCTCGAGCCGAATAAACTCATCTCCTAACAAACTAAGGTCACCAAAAAATCTTAACAATTAAATAAATAAATTAAAATAAATGCGAAATAAATAAAATAAAGACTTTCTTCACTTTTACATAATTTGAATTAATTCAAAATAAAGGGGATTATCCTATTTAAAATAATAAAATAATATTACATTTTTATTTTTATAAGGCAGATTAATAAAATACTAAAATATATAACAGCTGATAATTTATTTAAAAAAGTAAACGAAAATTTATAAAATGGAAAAATTAATAATAAATTACAATATAACTTTCTCACAATTTGCAACAATTCAAGATAACTTTCAAATTATATCTGGAATCTGTAACTATTTATTTTTTTTAAAATTAATTTTTGGTTAGAAAGAAATATACCAAAATTATTCTCTAATGAAAATCTTTACGTTTTGACCATGATTTTAAGAAGTTTAAATTTGTTTAGTTAAAAAAATCATTTCATAGCTCTAATTAAAGTCTTTTTTGCACAAAAGAGATTATTATCAAGTGAATTTTTATAAATTATTTTATCAAGTGAATTTTTTATAATTATTTTATAACTGTTATTTTATAACTGTTTAGTACCCTGGTGTGTTCCATTATAACTTAAAACTTATACGAAAACTTCAAATTCAGATTTTAAATTTTTCTAAGGCAAAATACCCTTTCGGCCTCAACAAATTTGTGCTTAGACCGTTTGGAATTTTTAAGGGCAAATCACTTAAGTGAATCAAAATTTTTTTTAAGTGTACATGCCAGGCCTCCCTCCCTCATATCTCAGGCCCGAACATCCTCACGCACTTTGGGGCGCTAAAACGCCGCCTGAACTGAACACGGGACAGAGGACGGAGGACAGAGGGACTGTGGGACAGTGGGACACTGGACATTGGACACTGGACCCGTCTGTGGACAAACCAACCAGTTGTGTCCAGAAACCAGTTCCCAATTCGCAGCTTATTGCAGTTTTTGCAGTTCTGTGGCAAAAATAAAAAAATTTGTTCAACTCACCTGAAATATCATATATCCCGAGTCGTACATCCAAAAGTCCTCGGGCGTGTGGCCCGGCTTGCTCAGCTGGATGGCCAGGCAGCGCTGCAGTATGAGGCGGCAGCGCTGCGGACCACCGGGTGACTTGGTGCCCATTGCGTTGCGATTTTTTGTCTAAAAATAACACGAGACGAGGCAAACGGTGAAGATTGAAGTTCAAGTTGAAGCCACGAGATGCGCGGAGCGGCTAAATTCGTTTGTTGTTGTTGTTTTTTTTATTTTTGTTATTTTTTTGGTTTGTGCGTTCAAAGCTTCATTACAGCGTCACTTTTAATGGTCAACGAAAAACAAGAGAAGAACGAAAGGAAGAAGCAAGAACGAAACTCGTATTAAACTGTTGGTCGATTGGTTGTATCGTTGCTGTTGTTGTTGTTGTTGTTACATATTTGTTTTCGCACACTTTTATTTTCGACTTTGTTGCTCTTTTTTGTTTAAGCTTTTATGGCTTTTACTTTGACTCGAATGAACTTTTGGGCTGCAGCGACGACACTTCGAACGCAGCAGCAACAAAAAGACGCGACGACGCGGCGCACGCGCAGCGAACAAAAGCAATGAACGAAGAGAACAAAAAAAAAACGCAGCAGCTGAGAAACGACGACAACGGGCAAAACGACGATGACGACGATGTGCACAGAGCGCGAGTGCGAACCGAACGTACCGAGCGACACAATCAAACTGAGCGCCAACTCTGCTGCTGCTGCTGCTGCTTACTGCGACTGCTGCTGCTAAAGGCGCTGCTGCTGCTTCTGCTGCTGTCGCACAGCACGAGCGCCAACGAAGCGACAGCGACGCGAGCTGCTTCGGCTGCGGGCTGCGCAAGTGGCGTTTGCATTGGCCTGTTGTTGTTGCTTGATTTTCGCACACGTTTGGAGAGTCGCAACTTTGAAGTTTTGCCTGCTTGCCAGTGGAGACTTTTTGCTGCGGCTTGCTGAAAATGACAACAACAACAAATAAAACGAGCAACGACATTAAAAACCTTGATTATAAAATCAATTAGCTGACTTAAAAATAAAAAAAAATAAATTTATAATAACAATCATAAAAGTAACGTCTTAAAGTCAACCAACTGCTCTTAATATTATTAGCATCATCATCATTAGCAATCAAGTTTAACGGTACGCCAAATTTTTGGCAACTGCTTGACATACAAAAAAATAAAATACCAAAAATTAGATATTAACTCTACCGCCTCATTTCCTGCCTAAATCGCCGGATGTTTTAATGACTTTAAATGGTTTAATTAAAAACAAAAAAGTTGCAGCTTTATGCTTTAGCTCTATATTAAGTTTCTATGACAAATTTGTGTCTAGAATTCAATTTGCATGCACATCTATATAAATATATGTATTGTAAGCTAGGAAATGCCAAACGCAGATTACCTTTAATTGCACATACACGCCATGTACGACGATTGTCAATCAACATTTGCCTTTTCCTTAATGCACACAACTGTCATATGTAAGAAAATGCAATCAAAAATGGCACAGAAAACAAATAAAATAAAATAAAATAAATATATAAATATGCAATAAAAACTATGCGTCAGCATTTAAATATTTATTTACATACAACAACAACAACAATTATCTGATTACGAGTAGCTTCTGAGATTTACACGATTATTTGATTCGTGTCGCGTTGCCCACAGAGTTGTTGCTTATCTTTATCTTTCGCATTTGTCGCACATTCATCTTCCGAATTCGGTCAACGCGCGACAGGGCCATAAAAAGCACACATGCGCGCACACGCACACAAACACACACACACACACAGCGAGGGAGAGCGAGAGAGAGTTTGAGAGAGGCGGCTAAGCGGGGGTGTAGAAAAAGACAAGATACAGGGTCATACTCTCCCAAGCTTTGATTTAAGATTCAGTAAAAGCTATGCTGTTGTAACAGGTAAGAACATTGTAATTAAAAAAGCACGACTAGAATATACTCTGTAATTAGCTTGAAAATCTATGAAAATAACTTTAAAGTCATATAAAAATATAGAACAAATACAATTATTAACTCTGTTTCGCTTCATCCTTTTTGCTGCTTAAATATATTTTAGTTATATCCTCAAATCGTTATGAATTTTGACTGCAAATAAATATAATCCTCAGAATAATAAGTACCAAAAATCAGGGCTATAACTTAATTGAATTATGATTGTAAATATCAATTAGTATAGTCGAGGGTGTGTGGAAAAATTCAAAATTTAATTTAAATTTTCAATTAGTATAGTTGAGCGTGTGCGAGAAAATTCATAATTTAATTTACATTTTCATAATATGTATACTAAATGCCAGCTCTCCCGATTAATAGACTCTAAAATAAAAAATAAAAATGCAACAGAGCTATATCTATATTAAAGTATATCTATATATATATAAAATTATTCAACGCCTTACTGGCTGACTGATTGGTAACTCATGAGCAGGCCAAACGGTAATAGCAAGAAATCTGCAATTTTTACTGTAACTTCCTACCATATTATAAATTGGCACTCTGCAAAAATGTTGTCAAAAATATATTGGGAAGTGGGTGAAAAATGCATAGAATTATTGTTAGTTTTTTTTTCAGAACGGGAACGTAGCAGTGCACGCCGAGAAAGCTAGTACTTTAGAAAAAAGTCACATATGCTGTGTTTGCCTGCTGCATAAACTTACACACATTTCTCTTACTCATTACACCCACATTTACCCATTACAGGGTATAAAAAGCAATGGCAAAGTTAAAATCGCAGCCAATTAAAATGGCGATGATCTCATCGCCCACATTTCGAAGCACATTTCGAATGCTCTGGCACCTTGGCATTTTGGCCAGATCAAGTGTCGTAAGTAGTCGAGAGTTTTTTTTTTTTTGTGGAGACCTATCTCTATTCCCCCCGACCCTTTACGCATTTTCCTTTTATTATTTATTTATTATATACTTTTATTTGTCGACCCATTAAGAAGCGGCCTTTGTTAGAAAACACGTTTCTTAAACCCAACCAGCCAACCCGAACCGAACCAGACCGAACTGAACTGAAACTACCAACAACTTTTGACCACATTCCATGAGAAAGAGAATTCGCCAGCTGTGGCCGCTTCGGCTTTTGTTTATCTCGATTTCTGTTTGTCTTACAAATCACAAACATTATGAATTGGTGAAACCAAGCGAAACAGCAATCCCAACTCAAAGGTGCTAAAAAATTAAAAAAAATCTACATCAATTATTACTATTAATAATAAGCTGTCCAACATTGAG
This sequence comes from Hirtodrosophila alboralis, assembly GCA_035043045.1. NCBI lineage: Eukaryota > Metazoa > Arthropoda > Insecta > Diptera > Drosophilidae > Hirtodrosophila > Hirtodrosophila alboralis. Next base: position 275,786 of record JAWNNH010000106.1, on the reverse strand, counting down.
ATTTGCATAAAATGTTGGAACTGCCAAAAGATCTGCCTCGGGCCCCAAAAACCCATAGTACTTGAGCTTGTCCGGTCGCTGAGTCAGTAATTAAATTTTGCACATGATTTCAAAATTGTGCTTGAATTTGAATATGAATTGGAGTTTTGAGAGTTCTCAAGTTCTACAATTGAGGAAATCTACAATGAACAATATCCTTTAGTGACCTTCGTGGCGCTAAAAATAAAATCTAACAACTAAAACTAAATATAAATGATGAGGGTTCAAGTTGGTCAACACTATGAGATCATTAGTTTCTATATATATGTGCTGAGTTGGCCTTGCTAAATTTGCCTATGCCTAAAGCTAACTTTCTAATTATTATTTTCCATAGATTTGTCCCTGATACTATATCGTCGTGCATTGACATTTGAAATATTATTAGCATATACTCTATTTTATGTGATTAACCCTGATCTGTTATGAATTGTTTGGAAATGAATTTGATGTCAAAATTCTTTACGCTTTATTATTCTTTCCGTTATAATGGGATAAGACAAAGATTTAAATGACATAAATTAAATATACAAATTTTTTTTCGCTTATAGAAAGAAAGAAATGTTAAAATATAGAGTTCTAACGAAGAAGCATAGAACTTAACACATTTTGTGTCAATAGAAACTTTTACTTTAAACATCTTCAAAAACGCGGCTTAAAAGAATATTGAGAGTCTTTGCTATTTCTGTTCAGTTTTTTGGCTATTTAATAATCGAAAAAAATAAAAAATCCATTAACGGAAAGGTTTTAAGCTTGCAAACTATATAATAAAGCTAAGCTCATGCTACTACATATTATCAAATTATTATTAATATTATTATTGAAAATCTGCTTTATTTAACAAATTTCCATTAAAACATTCTGCATCTTTTGATTATTCAATTCACGCCCAGCTAAAAGTTGACATTTAATAATTTTTAATAGATCAAAACAAAAAAAATTATCAAATAAAAATAATTTGTTGATTTTTTTCAAAGATTTGAAAAAACTAATTTAATTTTAAAACAAAAATTATTTCCAATTTTCATTATAAAAAACAACAAATCCTTTTATCAAATAATTGAACAAATTACTTAAATTTTAAAATAAAAATTATTTTCCAATTTTAATTATAAAAAACAAAAATAAATATTAAATATAAATATCTTTTGAACCATCTACTGTATTACCAAAATTTTAAAACATTCACGATGTGGTCAATACCTTTCATATGATACATAAAATGTTTCTTAAAGGATCAATATTAGAGATCATTAGAGTATGAAAGATAACTTTTATTTTTAATTTATTATATATAAAAATTTCAATTAATTTTTATAATAAAATATTAAAAACAAAAGTTTATCCTGTTGCTTGGTACTGCATTCTGAATTAGTATATTTCTGATTTTTCCATTTATCTAAAATCTAGAATATAATTTTAATTTTTTTAGCTATTTCTTAACCTCATAAACCTTATTTTTGTATAGATGAATTAACATTGATCAAGAATCAACTCTAGTATTATCCCAAAACCCATCCCTAACAATCCTAACTATTGACAGCTTACTTTCAATTGCGACATCTAGTTAGCGCAGAAATAAAAAAAAATATATATATATTGAAGAGGCAATAAAAAGACACGATCGCGTTGGTTGCATGAATGAATCGCTTAATGAAGCGGCGCTGCAAATCTGTGAGCAGAGTGGACAGTCTCTGGTCAGGATTGGAGCTGGAGCATTGTAATATTGTGGTTTTTGTGGTCTCTGGTCAGTCGTCAGGCTTAATCCACCCGCAAAACGTCAAAAGTCCCGCCGTTGCCGTCTTTTTGCAGCTCCATAATTCAGTTTTACGGTTCAGCGATGGCGGCGGCAGGCGTTCGTTTTGTTTAGCTCCACGATCTTTGTGTTGCATGCTGCACCATGCTGCATGCTAGCCAATTGCTGCAATGTGGCAAAGCAATCGATTTAAGCGCCGCCGCATAAATTGAAGGCAACGAAGCTGCTGCCGCTGCTGCTGCCAAAAGGTTCCTCCAATCTACAACAACATGATGAATTGTTTTCTTTGTCGAGTTGTTGACTGCCAACTGCAGTTGAAGTTGAAGTTGGAGCTGCTGTTGCACTGTCTGTTGCAGTTGCAGTGTCTGTTGCTGTTGCCCCGTTGATGTGAATGATGAAGTAGGAAAAAATTGCAAATTGTATCAAAAAAATTTAAATTTTCGCTTTCATTATGCGGCGGCGTTGTTATTGGCAATACCCCTCAACTCAGCCACCCCCGCACCCCTCTCAACAGCGGGGCACATTTGCTAATGGACTGCTGTTGTTGTTGTTGGCCTGTTGCCTCCGATGCCATTGTTTTGGTTTATTTCTTCAGCTTTTCCCTATTTTCAATTTTGACAGCCGCGTTTTTCACAAATAATGAGCTGCTTTTGTTCGCCCCCCCCACCGCCTGCCTGTCCACAAAGAAATGGCTAAAGCGTTCAAATAATTTATAGCCTTTGACCACAGGCTGGCTCTGATAGCCGATAGAGTTGATTCTCCTACTAGCAGAAATGCAGCTGCCTGTTACTTGTTGCGTATACGCAATGTGTGGCACCTATCTGGCATTCACTTTCAACTAATTACGCGCATAAATTAAATGCAAAAAAAAGCAGCTTGTTGCATTACAAATATCATCTATGTATTCAAGTATTTTGCAGTAAAAGTAAAATGAGGAACACAAACACAATATCTGCCGCAGCTGGAGAAAGAAACACAAAAGCTAAAGAGAAAATGAGATGCCATGCCAGAGACTTCGTCGAGGAATGCCAAAGATGTTTTGTGAAGCCAAGAAATGACATGGCCATGCTCATGCTCAGAGACCCATGCTCCCATGCTCCCATGCACCCGTGGTTGCATGCTCCTGCCTTGCAACTTACAACAACTTCTCCATGCGCGAGTGTGGCACAGCCACAACGGAGACGTCTGCCAGGCGGAGACATTGCGGCAGACGATGCAATAACAATCACAACAACAATCAAAGCAATTTTTTTTTAAATTCAACAATTTCTATGCTAAAATTTAGATGCTCTTTCGCATGTTAGAAAATAATTAAAAAAAAGGTAAAGAATTTATGCAGAATTATGGAGAAGGCATTTGCTTATAAGTATATTATTTTTTATACTACATAAAAGTACTATAATATCAGCAAAAACAATTCTATTAAATTAAGGAATTTGTCGTCATTTCTATTACCTAATATATACATATTTATGAACTTTGATAGTTAGGTTTACAAAAAAATACCTAATAATTTCTTAGAAAAGTTATTCAAAAATTTACTTGGTTTAAACTAAAATTACATGTATTAATAAAAGATTAAGGCATTTTTTGAAAGTCTATTAAGTCAAATGACATTGAAAAGCTTAATAAAATGTCACTAAAATATATTAAGTTAGGTTAAAAAAATGAATTAGAAGAATTTTCCCATCTTATTCAGAGAAAAAGTTATACAAGCATTTACTGCGTTTAACCAAAAATAACATTTATTTATATATTATAGATTGGCAACCCTAAATATACAAAAAAATTAAATTTAATTAATTAAACGTGACAAGATTAAGGCATATTTTGAAAGCCTATTTGGTCAAATATTTAAAAAAAATTTTATTTAAATAAAAATTGAATGAAGAAGTAATTTTAAAATATTAAAACTTGTCCCTATAAATAGTTGACAATGTTTCTGAATAATTTTTTTACTACATATTAAGATAATTCGTTTTATTATTTATTTTTATGCCACAAGTTGTACAACAATAGCAACATGCTTCCCATAATTGTAAGGGCATATAAATATATGACAACAACAGCAGCAACAACAACAATAACAACAACAACAATTTAGCTACCACAGGAGCTGTGACAATGCCGTTGATAACAACAACGAACAACAAATTGCAGTGGTGTGTGTGTGTGTGTTGATTGTGTGTGTTTGTGTGTGTGTTTGTGTGTGTGTTTGAATTTGCTGTGCAATTTTACGTGGCGTCTTCAATTTCAACATTCTTTTGGCAGTCTGCATATTTGACGCTGTCGTTGTCGTTTTTATGCTCTGTTTTTTGATGGAAATGGGAGTATGCTGGGTTTATTTCGATACTACGAAAGCGAGTTTAACTAAATTTATTAAGATTTTTGGTTTATATTGAAGGGAAACTTATAAAATGAAATTAGTTTTAACATGCCAATCCCCGCTCCTGATATAAGACCGAAAATTTGCTACATTATTATAGCTCAAATGGCGAAATTCTATATTTTTCAAGGACCTTCTGGAAAAATTAGAGTGTAGAAAATTCAAACAGCCCTAAATACATTTTTTTATATTTTTTCCACTATTTTTTTTAGCTAGAATCTACAAATTTTTTATGAAAACTGTTGATTTTTTTGCTTACACCTTCGTAAATTGTCAATAGGAAACTTTAAGTGAAAATAGAGTATATCACAGTCAGTTACTTGCAACAACAATGTTCTTACTTATTATTTCTGCTGGTGTTGCTTTAAAAGATTGCTTTTGTGGGCCGTGACAGCGTTTGCTACGATCGTTTGGCTGCAGGAAAAAAGGAAGCTGGACTCACGTGTCGTATGCGTAATCTGCGCAATGAATTGCCTTGGCGCATAGCTTTTATTTTTTTTGTTTTTTGTGGCAATGTGGCAAGGCCAATTTGGCGTTTTTCAGCGGCACAACAATTTTCGGGAAGTTGTTATCAAACATTTGTCGCATTGTTGTTGTTTTTGTTGTTGTTGCAGCATTTGTTGCTGTTGTTGTTATTGTTGGTATTTCTTGAGCAAAATTCATTTAGGCCGTCTGTGGCAGTCTTTCTTCTTTCTCCTGGCTGACTATATATCATGTGTTGTTGTTGTTGTAGTTACTGTTGTTGTTTGGTTTTTCTCTATGTCTTTTCCTTGTCTCGTTTGTCAGACATTTGACAGTTGTTTGTTATTTTTGCACGTTGACTTTTGTTGCTGCCAGCCTGTCTCCCTGTCTCTCTCTGTGTGTCTGTGGCATATTTTTCAAACTCCCCTCTTACACTCTCCAGTTGCCTAACAGCCGCCCACTTCATCAGCTAGCAACCGCCACCCCATGCCCCCCTTTACCTTGTTTTAGATTTCAATTTTTTATGGCAAGTCAAATTTTTGTGATGCTCGTTTCATTTCGTTTTGTTTGTTGCCATTTTGGTGTGTGTGCAACATTTTCGAGGAAGTTAAAATTTGCATAGAAAAATGGAAATTAACAAGACCATTTGACTGGCTGTCTTTCTAGAGCTCACCCCCCGCCTTACTCCCCGCTCCTTTTCAGTGAGTTCGTCGTTCGTCCTGTTTGTACATTTGTCTGTGTCTATATTTAGGCTTGCCAACATGTTTGACCAACTGAACTGACTGAATGACTGACTGCCACAGTTGGTGGAAGTTGCATAGCCTATTAAACCCCCCCTACTTTACCCTCCTCCTACTTCACTGCTGTGATGCAATCAACGTAATGCATGCGACAAACTTTCAACTCGAATTTCAATTTGTGTCGAGAGTTGGAAAAGAGATCAAAGATCGCAAACGATTGCATCGCATTGCATGCATAATCGCATAAATCGAATAATTAATAATTAATATTGAATAATTTCAGCTCTTTCCTTTCTATATCTATTGCCAAAAAGCAAAACAACAAAATTTCACCTGTGACTATCAAGAAAATGTTTACATAAATGCAATCTTTATTTTTTTTTTCAAATTTCAATCCTGAGTTGATGTTGTTTTTGTTTTGATATCTCACGTGACCTCCAAGACAAACCTCACGTACAAGGATTTTATGATCAACCCACGGCACTTATATAAAATAGAAATAATAAAAAAAAAAAAAAAGTATCTTTTATATCTTTTGTGTGTATCTCTCGTGTATCTTTCATATCGCATGGAAAAGTGAAAATTGATGCATGCTCCGAGGCTTAAAGGAAGCGACACTGCGCCCCCCTCTTTGCCCCGCAGGCTGTCCCCTTTTGAATACACCCCCGCCTCTGAGCAATTTCCTTATGGATTTTAATATTTTTTTTTATAAGCAAGTCACGGAAATTCGTTTAAAGACTTAATGAAAATGAGGCAGGCGCCAAAAGACGTGCATCAAGGAAGGGCAAGGGGGTATATTTTTAAAAGGGGAGAGGAGGAGCAGACATTGCAGTTATAGCGTGACAACAACAATTGATCGCAAGAGATCTATCCTAAAAGCTAAAAGCCTAAACTGTTAATTGAGTTTTGTGTCGCATTTTTCTGAGAATTACTCAAAGCGTATTAAAATGTTATTTAGTTTGGTTAATGCCACAATACTACAATAAACAACAATCATTGCCAAGAAAATGATGTCATAATAAAACTGGCAAATAAAAGCCAACTCAAAACTCAAAGAGACGCGCCAAAAAGTCAAATTAGTACACGCTAAACACAAAACTAAGCAAAGCAAATGCGCCAAATTGAAACACAAACTAAGACTGAAGTGGATGCTGGTAGAAACAGGGACGGCTGAAGGGGGGGTTGCCGAAAAGGGGGGTGAGGGGGTTGAAGGAGTTGTAAGCTGAAAGTGGCAAGCCAGAGACGTAGCAACGAACAGTCTTAAACAGGCTTGGCAGCCAAATGAGCGGAGGCGGAGGGTAACAAGGGGTTAAGGAGAGCCGATTTAGTAGCGGAGCGGAGGGGGGTAACAACTTCAACTTTGTTTGTAGCTGTAGGAGGCAACTCTCTGCTGGCAACTGGCAAAAAACGGACAGCAAATACAATAATTAGATCACAAACAGACAGCCGAGACTCTCAGAGTGCAGCAGCAGCGGCACAAACGTGACTATCAAGGAAAGGGTATAGAGGTGCGGAGTAAACCGAGTAGCAGAAGTCACTGAAGTGGAAGTTAGGAGTAGCTTAACAAAAGGACCAATGCACTTAGATTTTAGCTCTGGTTCTCTTTATGCACCGCAGCTCAGCCAAAAGTAACAAAGTTGTTAATATTCAGGGAAAACTTAAGACATTGGCTACCACTTTGTGTGTTTGCATATGAATATACCCTGTAAATAGTAGAGTAGTGGGGTATAAACTGTATCAGGTGACTGATTGATTGATTGGACAAATGGTGGAAGCTAAAGATCGCAATTTTTACTGTTGCATCCCATTTAATCATAGGTTGGTACACTGAAAAAATTATGTCAAATATGTTTTGGGATGTGGTTGGAAAATACATTTGAAAATTGTATGAAAAACTCAGCTGGAGCTGAGTCTACAATCATAGTGACATTGTAGAATTGGTTTTTTTTTTTGGGAATGGGAGCGTAGCAACGCGCGCCGGTAGAACTAGTGTATATCAATATATTTATTTATTAACAATTTTATTTTCAATTAACATTTAATTTATTTATTTTAGTTATCGAATACACTAGTTTACAGCAAAAAAGGAAGCTGGACTCTCATAGACTACTCTTAATGTATTTTCGAGCGCTGATTTCAAAAATGTAAACCATTATTTTTTTCAAAGAATGGTTTTTCGAGAAAACCGGAAATAGCTAGTTTTTTGGCAGTCTTTCGTTTTGCTTGTTCATATCTATAGCAGATCTCATTTGATCTTAAAAAATGTTACAAAATTCAACAGATAATTGTATGCCCTTTCTAACGGTATGCCCTTTATGCGGATCGAATAAGAATTAAAGCCATAACAATCTTTTAAAGTTGAAAAATGTAAACTTATTTTTGCATTTTTGAAAAATTGCTAAATTTTATTTGCTCATTTAAATATTTAAAAAATTCGTTTAGATAAATTTTAAGATTGTATATGTTCGATAATGCTTTTACGAATATTTTAAGTATAAATATGTCCAAATCGGTCAGTAAATGTGATAGTTATTCAGCAATAAGTAAAAACACCCAAGAAAAAATTCACCTTGTTCATCACTATTCCAGCCATATATGTATGTTTTTATTTTCACATTTACGTTAATTTTCTAAGCTCGCATCTGTTTTCTCAGCTTGATTATTGCAGAGTTTGTGCTCTAAAAGCAATCATGTATTGCAAAAATTTAATAGGTTTATAAACTACCTATTAAATTTTTGCAAGGTTTATAAACTACCTATTAAATTTTTGCAAATATAGATGTTCCTAGAATAGAAAACAGGTTTTCTAATAAGTTTATTCTTTTCACTCATCATATAAAAATAAGTGTTAAGGGTCTGTTTTAATTATAGGCAATATTTTCCAAGTTTTTTTTATTATATTCAAGTCAAAACAGTAGCGGCATTTTATATATTTAGGCAATAATTGTCCAAGCAAATTTTCTTAATTTCAGCGAATTTTTTGAAGCTCTTCAGATCTTAAAAATGAAACTCTTATTAGTTTATTCAGTAGTAAATCTTCTTTTTTTTTTGTTGACTTATTTTTAGAGCCAGCTAATGAACCTTAAATGTGTTTTGACTTGCTGAATTGTCAAACATTCTCAGCTTCTTTTATTTCCCAAATGTATTCATGAATTTATTCTTTCCATGCATATTTTTTCAATAGTTCTTTAAGTTTCTTAAAGTTGAAACCATGAATCTGTCGAATCATTAGGAATTCGAATTTTAATTTAATTTTTTCTCACACTTTTAATGATATTTAAATAAGCTTTGATTAGCTGAAGCTTTGACACTCTGCGACTGAATCATTAGTTATATTTGTCTAATAAATGAATAATATTCTGAACGAATGTATATGCCAAATGTAGCCAGGCTTCACTGTAGGGCCCCAATCGGGTTCTGTGGCAACTGTTTGGGTCGCATATTTGTGAGACAAGCGAGTTGCTTGTTGTGTCTTAAGACATGCAAAAATTGTTGCCAAGTTGCCAAGTTGCATGTGCGGCAGCTTCCTACAACTACAACTACAACAATAACAACAACTACACTCGTGTGTGAAAAACTAAACTCAATTACTCAACAAACACAGTAACCTACTTCATAAAAACAATAACAACAACAACAACAACAATTGCTGTTAACAACTGCAACAAACAACAAGAAAAGCAACAAATTCATTTTCGCTTTTTATTTCTGTTTTTTTTTTCGACACGGAGCGAAAGAGTCCTTCAAGCGTGACAATCACATGGAACAGTTGTTGTTGTTGTTGTAGCTGATTGTTGTTGTTGTTGCCGGGTTATTGCTGCTGCTGATTTATAGTTTTCATTTTGCACAGCTTGTGCAGCTCTTGTTGGATGTTGTAAAAGGAAATGTCAATTCTGTTGCCCGTTTGCCGAAAAAAAAAAACAATGCACGAAACATTTTGCGGCATCGGCGGCCAATGTGTAATGTCAGCCAATAGAGTGTAGGCGGCGGAGGGGCAGGTAGAGGTAGGGGTAAGTCTGGTATAGGTACATATATATAGACAAGCGGTCCGCTAATGTAAGTCATATAACAAATTTTGCAACTGGATTTCAATTGGCGCAACAAACAACAGCTGGCAATAGACGATTACTTAAGATGACTTGAGGGGTAGGGCGGAGCAGGGGGCATACTACAAAAAGTAGAATCTATTCCTAAACTGAACAAGCATCATATTGTATGTGAATCTCTCAACGGCAACTGCTCCTCCGCTGGGCACACAGGCTTTCTCCTTATGCGGACAGCGCCAGGCGATGGGCCCAAAAACCGGCTAACTCCTTCGCGTGCTGGCCAACACTTGGCTGAAATATGTGCCCAAGCCAGTTTTTTTTTGGGCCTAAATGGCCGCCTTGCCAGAATTTGTTAGCTTAAGAAAGTGCAGGAAAAAAAAAGACAAGAACTTAAGAACTTTGCGGTGGGATGTTTTATGACTGAAATTTTCGCTGTTTTTAGAGGGTATTTTTTTTACTTACATTAGATTCTACATCTAACATATAACCAGTCTAACATACCTCATCTCGTTTAAAATTTGGTATGTTCAATTTTTGAAAATATACAGAAAAAATCACAAAAAATAAATAAATATATTTTTTTTTCTTTTAGGCTTTTTTGCCTCTTTCTATTAAGGAGGTTGTAAAAAGATTCCAAATATTTTTAAATTTATGACTTACACAAGTGTAACAGAACAATAAATGGCTGATTTTCATGGCAGAGTTAGACCTGGTATAAATATTCTTGATTCAACATTTAAATATTCTGACTATAGCTGCAAAAATGTGCGAAATATGCATTTTTGCAGCATTTTTATTCTGAGTATAGTATCAGATCTATATTACAAACTTCAATATTAAATATTACACTAGTTTACATATTTTTTTTTGATCGAGGGAGCTGGGCTTACATATACTTTTTTTGATGTATTTTTGGGCGCTGGAATAGTGATGAACAAGGTGAATTTTTTCTTGGGTGTTTTTACTTATTGCTGAATAACTACCACATTTATTCACCGATTTGAACAAATGTATGCTCAAAATATTCGTAAAAGAATTATCTAACATATTAAATCTTAAAAAGTATTTAAACGAATTTTTAAAATTTTTTAAAGAGCAATTGAAATGCAGCAATTTTTCAAAAATGCAAAAAAAAGGTCAAATTTTTCAACTTTGAGGATTTGTAATGGTTTTAATTTTTATTCGATCTGCATAAACGGCACACCGTTGGAAAGGAGATGCAATTATCTATTGGATTTTGTAACACTATTTAAGATCAATTAAGATCTGATGTAGATATAAATAAATTAGTTCAAAGACTGCCAAAAAACTAGCTATTTGCGGCTTTCTCAAAAACCATTCATTGGAAAAAAAAAAAAAAATGGTTTGCATTTTTGAAATCAACGCTCGAAAATACATCAAGAGTAGTCTATGAGAGCCCAGCTCCTTTTTTGCTGTAAACTAGTGTTATTGATCGAACTCTTCCATTGCAATGATGCCAATATACACTTTAACCCTTTGAAAACACAGTATAAAATGAAACATAAGGCGAAGCGCCCATCGAAGACTGGGCATGCGAATGGGCAACAAAAATATGGAACCTGGAAGTCCAACTCAAACTGGGTCTGGAACTGGGACTGGGACTGAGACTGGATCGTGAGTCAGCAAAGTCAAAAGCGCAAAAAAACTAAAAAATCAATGTTGATTTATTGGTGGCTTATTAGAATGAGAATGAGCAAAAACAGAGAGAGAGAGAGAGAAAAGGAACTTAGAAGAAGTTAAAGCTAAGCACAATTCTTAGAAGAAAAGGTTTACACAAAAAAATTCCCAATAGGCCTTTTGCGGCAACACATGTATTTCTACACTGCAAGAAAAGTCTTTAGGCCAATTAGTTAACATTATTATATAGTAAAAATTATAATTTCGATTTATAACAAATTTATAGTTATTTTACAATTTTGCAAAAGCAATTGCATAAGCTGATAAATTTTATATGTCAAGAGCTAAAACCTATTTATAATAATAATAATAAAAAATCATAACAATAATAATAAATAAATATACCTATTAAATTCCCCATTAACCCAAAATTTTTTAAAAATATTCTTTTAACATCACATTAAATTAATGGGAACAAGAAATTTAAACTAAATGCTTTATAGTTTATTTCTTATATAAAAAATCAAAGCAAAGAGAATCAAATATAAAAATTTATAACTTTATAAGTTTATTTTATAAGTAAGAGCATTTAATATTCATTATGATCAACAGCTTAACAGCATTGCATTCTTATATCAAACGCTTGTTGGCCTTTGATTTGATTTCTTGGAACTCTTTTGATTCGCATTCAATAACACATCGAGAGAGAATACACATGTATCAGACATGTGTATATATTATATTTTTTTTTTTATATATATATTTATGTATTGGCCATGGCAATCTAATATAAAGCACAATAAAAACTCGAATATTGCGATTTGCAACACGTCAACAACACAACACAACAATAACAACAACAATCACGCCAAGGCAATGAACGAAACGTGCCAACGGCTGACGATCTTTGATAAAGCCAACTAAGCTGGAGTTGGAGTTGGAGCTGGACTTGGAGTTGAAGTTGGAGCTATAAAGGAATCGGAGCCGGAGCTGGAAACGGAGACGAAGTCGGAGCTGAAGCCGGAGCTGAAGTTGCTGCCTGTCCATACAAAGAAAGTTAGTTTTTTATTTTATTTTAGTTTTTTCTTTACTCAGGACTTTGGGCAGCTTATGCAGATAACTGTTGAACGCAGGCAACAAAAAAAAGTTCAAAGTATCGAGTCTCGTGTTGAACATTTTTTATGGTTATTTTATTTGGGTTTTCTTATACTCTAGCAATGGGTATTTTAGATTTTGGCAAGGAATGTATAAGGTATTAAGAAAATATACATATTCGAAGGCCCATAGCGTATTCTGAATCAAGACAGGGATTTTATTCAATATAAATAATATATAAATAATAAATATATTTATTGATTTAATTCAATTTAAATCATATATAAATAATAAATATATATTTCCGAAACCTACTAGCATATTTTACGTAAAGACAATGTTCTAATTTCATATAAATAATAATTAGTATATAAAAGCTAGTCTTTTATTTTAATCCTTTTATCTAGCACACATGGTTATTTATTCTGCAGAAAGTATTTGTAACTATCAGCTATAATTGTATAAAATACTTTTTTATTTATGAAAACATTTATTTCAAACAAATTTACGTATTTAAAAATCTATAATGTTCTTGACAACTTGATTAATTTTTTTATTAAAATCAAACTATTAATACATATAGCAATCGATCAAAAACTTAGTTTTGCTCTGAGTATCTTTATTGTTTTTAAATATATGCCAATATAAAACTCCTTTCAATACTTTAACCTAGTTTTCCCAAAATCGAAATTGCACAAAAAAGTTTTTTATTTAAATAAATAATTCAAACCAAACTCGACTTTTGTTTATATTATTATGCTAAAGTCTTATGAGTTTATCAAGCTTATAAATTTTCGCTATTCATTTGCATAGTTTCTATGGCAGCATTTCGGCAAGAGTATTATATTTTCGGTAGCTAAAAAGTATTTTTATTTTTTATTTTTTAGCTTGTCTTTTTTTTTTGAGGCTGACTGCCATTACCAATTAATAGACGTCGCGAGAAATTTGCATTGGCCGAATGGAAAGTGAGAAAAGCTGCAGTTTGGTAGTCGAACTTATTGTATAAATTGCCCATAGATTGCAGGCGTCAAAAGAGGCGATAATTTAAAGCTAGTATGTCTGCGGTCTAAACACGAAATGCTAATTGTTATGTATATAGGGTAAACGCAATGGGCAAAGCGGGGGTGTGCAGAAGCGGAGGGGCTATAGCTGTTGCTCAGGTAAAATTGGATTTTAGCGCCCCGAAAGTGAGAGTGACACCTGTTGCGAGTGCGTGAAATATGCACTTGGTTAGCCATCAAATGTGGCAACATCAACAACAGCATCATGATGAGACGCATGCCTCCGGTGCCTCCTATATGATCGATAAGCCAGTTCGAGACAGGTCAGCGGGGTAGAGCCGTCCAAGGTGCAGACGAAACGCATTAAATTTCATATGCCGGTCATTATTTTAAATTATGCGCACGAGCGAACGCGGCTCAGAGTTGGGGGCCAATGAGGCAGCGCATAAGTCAAAGGCATTCAACGGGTTCATTTGCATAGCATGTGAGGAAAACTTATTTTAAATTGGAAAAAACAACAACAGAAAAAAAGATACAAAACTTTTGCTTTTCAATTGCTTGGCTTGATGGATTGGCAGGCCAAACAGTTGATGATTTCATTACCAGACTGAAGTCTGCAGTTGTAAAGAGCAAAAGATCAAAGCAACTGTTAAATAGAGTTTGGCAGGTGTCATCGAGACTGAAAATAGGAGTTTATTTATCTACGGGTTGTTCAAAATAAATACTCAAAATTGTTTCTATTTTTAACAGAAAAAAAAACAGACAAAATATATAAAAATGCACATAAAATCAAATTATGGTCTTAAAAAGAAATACTTTTATAGAATCAAATAACTTTAATGTAATAAAAATTAATTTAATCTAACGAAAAAGGATCAGTTTAGTGAACATAAAAACAATTAATTTAAGCCAAATTTCAAATAAAATAAATACTCAAAATTGTTTCTATTTTTAACAAAAATAAACAGGCAAAATATATAAATAACCATATAAAATCAAATCATGGTCTTAAAAAGGAATACATTTATAGAATCAAATACCTTTAATGTAATATCGAAAAAGGATCCGTTTAGTGAACATAAAAACACTAAATTTAAGCCACATTCCAATCAGTTTAAACTCATTCCAAATACAATACTTTTAGACCACAAAACACAACCACAACAACTCAGAGTTTTTCCAACTTCATTAGGAAATATTTTCACAGATGACACATTACTGTCACTTGGCATTATGAGCCAAAATTTATTGAAGATGCCTAAAAAGAATATTTTCGTGTCAGCGCATGCCAAGTACAAGTTTATTTTTGAGTTGGAAACCATTTGAGAATGTCACATGCATCTTGTGGCAGGCATTTGAGCATTTGATTTGTGTGTGGCAACCAACAAAAAGTGGCAACAAGCAACATAAAAACCAACTAAGACATGACGAGGCATAAATGCTCTTTACTTTATTATTATATACGTTTTTATTCCATTAAAAAGAACATTAAGTGAAATTTAGAAAGAAAGTAAAAAGTGAATGGCAAGAATTGTAAATAAAGAATCATTTTTTAAACATTTGTATACACACAATACATTTAAGAAAATGTTAAATTAGCAAGGAATTGTGTGTAAATTAAAGAACTTTTAAACAATCTATTAATACCTACAGATTGACTCAAAGTTATTAAATTTATTGTTTATAAAGTTGGAGCTTTTGAAAATGATTAGTTGTAAATTCATGTATTATTTGAATTTGTATTTATAATTTTGTTAAATTAAGCATTATTTTAGTTAACTATTTAAGTAATATTACATTATAATTATATGAAATATTCGCAACTGTGTGATAGTTTTAATATTTATTAAATAATAAAAATCAGTGCAATTCAATAAAAATCAGTGCTTTTTATTTAAGTACTATCACTATATTTTGAGAATCACCGAGAAAGGTGCAATTTCTAGCCAGACATCCTAATATATTGCCTCACTATTACTATATTTTGAGGCTCTCAGAGGAAGGCATATTCCCAAGACTTTTTATTTAAATACTGTCATTAATTTTTGAGAATCGCAGAGAAAGGCACACAACACTAGAAACCGAAAAAAAAAATATAATCAGACTTAATTTTGTTATTTTTTTTTATTAATTTGTTTTTGTTATTATTGTTTGTTAAGTTTAATTTAAGTTGTTGAAAAATAACAGGAAAATTAAATGATAAAATTAAAAAAAAAAAGAAAAAAATTTCTTATATATGTGAATTTTATAAAGCTATACTAGATATACGATTGATATTTTTTTTATAACATTATATAGATGAACTATCCTATATATTCGATATATATTGATATTTTTTTATAATATTAAATTCTTATTCCGCCATTAATTAATATAATTGAACTTAAATTTAATTTAAATTGCCACATCTTATTAATCTGCATTAAATATTAAAAATCGAAGCATTTTGTTTAAAAAACTACCAATAAATTTTAAAAATCGGCCTAAAAGGCAAACATCACTAAATTTACATAAAAAGAATTACATTTTCTTAAATGTTACATACGTATTTCTTTAAAGCCAACCTATGTATTACATTATTCACTTTTATTTTTATTATATTATAAAATACATAAACTGACTTAAAAAGAAATCATCTCACTTCGCTGCTAATCCATATAATTGAATTAAATTAATTAAGTTCCAACACATTTTGTGCGTTACAAACTAAATGAAAAAACTGATTAGAACAAAGAATACAAAGAATATATCAACTTAGGTGCGTATATTAAAAAATAAATCCCCCAAAAAGTGGGGGGAGGCTAAAGATCATTTCGTAATGTTGTCAAGCATGCTCAAACAAGAAATGAAAAAAAAAAAAAAAAACGCGTTGACATCTTGGCTAACAACAAAACAACTGCAAACTAGAAAAATTTATAGTGGAAAAAAAATTCCAAATGGAATTTATGTGCGGAATTTGGTAAATCGTTGGGCTTTTGCCTGTCGTGACATAAATTAACGCAGGCTAAGTAAATACGGCGGAGTGTGGTGCAGTCTTTGGGTTAGTGGTGCAACGGTGCAGCGGTGCGAGATGCACGACGCAATGCTGATGCAACCGCCCGCGCAATCTTTTGTTTTTATTATTATTATTTTAATTATAATAATTATTGCTAATTATTCAACAACATTTTGTTACAGCGCATGCAACTAATAGCCGTTTCAGCACTCTTCACTCTACAATAAACCCCTTCGATCTGGCGCTTTCTTCTGGTTTGTAATAATATAAGAAAACTTTAAAGAAAACCTGAAAACTCTGTAAGAAAATTTTTGTTCAGCGATGCGTTTGCTCTTTGTTGCTGCTGTAATCATTTAATTTAAAATAAAATCAGCGGCTTTTGCTTTTTTATGTAATTGCTGCTTAATTACAAGCAATTAAAATGCGACGCATTCAATTTTATTTTGTTTTCAAGCGGGCGAAGTTATATATATATATATATATATGTATATATATATTTATAGTTTTTTATTTTCGGTTTTTATGATAATTTACGTGTAAACGCCTTCGTAAATGAGGTCAAGAGCTGACAGGAGCGGCAGCTTCACATCATTTCTACAATTCTTCCACTTTATCGATGTATTTTTTTTGCCTTGACTTTCCATTGCATAATCATCATTCATAATTTTTTATATTTTATGCACTTGGCGCCCCAAGTTTCAACTGTCCACTTGAACTGCATTTAGGCTTCATTTTTTATATATACATATATATATATTTTTTTTTCGTTGTCAGTTGATCAAGTGCACGCAGAAAAGGTTGGAAGACAGCTCCACTTCCATATATTTAATGTTTAATGCACTAATAAAAGGTATTGTGAATACATGACAGACTCTACATGTTCATAATAAAATTAGGATGTTTTTAAAAATGCAATTTGTATTTAAAGATTTTTATGGCAACAAAATTAGACTTTTGTATTAATTTTTATAGTTTGAAAAATAATAAGCTATATATTTGTCACTTGAACTTTTAGAAATATGAGTTTTTAAATATTTTAAATGCATTTAAAATACGTTTTTTTTACATAAAAAAATTCACAGCAAATTCGCAATAAATGTTTATAGTTTGAGAAATAATTAACTATATATTTGTCACTTTTGTGTGCGTAAAATATGAGTTTTTAAAAATATTTTAAATGCATTTTAAATACATTTTTTTTTATGTAAAAGAATTCACAAAGCAAATTCGAAATATATGAGTTTTTAAATATTTTAAATGCATTTAAAATATGTTTTTTTTACATAAAAAAATTCACATAGCAAATTCGCAATAAATTTTTATAGTCTGCGAAATAATAAGCTATATATTTGTCACTTTTGTGTGCGTAAAATAAGAGATTTTTAAATATTTTAAATGCATTTAAAATATGTTTATTTTACATAAAAGAATTCCCAAAGCAAATTCGCCAACTTTAACTTTTATAGCTTAAAACAAGCTTAAAAGTCAAAGTTATAAAGTCAATTTATGTTTTTATCGATTCAGCCTGAGCAACCTTAAATTTTTGTAAGTTTTATAAACAATTTTTACCTACAATATTTTGTATAATTTGAAACTTTAAACAATTTTAACTTTTATAGTTATCGAGTCTCAGTTAAGAGCTCAATCTATATATGATTTTCTATAAAAAGTGTATTTAAATTTCGTTACAACATTTGAATGCACTTCTTGCCTTTCCTATTACGGTTGAAGTTTATGTTTGTTTTTCACAACTGTCGGGCATTTAAATTGTCTTCAATTGCGGCCCATTGCATAATTAAGACAGCACTTCCAACTGGCCACAAAGTCTGCTTATCTGTCTGTCTGTCCGTCTGTCTGTCTGTCTCTCTATCTGTCTTTCTTGCCCATTTGACTGACTGACTAACTGACTGACAGGCCATCAACATCAACAAAATGCTCAACACCAAACGGACAACGACAACGTTTGCCTTTCCCGTTGTCTCTCTCTCTCTGTCTCTCTGGGCCGGACTTTTGCTCTAATCCGTGGCAAGTTTTTCGATGCATCATCGCATAATCAAAGAGCCATAAAAACCAATAATCATTATTAAGCAAAACAAGCCAATTAATGCTGCAAGCCGCCACAACAGTAATTAAATGAAAATAAAACACCAAAGATTCGGTCAACTTTACAGGCAACTCACAACAAAAAATATATAAAACAGGTCTACAGGTCTACTCAGGGGAGTTTTGTTGTCCATATTGGCATCTTTATAGAGGTGGCAGCGGGGGCATATCTATAATTGCAGCTGGCCGCTTGCTGGCTGCTAATTTTGCCATTTGCGTGCAATAATAAAGTAATAAATTGTGCCAGCAGACATAATAATAATAATACAAAAACAACAACTAAGAATGTTAAAGTGACAAGCAAAGGACTGTTGTATACTCTGTTTACTTTTAATCCCGCTCAACCTAATTTTGAAGGAGTTAATAAGTGCGACTTTAGCTCCAAAAATGCATAAAAGTTTTTGCGAATTTTCAAACCGAAAGACATAAATCTGAACGATTTATCTGACAATATGTATAACAACTTTGTTAGCTTTAACTTCAATTTGTAATTACCTAACTACAGTCACACTTTACACCAATACAATAGACTCCACTGTCACCCTTTGCCAACAGGGTATTAACAAACGAAAAACCGGGAAGAATATTAAACGCATGTTTAAAGTTGACTACAAAACAACGGCAAATAACCATATCAAGTTAAATTTGCTATATATAATCTCAACTTGAAATATAAACTTTAATGTGTAAACCGCAAAAATTACGCATACGCAGCGTTGAGGCTGACATTGATGTGCGCTAAAATGAATTATGAATCAAAGTGCGTCCTTTTAAACAATTTAAAACAAACTGGAATTTTACAGTGAAAGTTACAACCAAGTTTTTGTTGTTGTTGTTGTTGGTTGTTGAACGGTAGCTGCAACAACTATTGAAGCCCAACCTAGGGCAATATCGTGTTGGCGATCGTTTGAATTGATAAAAACCAAAAAAAAATAAAAAAATAAAAAAAATAAATAGAAGAAAAATAAACCGAATAGTTGCCAGCGGGAGATTTGGAAAATACTTTGGGCTTACGTATTAATGCGAGCTCTGAGCGAGGATAGAGGGGAGGGGGAAACACTTGGGGTCAACTTAAATTGATTTGGAAAGGCTTTTAGGTCGGTCAGTGGCTGCCTCTAGATACACAAATTGCCACAGCTAAGTCCACACAATTATCAAAATGATATGCCTTAGGTGGCTACTAATTCGATTTCCGCAAAGAATCGATCAACTCTTTAATTTGAAAATCAACAGCATGTTGAGCAACGATCATAGGTAATTGACTTACACATAAGTTAGGAAGGTATGAAAACTTAACTAAGAAATAAAAATAAATTCAGTGAGTATTGGAATCAATTTTTTGCTTTAAAATTGGTGCTAAATAAATCCAAGAAATATTTAAAATTATATAAAATATACTCGAAGCAGAACGCAAACTTTGAATGCTTATAAAAATTATAATAAATATTTTTAGCTAAAGGTAATTAAATTTATAAAGAACTATCATATCGAATCCGCAAAAATTGCATTTGTATCTGATAAATTTTTATGTAATATAATACAGATAATTATAGGAAAATATATACTTAAATGTTTGGAATAACTAATTGAAAAATATTTGGAAAATATATACTTAAATGTTTTGCAAAATATTTCATTTATTGAGTATACTATAGATTAATATAAAAATATATAATTATTTAATGAAAAAGAGCCTAAACCTTGCCTTTTGAAAAAGATTATATTAATTAAGAAATGACTCTATATTTTTACAAGTATTTGATAAGTTTTAGACAAATTAAATAGTATTAAAAAATTGAGAAAATTCTTAAATTTATATAAAGTATTAGTCTGATAAGTATAGCCTTAAAAAATGTATTTCCTTTTCTATTGACATTCATTTCAACAAGTCAAATGTTTGAAATAATTTATTAAAAGTTGTTTAATTTATTATATATACAATTGTATAAAAAATATTTAATTTATTATATATACAAATGTATAATATAAAACTTTATAGTAATTCAATGAAAAGGACTAAATTAATAGTAAAATATTCAATATTTCTACAAATATTTGATAAGTTAGCGAAAAGTTAGGAAAATTCTTGTAATCGTATTTTTTTTATTATTATTCTCCAGTTTTTAATATACAAAAATCACCCTAAAACACTTCATTACCTACTCTATTGCCATTAATTTCAACAAGTCGAATGTTTGAAATAACTTATTAAAACATATTTAATTTATTTAATATACAATAGTATACTCGTAATATACAAGAAATTAAATATGCAATAAAATGGACTCTATTAATAGCAAATGACTCAATATTTCTACAAATATTTGATAAGTTATAGACAAATTAAATAACATTAAAAAATTGGGAAAATTCTCGGAATATATTTCAGAAAAATCATATGAAAATCTTCCAAGCTTCTATTAATTAGTTTTTATATACAAAATAAAAAAAAACATCCTAAAAAAACTTCATTACCTAATCCATTGCCATTAATTTTAACAAATCCAATTTTTGAAATAGTTTATAAAAAAATATTTAATTTATTTTGTATACAATTGTATAAAATAAAACTTTATAGTAAATCAATGAAAAGGACGAAATTAGCAGTAAAATATTTCTACAAATATGTGATAAGTTAGCGAAAAGTTAAAGAGTATTAAAAAGTTAGGAAAATTCTTGGAATCTTCTATTTATTTTTATTTTTATTTTATTTAGTTTTTTATATACAAAAATCACCCTAAAACACTTCATTACCTACTCCATTGCCATTAATTTTAAACAAGTCAACTTACAACTCTTCCATAGATTGAAAACTATTTCGATTTTAACAACATCATCTAAATGTGGATATTTCCCATGGTCACCAATGCGAACCGCTGCCAATTTATGACGAGTCTCTTTCACTTGGTAAAAATTCAATGATTTGATGTACATTTTAAATTTGAAATATTTCTCAGTGCGTTTCATTTTTGTTAGGAGTTGGAAGTTTTTGGCCTTGGCTTGGCTTGGCTGGCATGGCATTTTGAACTGTCTGTCTGTCTGTCTGTCCGGTTTGCCATTTGAAGTGCTGAATTTTTCATGTGCATTTAATTAGTTGAATTATGGCTGTGAAATGTGGCAACATCAGACAAGCAGCGGCAGCAGCATAGTGTGGAGCATAAACCAAACAATCTAATATTAAAAGAAACTAACTACAAAAATAATAAACTAAACACTTTTGCCATATTATGCGACAACTTTCGCGAAAACATTTTATAGACTGCCCCGAGCAATTTGAAGTTGTGGTTATTTCTTTTTATTTTTATTATTTTTATTTTTTTTGTTGGCCATCAAATTGACAATTTTGTCACCTTTCAAATATTTGGAGAAAAGTTTTCTATATAGGGGCTTTAATTAAATCATAATATATGCAAAAAAATTGCAGCTGGCAAGGACGTGACATGGAATCTTACAAATAGTAATAAAACCCCCACCTCGACCCCCTTGACCGCACACTTGTCGTGCACTAAATTGAGCTTAATTTCAATTTGTAAACTTGGTGGAAGGGCCGCCCGTGAGCTAAGCAACCTCCAAGCGCATTAAAAATTAAAAAAAAAAAAAAAAAATTAAAAAAAAAAAACAAAATGAAATAAAACCGCAGATAAAAATCTTGAAGTTTTCCACAATTTTTCTCTACATAAATGTATGTGTGTGTGTGTGTATAATTTTTTTTTTTTTGTCAGTCTGACGTTGACGTCGTCGGCGACTTGACCCAGTTATATTTGTTGATGTTTTTTCGGTTTTTATACACTTGAAGAGGGTATTATAATTATGTTACGAAATGTGTACTGCATCCGCCCACATAAATTATATTTAGTATACTTGATCAAGCTATATATAGTTGGGTTGTTCAGGCAGTGTTCTTTTTCTCGAAAACAATTGGATCAGTATATAATATAGTTTCCTTAGGAAGAACTGATATAATTAGAATTCAATTTATGTATTCAATAGGCGCTAGAAAAGTGGAATTTAATTAGACCAATATCAAACTATAGTATAGAATCTTAGCGACAGAAAAATGCATGTTTTAAAAGGCAATTTTATTCTTAGATATGTCAATTGAAGCTTTTAAATTCAATCAAAATTTGACAATAAAATCTTCAAGCTGTCAGATAGAAAATTCAAAGCAACATCATCTATATCTCAAGCTAGCTTAACAATTGCAAATTTTAATGTAATTTTATTTAAAAATTAAATTGAAATATACGAACTATGAATATATTCAGAACAGTACAATTTATTACTGCTAAAATAACAATCTAAATAGTAAAAGATACATTTTTATAGAATCTCAGCAATAATCATATTCCCAGCTCTTCTTCAAGAGTATCTTAAAGTCGTCCAACCGCAATTTGCTTTTCTTACCGACATTTTAAGTATTTTTTTTTTGTTTTTTATTTGTTCTTCCACATTGTAATTAGTGACGAGAATTGTTTGTAATGAGACTGAAATTGAAACTGAGACAGCGAGCTATGAAAAGATACTTATTTTGTGGGTCGCCTTTGTTGGAATTTAACCAAATTGCATAGGGCATAATTAAAAGATTGCCGACATAATTAGCTTGAGATATATATATGTGTATTTAAGCCAAGTTTAAAGTTCAGCATGATTAAGAGTTGAACTAAAGTGCGCCCTATGCAATTTGAAGGACATTTTAAATAGTTTTTTAGACTCGGGTCAAACGGCAGTTCAGTCAGCTTCTTGGCCAACTGTGTTTGGCGCCTAAAAGCATTTCCGGCCAACGTGAGAGCTGTGTGATCTTTTGAGGGTTTTGGGTGGGGTATTGATATATATTTACTAGGTTTAACGAGCACGTGCCCATAGATAGCTTAATGGAAATCTGAGCTCGTTAACTGAAAGTGAACGAAAGTGAAAACGCAGATATATCAACAAAAGTCTAATCAGTGCAACTAAGTAAAAAAAACAAAGTACACACAATAAAAACAACAACAACTACAACAACAAGCCACATATCATGCTTAAAACTCTCTTTCTGTGTCATTGACAGACGTTGGGTCGTATTTTTTTCCATTTCATTTCGACTGACAAATGAAAACTCAATTGGCTATCGCAAGACAATCAAAAGACGAGAAGACAACGATGACAACGATGCTGTTCCAGTGTGTGTGGTTGTTGTTGTTTGGGTTGTTTGCAAACATTACACATTACAACTAGGCAAAAGAAATGACAACACACACATATATACATATATATATCTACACTTTCACTCATCGCTCTTTTAATTTCAATTTCAAACAACAAACGTAAACATTGAAAAGATGTCGCTGATTGATGGAAAAAAAAAAGAAACACACACCGATCTGTACGCCAGGGGGCGCTTTAAAGTAGAACAAACGAAATTTGTCAACGCCTGCCGGACCCCCCCACCTCCCCTTTGAGACACGCCTTCTTCTGCACCGCCCACTCCTTGGCTGTCCAATTAAATGCAAATTTTTCGTTTTTTTAGAAATCGTTGCCAACGGCTCTGCAACTGAAAACTAACAAAAAAAATCTTTAAAAGATGCAAATGTCTGTGTACTGTGGTCTCTTGTCTCTGGTCTCGGGTCTACTATCTCTGGGTCTTGGGGTCCAGTTCCACTGGCTGACCACCCACATGGATGTTGGCGCTACAAACGTCTCACTTGGCCAAGGCAGTTTTTTTTTTTTGTTTTTTCTTGAAATTTATGTGCATTTTGATGAAAGCGCCAAAAAAAAAAAAAAACACAACGTGTGGGCGTGGATCGATGCACATGGGAGGGAAGTCGCTTCCTCCACCCTCCCCCCCGCCCTCCCTAATCGACAGCAAGCGTTTGTTTTCCTTTCTTGAGGCCCAAGATCTGTTTAATATTTATAACTTTTATTGCTTGTCTTTTTGTTGCTTGTTGTTGATTTCTCGCATTGGCATTGGAAATTTAAATGAAAAATTTTCTGTTATTGCATTTTGCCATAGGGAAACTGAAGAGACAGTGGAGACAGCAGGCGAAAGCAATTGAACAATTCAGTTTGCAATTGTTTATTTTGGAACTGTTGTTGTGGCTATAAAGCGAACTTGAATTTTATTGCAGTTATGCAAGAAGTTTTGTTATAAATGATGATTTAGAAATGGTAATAAATACAATTTATAAGAGAGGTTGAAGAAAATAGTGTAAAAGACAGCAATTAGAATTGAATAAATTTTTCATTTTAGATGTAGAAACTCCCTAATTTTTTTATTTTATATTTTATATATTTTATTGTTGAAGAAGCAGCCTGCATGAAGGGCTATAATATGACATAAAATTAACGTTAAAAACAACCACGCTTCAAACAAGCTTAAACAATATTTACAAAATTATTAATATTTACAAAAAAAAGTTAACAGAAAAAGAAACATTTAGTAGTTTATTGTACCAAATTTAAATATTGCCGTCGCTTTAAACTAGTTATTGAGCGTTCTTCTGCTAGATACCTGGCAAGAAAATAAAACTATACAATCCTATAGTTTAAAGAAAAGAAATCAGTTCCAAAAAAATAATATTACAAGCTCAGAAACTGATATGCAAATTAAATAATAAAATCAAAAAAAATAAAAATAAAAATAAAAAAAAAAATTAAAAAAAAGATATACAAATTTAAATACAAATAATTTTAAATAATTTTATTTTTAATAAATCAATTTGATTTCAACAAAGTATTTTATCTGAAATTTTTTTAATTCTTAATTTACATTTATATTAATGTCGCAAACCTTATTCCCATTTGTATTAATGTTAAATTGTACAAATTTCAGATTTATTTGCTGTAAAAATTAGATTTTATTATTAAAAAAAAGAAAATAAAAAAAAATCATTTATATACAGTCGACGTTCACAAATTAGAACCTTCAGTTATGATTGATATATATTATTATAATAATTGTATATTATATAATATTATGTGTAGTTATAATATATAATATATAATAATTATTATATATTAACTATAAATTTCAAAAACTAGAATTGGATTTTGTAAGATATTACTTTCAACATTATTGTAATTATCTTTAGTTTATTACAGAATACATATGTATAAAATTTAGTATTTTAACTGATTTTAAATATATTTAATATAATTGGAATTTTTGTTTTTATATATATTTTTTTTTGCATTTCGCTTTGATTTAATTTATAATTAAAATTTAAAAAAATAACTTATAATATGTATACCTTTAGTTTTCTTGTTTTTATAAATAGAATTAACTAAAAAAAATGTTATTGCGGTTTTTGGAGTAAACTCGCTTTTTCTTTTTTATTAATATACAAAAAAAAAAGCCAAATTAGAATTTTTTAGAGCCTTATAACAAAGTGTTTCTAATTTGTGAACATCGTTGGAATACGTAAAACAAAAAAAATTTTAATCTAAAAATCTTTATCACATGTTAAGCAAGTTGTATTTTTTTTGTGTTAAAATTTAATATGTATTTACGTGATATTTTTTAAAACATGCTTTAAAATTATAGAGAGTTAAAATTCCATGATATTCAAACGTATATTGGCAGTCTTTGTATTATATTTATTAGATATACCAAAAACAAGCTGATCCAAAGATATTATATTATCAAATATTATCAATAAAGTTACCAGCCAAAATTTTAGCTAAGACTAGCTAAACGTAAGTCTAAACATTCTATTATTTATGAGCCTCAAACAATCAATGTTTGCTAGTTCTAAGCCATATAAATATAGCCAAACTGCTACACATATTTCACGTAAACGAAACGTTAAATTTTGTTTGGCCAAAATCTCAGCATGTTGCATGCCTCATTTTGCAGCACTAACCGTTGTTTGCCCTAAGTCAGCACACCATTAAAAACAAAACGAACAATTTATGAGCGAAAACTGAAGTTTGTAGTTAAAGTTTTTCCGAGTCGAGATTTGAAATTGAAGTCCAAGTTTTTGTTGCAGTTTTTTTTTGTTGCCATTTGCTTAGACAACTATGGAAACTGTTAAATCTTTTATTTTGTTTTGTTTTTTCTGCTATAGCATCATCATCATGATCATCATCATTACCTTTTTTTTGGGGCTTGCCATTGCTAATAATGTGGCTCATTTCAATTGTTTGAAATTAATTTGTTTCCGTTTGTAATTAAATTTGCGAACTCAGCTTTAGCCCAATATTATTGTTGTTGTTCTTTTAATTATTAAAGTTTGCTGGAAAAGCAAATAGGGTCAAGCCAAACAGACTCAACTGACCTTAATCGCAACTTGTGCGCAATTTAATGTTGTTTTACTTTGTTTTGTTTATGTTTTGTTTTGGCAGTATCTTAAGTTACCTTCAACATACTATAAATATATATTTCTCTACTTGAAATACTGACAATTCATGCCCACATTTCTCTCCGAGAATGTGAAATCCCAGCCTCAAGTCCAAGTCCAAGTCTGTATCAATCCAATATAACCAATAGCCTCACCCACCTTGCCATTTTTTTGCGCATAATTGTGCCTGATTTTATTGTAAATTTCTTGTCAATTCATGGCCTCTAATTGCAAGTTGTTGTGAATGGCTTATAGACACTATATAGGCACACAGTTCAGGCTTCAGGCCCAATACTCTGCATGATATATGGCCTGCAGCTATGTGCCTCAATCCCCGCTCCCTACTGCCTATTTATAACTCTCCCTGTTGGCCTGTCTAGTCCGAACCACGATTGATGTGCTTATGCAATGCAACCCTTGCCCCAGACTTTAGTTTTACAAATTTTTCATAGTTTGAGTTTTTAGTTTTTAGTTTTTGCAACCTTATCGGCCTTATGCGCATCGCTGGCTTTGAAGTTCAGTTTCAGGCACGCAAATATCAAAAACCAATGTGGGCTAAATAACAAACAGCAAATTATGAATGCCAGCAATGGGTATGCTGAACTATAAAGATATCCTAGTGAAATAAAATATAGCAAACTGAGATAGTCTGCTGTGAAATACAACAAATAATAATTATGTCAGTTTTATATTGATTTATATGAATGTTAAAGCTGTAGATCTTTAAAAAGTATAGGATATTATATGGCAAACTAAGAAATACAACAAATAATAAATATATCAGTATTATAGCTGCCTACAATATTTATAGAATAATATAAACGATAAAAGATGTAGATCTTTACATTCTTAGACCTTTTGTTCAGGTTTGGCCATATTCAATTTAAGCTTTATGTGTTGTCATAAGAATATTTAATGTTTCTTAATAAAATACAAGAAATATATATAAAAAAAAATAAACAAAAATATAAAAAAAAAATTGAAAAGCAATTATAAACGAAAGAAATATCTTTAAAATCAAATTTTCACTTTTAAATTAAATATTCCTATTAAAAATTTCAATTAAATTGAAACAAATATCTGCGTATATTTTTGTGTTTTTTTTTCCTTTAGATGACCGAAACTATTAAGTTATTTCCTACTATTTTAAAGTGTTTAATATACAAGTGATAAAATACAAGAAATATATATAAAAAAAAATAAACAAAAATAGAATAAAAATTCAAAACTAAATTTAAATGCAAGAAATATCTTTAATATAATTTTTTTCGCTTTCTAAGAATATTTAAAAATTTCAAATAAATTCAAATAAATATGTGCGTATATTTTTTTGTATTTTTTTTATATTTTTTTAAGTTTAGATGACCGAAACTATGAGTTAATTCTTACTATTTTAAAGTGTTTAATTTACGATATATAATTTTATTTAAATATATTGCTTTATTTTAATTTTGCATGAAGAAGGGCATAAGAATTTATAATAAATTAAATATAATATTTTTAAATACAAGAATAGCTGACTGCTCAGACAAAAATCTTTGAAAACGATAGAGTGCAAAATACATCGGATTATAAAAGGTATTAAATTAAAATTGCCTATATATTTTTTATTTTATATATTCTTAACATAATTTAAACTGAAACTCAAGCCGAAAAACAAGCAATGTATTTCACAGATCGATCGTTTAACTGTGGCCTCATAAATCTAAATTTTATGGCTGACAACTTTGACTTGGGAATATTCCAAGAGACTATTTCTAGACCTGCTTTATAATTGCAGCTTTGTGGTAACACAGATTTAATTTAATCATCATTAAACTAGAAACTTTTACAGAGTATCTATAAAGCAACAAAACTGAATGAACTCTGTGACCCTTTGCAACTCCGTTACGCCCACACAAAAGTAAAGTCAACACAATACAATCCAAAGTCGACGCCAAAATCCGCTTTCGAATGAAATTAAAATTTTTATCATTTTGGCTAATTTTTGCTGCATGCAAAAGGAAAACAAAAGTCGAAAGTCGACAGGGGAAGAAACACGCAAAACTAAAGTGCAAAATGTCGCGGCATAATAAATTGAAACGCCTGAAGCGGAAATGAACGTATGAAGGGTCCTTACAGCGCTCCCTACAGGAACTGACGTGTTCCCCAAACTAAAAACACAATAAAACTCACTTTTCGAGCGACAAAACGAAGTTCAAAACCCCAAAAACAAAAAAAAAATAATTTTCATTTGCCGCAGTCTAGACAAGAATTTACAACTGCAATGGTGGCAAAAGGATGTGCAGGGTTTGAGAGCTGCCAAAAAGGACATTAAATCATTCAGCACGTAAAAGCCAGAAACCTTTGCCAAGGTTCGGTCGTGGCCAGCCCAGACAAAACAAGGCTAACAATTTCGAGTGTAGCTATCTGTAAGTACGTGTATCTATGTATCTATGTGTGTGTTCATATGATTGTATCTATGTGTGCGCTGCGCCAAATAATAGTAATTTGGCTAATTCAAAAATTGCAGCTATCGACGCGTTGTTGTTGTTGTTGTTGTTATACGTTTGCTTCTAGCCCTGAACTTGAAAATGTTAATGTTGAAATTGGTTTTTGTTCAGCTTTTGCTGGCTTCATACCATTTTTACGCTGACAAAGTGAAAATTAACAACAATTCTTATTTTTTTGTTATTTGTTTTGCCGTAACAAAAAACCATTTTCAATGCACCGAAACATTTATGCCCTTGAATATCTACTTAATAAATAAACAATAAAAACAAAGTTTTTTGTTTACAATAAATTGTTTAGCAGATTGTTGCCATGGTATTCAATATGATATAATGGCACGTGAGGGTTTTTTTTTGACGGCTTGTAAACAAGCTTAAGTTAGATTTAAAAGCACCAAACGTGGAACTTACTTTAAAGACCATTAAAGACCTTTTAAGATGTTTGATCATCAGTTAAATATATAGCCATGTGTCAACTAAAAAAACAACATTAGATAACTCAATAAATCTACGAAATTTTATTTAATATTTATGTTGGTTTTAAGTAAAGAAAAATGCTGTTAAAAATTATTTATTAATAGAAAATATTAAATTAATGTTTATAAAGATTGTTAGGCTTAAAAAATGACATCAGCTTGCTTAAGATTGTATTTATATAGAGAAATCTAGCATAAGTTAAAGCTTTGATTGCAAATAGAATATTTTGTGAATTATAAATAAAATAATACAATTTAAATTTAAAATTTCATATTTAAAACGACAAACTGACCAGTAAAGTTAGAATAGCCGCTGTAGCTGAGTTCAAACCTGTGCTGTGCTGTATTAGGGCGTTGTCAAAAGGGGCGTATGAGCAATTTGCACACCTCGCTTATAAAGCATACGACCGATGGGTCGACTGGCTGGCTAGACAGACAAACATTCAAATCAGAGACAGAGTGCTTTAGTAGAGGCACTTATAAAGTGTTTTTAATGACCAAATCGCCGGTCAATATGCAAACAATGTTTTTTGTGTCTTTAATTAAAGAGCAAATGCAGCAGCAAGGAAATAAAAATTTGCATTACCAAAGAGCCAAACAATAAATTGTGTAATTGAATTGAATGCTGAAGCTGAAGCAGCGACTACTTAACAAACGCGGAAATGTTGCTAGACTCTTAGTTGCAGTTGGTACAATTGAATTATTATGCAATTAGCAATTAGCATAAATTGAATCAAAGAGAGAAGAGAAGAGACTCAAGAATGCCAAACACTCGACTAGGTCAACCATTCATCATCATCATGCAACCAATTTGCTCAACGGGTTGCGCGTTCAACTCCAAGGTAACATCTGAGTTGTCTGTTTGCCCATTTGGCGCAACATTTTGTCAGGCAAATAATGAAAATTTGTTTCATTGTTGATATTTGCATTTTGCAATTGAGACCACCACATGGCACAAAGAACACACAGTCACCTCCAATTCCAATTCCATCTGCCATATTCCATCTGCAGCCAACTCAAGTGCCTTGTGATTTCGTCATCTACAATATGCGGGCACGAGCTGTTTTATTTTTTATTATTTTGTTGATCTCCTCAGTGCGATTCGTTCTCCTCTTTGGCATTAAACAATGCTTGAACTTAGCCAACTCAACTGCTCGAGTGTATCTAGTAAATCGTAATAGCAATCGGCTGTATCCATAAACCAGTGCCAAAGGCGCTGCGTCATGGGCCCGTGATTCTTCTGCTGTACCTAAAAGGGAGTCAAAGTCCAACAACTATAAATAGGCAAAACAACTGCAGACAACTCAGAGTTGCAACAACAACAACAACAGCAACAACGCACTGAAGATGCAACTGCTGCAAAGCCAACAAACTGTAAGCAATCTGGCTTAATCATGTGAGAAAAACGTTCAAAAGCAACTAACCAACTAAAGCAAGCCAAAAAACAACAATCAACCAAAAAATAAAACAATACAAAAAACCAACCTACAACAAAACCTAACTTGCAACTAAGTTGCACACACACACAAATACACATAATAAAATCAGGTTTAGTTTTTTGCAATGCTGATGACGACAACAACAGCTCAGCGTAGAGTGTTCTGACCAGATCTTCCATATGACTCAACCCAGCTCTAACAGCCTTTATACTAACATATAAACAATAAAATGAAGAAAGATCTGATGAGAGTAAGTCGAAGTTAGAATACTCTTGAAAAAGGATACATTTGTAGATCCTAAAACTAATATAGTTTATACTATGCTACATTAATGTTGAATAAAATAAAATCTCTAATTCTGCAGTTTTATTTGTGAATTTTTCTAGCACAGAGACAGTGTTTAAAAATATATAAAGAAAACATAAATATATCAATATATAGCATAAACTTTTTAATAGCTATTTAATTTTTATAATTGCTGCTATGATTTGTCAATATTAACAAAAAAAAAAATTGCTAAGAACTCTACACATTTTGGTTAACAGGAGAAGAATATCAATCATTTATTTTTTTTATTTTAATTAATTTTCTTTCGCTTGCAAAAACACAAATAGGATCTAATTCGAGTTTTTTTTGCAAGCAAAAGAAAATTAATTAAATTTAAAAAATAAAATAATTGATATGATTCTGTAAACCAAATTTCTAGCGTTCTTAGCAGTTTTTTGTAAAAATATTGGGAAATCATAACACAGTTATATTAAAATTAAAAAACTAATACAAAGTTTATGCTATTAAATGATAAAAATATATTTTTCTTATATACAATAAAAAACTGTCTATACTTTGGCATAATTGACAAAAAAAAACTGCAGCATTAGAGTTTATATTTTATTCAACAGAATTGTTTTCACAATGAATAATAAAAACTTTTTGACGTTTTATCACATTTCTTGTTATCTTTTGCTATTTAATTTTTGTTATTTAACAACATCTCTAATAAGAAAAGTCTTACTGAGCAACAATATACTATATTGAGCTTAGAGAAAAAAATAAAAACTATGCAATTTAATTTAAGTACCAAATATTAGATTATTTATTCCCACACAGACGCTTTTTGGAATAACAAATAAAGCTAATTTAATAAACTTTAAAAAGTAATAAGTAAATTATAACTTGAAAAGCAATTAATTGTGCCTAACTGAATAAACTTTTAAATACTTTGCTCAAAACTATGAAATATGCTTATTTTCAGATAAATTCTGTTATAACTTATAACTTTATAATGCCCACATTTAAGTTAGGGTAATTTGTGAATAGCTAACGGAGCGTGGCATAGCCTGGCAACTGGTGGCATGCAACGGGCTGCTAAAAGCTGAGAGGAAACAACATTTCCAGGAAACGAGCTGAACTGAGCTGAGTTGCTCTTTGGGCTTTAAAGATGCGTCAGGACCAGCAGGAATAGCTGGAATAAGTTGCAGATGATGTTGCTGTAGTAAGTGAATCATAGGAAACAGTTGCGAATAAATGCCACATGTGGATGTGAAAATCTTTTGGGAAAATTCGTGCAACTATTGTGAGAACGAAAGCGAAAACAAATAAAGTAAAAGATAGTTAAAGCAAAATAGTAGAGCATTTTGGAGCACATTGCTCCTACAACCCTCAGCTAATTAAGCGACTCGCATGAGTTGCAGGCGGCAAGCGGCAGACACGGTGAAGGGCGGGACGCTACAATAACAATGAAAAATCGCCGGTTTCCTGGGCAACAAAATAAACTTGTTCATCTTCAGCTAACGAGGCAGCGCAGAGTGCAGTTGAAAGATTTAGACAGGTAACAAGCTGAGTAAAACTTGGAAAAACTTTAAGAAAAAAAAAGAAGAAAAAAAAATAAAAGTCTGGCAAGTGCAAGTGTAACAACAGCTGCTGGGGGTGGGTGTAGGCCGGCAAGACAATAAACAAATAAATTACATGAAAGCGGTGCTGCCACAGTTTTTCTTTTTCTTTGCAACGCCAGCGAGAGATAATCACAATGAAGCGGCACGAAAATGTGCAGAGCAATGTGGCATCCTCATTAACCCAGAGTGCAACTCGAGTCAACCCCGCTCCCCTCTGTGAAACAACTCCTGTGTGCTGAAAGTGAAAGCCATGGCGCAAATGTATTAACCTTCTCCTCCTCCCGTTGCTGCCACAAACCAACAAAGTCAAAGTAATTGGCCAGTTGAGCTCATGGGTTAATTAAAACGCCAGCCACGCACTATTTTTCGCTCTCTCTCTATCTCTCTTTCTATATATCTCTCTGTCTGTCTGGTGTCTCTATAAATCTATCGAGTGTATCTCAATATGTGCACAAAACTATAAGTATGTAAATATTTGTGCGACCGCAAAAACCGCAATGCGTCGCGTCGCGCCGCCAGACGCATCCGTGAGATGCCTTTGAAATGTATTTCGAGCTAAGCGTTAGATAGATAGATTTGCATGGCTTTTTGATTTGCTTAGCGCACTTTTCACTTCCATCTTCCGCATTGAGAAAGTATATAGCAATATAGAAAGCTGCTGCTCTCAATGAGTTCCAATAAATTTGCCAGGCAGCAGCCACTTAAAGCTGATAGCTATATTTAAGTCCAGTCAAACGGGGACTTGGGGGCCTGGGGGGCAAGTGGGCAGAGCAGCCTGTGGCAAGGCTCTTTGTGGGTCACTCGAGCATTCATGTAGGAGGCCTCAGGTGTACAACATTGGAGAGGTGGGCAGCCAATTGGGTCAAATCAGTTGCCCAGCTCATTACCAAGCATTGATATATAACAACAACAGCAGCAGCCGCTTCCGCTCGGCCTGCCACTTGAGGCTGCAACTTCAATTGAAATTTAATCAGCGCCACGGAGACAATGCAAAAATAATACAACAAAACAAAAATATAAAGAAATAAAAATAAGAAATAAGGCATAATCTCATATAAAATAAGCAAAGAATGCTAGAAATTATGAATGCTAAACTAAAAGATGCCCTGCAAAAACCAAACTAGGCAGAAGCAAATTGTCCAGAAAAGCTTTAAGCAAAATTATTTCTAAAATAACTATTGTGTTTTTTAATGAATTCTTAGATAATTTGAATAATAAAAATTATGAGCCAAAATATCAAGGCCTTTTTTAAAAGAACCCGGTTAACGGATTCGAAGCAATTATTATTTAATTATTTAATCCAGAAGCAGATATACATAATATGATTTATTCCAGAATCTACATAATAATAATATAATTTCTTCAACTTTTACACAGACCTGTTCTAGCTTTCACTTTCGTCAAGATTTTGCGAATATAAATATCACATAAATGTTCACAATTTCACGAAATTTCTTAGGAAAATTTAATAATAAACATTATGAGCCAAACCTACATCTAGGCAAAATATCAAGGCTTTTTTTTGAAAGAGCCCGATTATCGGATTCGTAGGAATTATTATTTAATTATTTAATCCAGAAGCAGATATACATAATATGATTTATTCCAGAATCTACACACAAAATATAATTTTTTTCACTTTCGTACAGACCTGTTCTAGCTTTCACTTTCGTTAAGATTTTGCGTATATAAATATCACATAAATGTTCACATTTTCACGACTTTTCTTAGGAAAATTTAATAATAAAAATTATGAGCTAAATCTACATCTAGGCAAAATATCAAAGCTTTTTTTGAAAGAACTCGCTTTTCGGATTCGTAGAAATTATTATTTAATTATTTAATTCAGAAGCACATATACATAATATGATTTATTCCAGAATCTATGCACATAATATAATTTCTTCAACTTTTATACAGACCTGTTCTAGCTTTCACTTTCGTCAAGATTTTGCGAATTTAAATATCACATAAGTGTTTACATTTTCAGGCTCCTTTTGATTTTCGAAATTGGAGGAATTATTATTTAATTATTTATTCCAGAAGCAGATGTACTTAATACGATTTATTCCAGAATCTATATACATAAATTGATTTCTTCACCTTTAACACAGAAATGTTCTAGCTTTCACTTTCGTCTTAATTTTTCGAATTTAAATATCACATAAATGTTCACATTTTCACGACTTTTTGATTTTCAGATTCGAAGGAATTATTATTTAATTATTTATTCCAAAAGCAGATATACCAAATATTATTTATTCCAGAAATTATACACATATTAAAATTTCTTCAACTTTTATACAGACTTGTTCTAGCTTTCACTTTCGTCACGATTTTGCGTATATAAATATCACATAAATATTCACATTTTCACGACTTTTTGCTTTGATTGAAAATTGCAATTACTTCCTATTAATTAAAGCCTTGCTAAGTGAATGTCATTAATGTAAATTGTAACTTTTAAGGAAATTCACTTCCGCAAAATGTTGCCAAAAGTGAAAACCGGAACATGGATATCAAATAAGACACGACTAGATAGACTGTAGACTGTAGCTGCATATGAAGAATAGGCTGGAATGTGTGCTAATTGTTATACCCTTTTTAATCATATTAAATGCATGCAGGGTATACAAAAATGAATTGGCACTTGGACACTTGGCTGCTTGGCGACTTGGCCACTTGGTCGCTTGGCCTCGTCACGTGGGCATGACAGTTAACAAACCCTCCTAGACGACTCAATAAACTAGCACTGGCCTATTGACAGAGCACACACACACACACACACACACACACACACACACACACACTCGGAGCAAAAAGATTGAGATTGTGCAATGGGTGGGCAAGAATCTGAGCCTGGGACTGAGCCGGAGACTGACTCAAAGCACCAGCTGGTCTGGCCTGACAGACCTTGCCAAACGGTAAATGTTGTACCCAGTGAGTGTGTGTGTGTGTAGGAGGGGGGGGAGACAGCAGCTGGCCGTCAGGGGTGGGCAGGCGGCTAACATTACCATATAGCCCACATATGGTAAGTACTTACATACATATAATAGTAGTACTAACGTGTATGTAGTATGAGTTAGCTGCATTGACATGCTCTGAATACTTGCCGCTTATTGTAAATGCTGCTGCTGCTGTAATACCCTGTACAGCATAAACGCAACATTTACGTTTAGGCAAGACAAAAGGTCGACAAAATGTTGCAAAACTTTCAAATCATGAGCAGCTTTATCTAAGCTAATCTTGGACAGAATTACTGTGTTTAAATTTGAATATTTATTATTTATTTTAAACGCAATGCAATTAAATTTTTAAAAGAGCAATTGAAATTCAGCAATTTTTCAAAAATGCAAAAAAAGTTCACATTTTTAATTCACATTTTCAATTCGCATTTGATCCGCATACCGTTAGAAAGGGGATACAATTATCTATTGAAACGCGAAATGTGCTTTAAGATCGCATAATATCTGATGTAGATATGAATAAATTAGTCCAAAGACTGCCTAAAAACTAGCTATTCGCGGTTTTCTTGAAAACCAAAAATACATCAAAATAAGTATATGAGAGCCCAGCTCCCTCGATTAAAAAATAATTTGTAAACTAGTGTTATTTAAGGCAGCTTGCACACTAATAGGAAAAATTCTATTCTATGCCGGAAACCAAGAAATATCTATTTAGAAGTTTCAAAAATTTCACAAAGTCTCAAATATAAGTGTTTTTTTTGATTTTTCGCAATTATAAAAATGAATATGAATTATAATGAATTTTTTTTAATTTAAAAATTTGATCAATAAGTGTTGTTTTTGGTCGCCAAATTTTCAAGTACAGAGTATATTTAAAGTCGAGCCTTCTTGTTGTTGCCTAAGCACTTGCAGCAGCCTTTATTGCCGTTGGCTTGAGAATGGCAATTTGATTTATTGGCTTGTTTTTGCGTTCAGTTTCGGCTGTGACTTAGTTGAATTATGCAACCGGCTATAAAATGCAGTCAACCAGCCAGGCAGGCGCTATAAATTCTCGAAATGCGTTTTTTGGCTCACTGAGTTTTTCCCACAATTTGCAAACAATAATGAAAACTGCGCTAGCTAATTAAATCAAATAAGCACAACAAATAAAAGTAAAAAAACAAAAAATATATAAAGCTGGCTGGCTGCTGGCTGCTGGCTGGCTTGTTGCATGCCACAAGTGGCCGGCCGGCAACGACCGATAACAGCGGCACAAAACAACAAAATTGGCAGCAAAAAGGCAGCCAATTAAGGCCAATTTAGTTGCAGCAACGCCGCGCGGCGACACAAAAAATAATCAGTTGAAAAAACGACAGACAACAACAAATGCAACAAACAACGCTGCATGCAAATGAGAGCAGAGCAGCCAAAGCAACAACCAAAAGTAATTCGATACAGCCAACAACAACAATAATGGTGGCAAAAATTATGTATAGCCAGATATTTGTAAAAATTTTCACATTTTTTTTTAAAGCGTCTTTTGCGGCCTGTGAGAAAAATGCAAAGCAACAACTTTGATTGTTGTTGTTGTTGTTGGCGGCAACTAAGAGCCATGAGATTTTTTTTATTGCATATATGCAAAATGAGCGAGTGACAAAGAAGGCAACAAATAGACATAAGCAGAAAGAGACAGAGCACTGTTAAGCTTTAATATCGATAACGCGCTGCTGCAATCGAATGCAATCGAAGCGCTTTTGATTAATGTGTGACCAGGCGTTGACAACAGCAACCACTACAACAACAACTATTTACAAGTGTGTCAGCGTCAAGTGCAGTGAAATCTTTGTAGTTGCAGCTCTTTTCAATAACAATTGTTAAATGCGACGGCGCAGCGGTGCCAGCCCCAAGGCGGAGCGCGGCTTTGAAGCTGGAAAAAACCAACAAAAACAACAACAACAATAACGGGTCGGTAACAAGCGGCGCATTGAGATTTTTATTTTTTGTTTTTTTTTTTTTGGCATGTAAAAGGCCTCGCGCTGCGCCCATTAAGCTTTAACTCCGGCCTGAGGCCGGCAAGTGCCCGTGGATGACCTTTTCGTTTTAAATCCAATTCTGAATATATATATCTTAGCTTGTTGTTGTGGGATTTTTTTTTTTTTTGGTGTGTGCGCGCAGAGCCGAATCTAATTGTTAGTGCAATAGGTTCAAAAACTCAAGTGCTTAAGAAAAGCTCAGTCAGCGTGTCACGCACTGTTGGTGCTAACAGGCGGGCAGACATTATCTTCATAATAAAATGAACAATCAATTTGGACAGGGGGTATACACACAGTTACACACAGATCCATAGATAGATACACGCACACCCACGCATCGCGTATAGTAAAGTTGCCAGGCTGACGACGACGATGTCGTTTCAGCAGGTGCCAAAGTTGCAACTTTGCAACTCGTTTTGGTCAGGTAGTTGTTGCTGCTGCCACAAGAAGCAGAAACATTCGCACACACTTGTTCACTTTCTTCTTCAGCTTCTTCGCAAGCAGCAAGTAAGTGTGTGCATGTTATAGAGTTGAATCAAATCGTTCAGAATAAATTCAATGGAACTACTAACTGAACTAAAAGAACACCTGTGTGTCGATCATTTGAATCTGGATTTAGTTCATTTGAATCTGGTTATAAAGGATCACGAACGAAAAGAAGAAGGCACATAAACAAACTAATGTAACGAAGGAACTAAAAGAACGAACGAAAAATTGAACCACTAACTGAACTATATTGTGCAGCTCTAGTGTGTAATAGCATCCCATGCTGAAAGTAACTGTATCTCATTGCAACTTTAGCTTACCTGTCCAACGAATTAGCAATATGGCCGCATACATATATGAGTCGCTTTCAATTGCAATTGCAGCTTAGTTAAACTATAGTCCCGGCTCTTGCAAACTCACATTTATCCATATATGTACACATTTAATAAAAACACGCGCAGCGCGAACGCATTCAAATAAAACACTTGCACAAATATTGGTCCGTAAAAATATTGTCAATACAGAGAGATGCCGCACGTTAATGCAGCGTTCTATGCAAAATGTATGCGGCGTGCGCTTCGAAGCGCCAAACGAAAGCAATAACAAAATGCAGCAAAGCGAGCGCAGTCCGTGCGCTCTTTTACAAATTCGGGGGGGTACTGGGGGATCGTAACATAACACATAACAGCAACAGCTATCTTAACAGACTCTGCACCTTTAACAGCGAAGTAGCCGTTATTTGGTATTTTTAGTATTTAATTCAAAGTTTCGGCATCCAAGAGGGAAGATATGTTAAATTGTTGATGGGTTTTTATAATGCGTTTTTGATGTGGATTTTAGATTGTATTTAGTTCCGAAAATTAAATTATTTTATTTTTCTTGATTTCAAATTCTCAGTGATGCCACGTTTACTATTAATGACAGTATGGCAGCGCCAATTTAACTGAATTTTGCGTCGGCGCAGAACGTTGACTTTACGTGTGCTTTATCTTTTTCGTAGTAGAAATTTTTCAGCTCTCAGTAAAATTGAAACAAAAATATGTTAAAGTCGGAGGTGCAACACCAATACTGGATTACCAAGAAGGTCGTTCAGCGCAAACTGGGCAGCAAGGAGGACAAGCACATAATATCCTCCGATGCCGAGCTGGACGCCAAAATCGAGGTGTTCAAATCGATAAGCGACACCAGCTTGGAGCTCTGCAAAATCATTGACCAATACCAGGAGCGCCTTTGTATATTGTCGCAGGAGGAATGCGTCTTCGGTCGGTTTCTCAAGGAGGCTGGCAAGCGCAGCAAGACGACAGGCTGCAGCATAACAAACACAGGCAAGGCCATGTCCTTTGCAGGACAACAGCGAATGTGTGTGCGTGTGCCGTTGTTGCGACTACAGCATGAGGTGGATGTATATCGGTGTCGCGCTGTCAAGGACACGGAATTAACATTACAAACTATGGAAAAGGAACGCACTGAATATCGGGCAGCCTTATCCTGGATGAAACACACAGCCAGCCAGGAGATGGATCCGGACACTGGCAAGGGATTGGACAAATTTCGTACAGCTCAGGCTCATGTACGCGCTGCCAAGCATAATTTTGATGGCTACTCTCTGGACTCAATACAAAAGGTACCTAAGATAGAAATTAGTTATCATTTTTAATGTTTACCCTTTTCCAAACAGATTGATCTACTGGCCGCTGCACGTTGCAACATGTATTCCCACGCTCTGGTCGCATATTTAGCAGAGTTAAAAAGCTTTGCCCAGAAGGCCGCTTCCACATTTCAGACCATTTCAAATGCGCTTGTTATGAAGCCAAAG
Organism: Hirtodrosophila alboralis; assembly: GCA_035043045.1. Taxonomy (NCBI): domain Eukaryota; kingdom Metazoa; phylum Arthropoda; class Insecta; order Diptera; family Drosophilidae; genus Hirtodrosophila; species Hirtodrosophila alboralis. The sequence goes on along the minus strand of JAWNNH010000106.1, from coordinate 235,637 downwards.
TATGATTTTTGTGTGCTAAAGGAACTGTCCCAAACTGAGGGAGCCGAGACGCAGGAAGTGGCGCCTATCGAGACAGTTGATAAAGATCAATCTCTGTTCTTTGCGGTATATATGCTATATATAATTGGAGACTTTATGTGAATTAATCTTGTTGCTTGCAGGAGGAATATCAAGACAAACCAGAGTCCGAGCCAAAGACACCCACTAAAGACATACCCGCGCCAGCGCCATCAGCTGCCTGTGGTGACAATGAATCGTTGCTCATTGAGCTGTCCAAGCAGCTGGAGGTGAGTCCACTCATTGAGGCGCCACTGCTGGAGTCACCCTTATTGGAAAACAGCAGCAATAACAAGTTCTGGAGTCGCATGTTTAATCAGCAGCAGACGCCTATTCCAAGTAGCATAGCGCCTGCTACTACATCTCCATCAGCTGCAGCTCCATCCAAGGCAAACAGCAAACAAACCCAGTCGAGCAGTAACAGCAACAATGCCTGGTTGGAGCTATTTGCGGACCTCGATCCACTCGCCAATCCCCAGGCTTTTGACTTAAAAATGAGCGGTGGCCGAAGCGTTGCAGAGCAGACATAAAATTGGACATTTGTCGTGGTGAGGTTTGAGGTTTCCAGGACAAATCATTTATAACAAAAAAACACAAGATAAACTACACCTAGAAATGCAAATGTATATTGGTCTGTCATCATTAGTATTAATAGTTTAATTTTTCCATTCACTATCGAAAGTTTTGACTATTTTCACTGTCGATAGTCTTAGCTTTTTCACAAGTACTGTGTGTCAATAAAGATTCTAACCTCTTCTTTGTTAAAAAGCATTTGTTCAGCTAATAATCCATTTGAGATTCAGTGAGCAAGCCGGACATGTCCAAAAGTTCCTTAAAGTTATACAGTTATAACACATTTGGATGTAACTTTTCGCTAAACGTTCAAAACTTTTTATCTTTATTTAAATAAAATGTATATTGGACACAGCAGCTAGGGCAGAGGAGGAGGAGGAAGAGCAACAGCATATATAGTGCCTCTCATTTAACAGCCGCCTGCGCCTCCTTTTTCGAGTTGACCAGTTCGACGAGCTCCTTCACACGACGCAAACAATCCTTTTTACTGCGATTCGGTATACAGGCAGCAATGCAATCCCAGCGATCAGGCGTTGTTGTCGGATACGTCTTAATGGCCTGTTCCAACAAAGCCTGTTCCTCCTTTGTCCAAGTCTTGCCTGCAACACCATTAGTTGCCGGTGCAGGCGTGGCAGCCGGAGTGGGAGCAGCATTTCCATTTTGTTTTGGCTCCGACTGCAGTTGCTGCTGATTGTTAACATGATCACCACCATTCTGCTTGACATTCTCCTTGCTCTCCGCTGGTGAGTCGCCCAGCGTAATGTCGTTTGATGTTTGCACCTCCTTTTTGGATTTCTCGAAGCTCTGGAAAGCCGCCTCATTGGCCTGCGTCTTGAGTGTGCTCTTGGAGTGATCGCTATTTTGCAACGCCTTTGCCTTGTTGAGCACATCGCGGGCAGTCACCTGGCTGGAGCCACTACTGCAATGCTGATTAATAAACGTGGCAATAACATCCCATCGTTGTGCAGTGCCTGCCGGAAACAGATTGACCGCCTTGATTAGTAGCTGGACATTCTCATTGCTCCAGAGTTCGCCTTTCTTCACTTCCTTGACAACGCCCACTTTGGGTGTGCTGACCTGTTTCTTTTGTTGCGCCATGTTAAGCTCCTCTAATTCAGCGGCAATCTTTTGCTCAGCTGTGTGTAGCGCAGCAATAAAGGACTCTCTGCCCTTGGTTTCCATAGCCTTATTAAGTGCCTGCAGCTCAGTCAAGCTGAAGGTTTCGCAAATCTTTTCGGTGCCTTCCATATGCTTAAGTTGATCCTTGTCGTTTTTGGCATAGTATTTGCAATCCTTTACTTTGTCACGCAACGTTTTGCGCTCCTTTTTAAGCACCTTCTTTTGCTGTTCGCGCTCAATGCGTATCTGTTCGATGCGTTTTTGCTCGGCCTTGTCGGCCTTCTCTTTGGCTAACGCCGCCTCACGTACCGCACGTTCCTGTTCGGCCTTTTGAGCCTGGGCAGCATCCATTTTGGCACGCTTAGCTGCCGCCTTGCGATCCTTCTCCTCCTGCTTGAACCTTTGGATACGCTTATCGTTGTTGTAGGCCAAATCGACTAGTGCGCGTATACGCGTCATTTCCTCCTTCTTACGCTTAATGCGTGCCGCTTTGTTTTCTTTCTCGATCCAACGACGTTCGTCACGATCCTGACCCTTCTCCTTATCTTCTTCGTCCATGTAGCTAAATTCACGCCATGATTTGAATTCGTACCAAAAGTTATAGAAACGTTCTACCTCCTCTCGTTTGGCGTCCACCTCGCCAAACGGCGGCACCTGCGACTTTTCGCTCCAGCGTGCATTCAAATTAAAATACTTGTTGAATGAATCGAAATAGTTGTTCTCAATATCAGTTTGTGTGGGAAAAGCGTCATCAAATTCGGGATCCACTGAGTCGTAGCTGCGGCGTGTCTTGGAAGTGCCTATGAATTAAATAAACATACATTAAAATGGACGCCAAAAACTATTGATACTGTTTGGATCTTAATTAAATCGAAAGTGTTTAAATTTGAATTAAGTTGTCATTATTAAAAGAAATCGCGAGAGTGGCCTAAAACTCAATCAATTATTAAAAATACACAGGAAGATATAAATTGTTATAAAACTTGTCCAACTTACCGAGCATTTCGTAGGCCTTAGTTATACAAGTAAAGTAGTCGTCATCGGTAATAACCTCCTCTCCTTTGGCTTTTCGCTTGTCCGGATGATGCTGCAGAACCATTCGTCTGTAGGCCCGACGAATATCATCATCGCTGGCCTCGTATCTGTGCTCAATAAAACGCGCAATTATTACACGTGCACACACATACACATATATATATAGAGTAAGAGAGAGGGAGGGAGAAATTAGCACACCTTAATTTGCCAAGGCCAAGAACGCTGTAATGGTCCTGATCCTTCCACTCTTTGGGATCCAATGATTTGAGGTAGCTAATGTCGACATCCTCGCCAGCGCCCGCCAATTTTTCATCTGAATCGCTGCGCTCCACGCCGCTCGAATCGCCAATTTGGCGGCGTGCATTGAAATATGCGCAACCAACGCGTTCGATTGTAAGACGCGCTACCTTGAACGCTGAACACTTCAACTCTAGACTGAAAGCCATTGTGTGTCGTGTTGTGTGTGTGTTGGCGTGGGTGCGTGTGTGTAATAGAAACTAAATACTGCAAAATTACATAAAGCACACTGCACCACCTCGAATTTTGTATGGAATACCCAAAAAAGCGTAATTAATTCACTTCACTACCGCATGCTATGTCTCAGTGTTGGCAAGCGACTGAAATGAAGCAGCAAGAATTCGATTGCGATTGCTTTGGTATATCGATAGGCCGGCTCTAATGCAATTTCACAGCACTAATTCGTATCGCTAGCTCTTTGTAGCCACAGCGGACAGCGGGCTTGGCGGTGGCAGGTACTCCACCGGAATTTTGAAAACAATGAAATTATACAGAGTAAGGAACTTAAAGTTAATTTTTGGAAATCTTGAGCTTGACACTGATTTAGTTTTGAAGCTTAAGTAAGCAAATATTTAATTCTTTCTGCCACTTTTGTATTTCTGACGCTTATCGATAGGCTCATGTTATTTCAACTACTCGGGAGTGCCCACAGCATTTTAAAATCATCATAAAGTAAATAAAAAATGCTGCTTATTGAGATTATCTCGCAAGCATGAATAAATCTCAGGAGCGGAGCACAAGCTCCGCTATTTCCACTCCTAATATGGCTGGTGACCAAGTGCACAGTGTGAGCGACACGTTTTACACAAGCCAGCGCAAAGGAAGCCACGTATTTCGCGTTCGCCTGGACACCACAGGCTTCACACTGCAACGTGAGTCGCCTAGTGGGGTCACTGTCAAAGAGCAGACGGTTAAAATATGTGATATTGTGGGTGCACGCTGTATGCGTCTGAAGAAGTCAACGCGCGGTCTGGCCAGCTGCGCCTGTGTCAATCCCGGCACTCCAGCTGCAGCCGCTTCCAGTCGCAAGGCAGGCACGCCCAGTAGGTGCAGCACAGCCAGTAAGGAGGAATACGTCTGCGATGGTAGCGACGCCAGCGCCTATTTGTATTTGTTCGCCTATGTGCTAAAAAAGAAGAGCTTACGCAGTAGCCTGCACCGGGAACGGACAGTGTTAACACTGCGATTTCGTTCCTTTGACACCTTCGAGGATAATATGCATGAGGCGGATCGCTGGTATCGCGCCCTTCGCTGGCAGCTGCATCTTACATTGGAGGATATATTTGTGGAGCGCATGGATGAGACACAGCGTCGTCGCGTTCTGGTGTTGCTCAATCCAAAGTCCGGCTCGGGCAATGCGCGAGAGGTTTTCAACATGCATGTCGCACCCGTGCTCAATGAAGCCGAGGTACCCTACGATCTATATGTAACCAAGCATTCCAATTATGCCATCGAATTTATGAGCACTCGTCGAATGGACGACTGGTGTACGATTATAGGTGTTGGCGGTGACGGTCTATTCCACGAGATTGTAAACGGGTTGCTGCGTCGCGAGGATTGGGCGCAAGTCCTAGATAACATTTCACTGGGCATTATTCCTTGTGGCTCTGGCAATGGTCTAGCCCGCTCCATATCACATGGCTACAAGTGAGTTGGTAATAAATTGCTTTAGAAATATACTCTCTTCATTTATTTTCTGTTTGCAGTGAACCTTATTTTAGCAATCCCGTATTGGGTGCTGCTCTGACCGTCATCAGTGGCCGCAGCTCGCCCATGGATATGGTGCGTTTGCAGCTACAAGATCGTGTTATGTTCTCGTTCTTGTCCATTGGCTGGGGACTCATTTCGGACGTTGACATTGAGAGCGAGTGCATTCGTATGTTTGGCTATCAACGCTTTACCATTTGGACACTGTATCGACTGGCCAATTTGCGTACTTACAATGGAAAAATCAGTTATCTGCTGGCAGAGGAGGAACCACAAGCTACGCAGACGCGACAGTCGGAACAGTTGCGAAAGATGCAGTCTAGTCGAAGCTGCAATGTACATATCGATAAGTTGTCCAATGCCAGCTACCATCGCTCTTCGGAGTATTTGTCACAGGAATTTGAGGATGTCATCTCGCTGGAAACGTCCGTCAATCAATCGTTTCGTTCTCGCTGCGATAGCTGGCTATCGGGTGGTTCGCGTCGCAGTTGTTACTATTCCATATCAGAGAGTGTCTATCATAGTTTGGCGGATGAGAGCGAATTTACACAACAATCGACAGCAGAACCAAACCACCTAAACTTTGGTCCAACTAGTAGTCTTCCGGCGCTGGATGAGCCATTGCCCGAAGACGCGGGCTGGCTGGTGGAGGAGGGCGCATTTATCATGATGCATGCTGTCTATCAATCACATCTCGGCATCGATTGTCACTTTGCGCCCAAGGCACAATTGAATGATGGCAAAATATATTTAATACTAATTCGCGGCGGCATCAGTCGCCCCAATCTGTTTAGCTTCCTGTATAACATGAGCACAGGCAATCATCTGCCGGAGAAGAACAATGAGTATATCAAGGTGCTGCCAGTGCGTGCCTTTCGTTTGGAACCACACGACAATCATGGTATCATCACAGTGGATGGTGAACGTATTGAATTTGGCCCACTGCAGGCAGAAATACTACCGGGCATTGCGCGCGTCATGATACCCAAGTGATGTGGACAGTAGACAAAAGCGTGAATCTCAAGCAACGAGCGTACATTCGAGCAATATTTAATCTCCAATGGGAATCTCTGCATTTGTATATGTAGTTGTAGACAATTCCGTTGTTAGGTTTGTCGGTATCATATAATTAATGGCGTATTTTTTATTCTTGTAGTTATGCTATAACATATTTTGTAATTTACTTGTTAACATTTTAAAAAATTATTGCGGTTAATAACAAAATATATATCTACGTATTAACAAAAAATGTTCATCGCTAAGGAGATCTAACTTGGTTTTTTAATTAATTTATTTATTATCTTCAAAAATAAGTTAAGGTCGTAGTTTTTACTAGTAAACTCAGTGACTGTGGGAATTTTAAACGTAACAGCTTTTATTGTGATGTGATTGCAGCCCTGGTTAGTCACAAATTATCGATAATATTATTGAAGCGCAGTAAAAAAAACTTGTGAAAAAATAATTTGTGGCATAGAAATTAGATAGCACAACAGATAAAGCGCTTGATTGTTGTATATGAGCAACGAAAAGTGTTCCATAAACGTTGATATAGCCAAAAAAGTGCAATTCAATTTCCGGCACAGCGACAGTTAGCTAAATAACAGTCACAATATGTCAGCTGAAGAGCTGGCGCCAATTAACGAGCAGGACTTGAAGGACCTGAAACAGCGTATGAAACTTATAGCTGACGCAGATCCAACTCAGTATCATAATGATTTCTCGCTGCGGCGCTATCTGCGCGCATTCAAGACTACAGATGACGCATTTCAAGTAAGTTCTTATTGCTATGACCGCCCACATCTTGACATTGACTTATTCCGTTTGCCTGCCACCCACTCATGCAGGCCTTGCTGAAGACGAACAAGTGGCGTGAGTCATATGGTGTGGCCAAGCTTAATGAAATGGAGCGCAGCCACTTGGATAAAAAGGCCCGTCTGTTGCGACATCGTGACTGCGTTGGCCGACCAGTTATTTATATACCGGCCAAGAATCACAGCTCAACAGCACGCGACATTGAGGAGCTGACAAGATTTATAGTCTACAATCTGGAGGAGGCTTGCAAGAAGTGCTTTGAGGAGGTCACCGATCGACTCTGCATTGTCTTTGACTTAGCTGATTTCAGCACATCGTGCATGGACTATCAGTTGGTCCAGAATCTAATCTGGCTGCTGGGCAAGCATTATCCCGAGCGTTTGGGCATTTGCCTAATCATCAATGCACCTGGTATATTTTCAACCATGTGGCCAGCCATACGAATGCTGCTCGACGACAACACCGCCAAAAAGGTGAAGTTTGTCAACAGTGAAGTGGATCTATGTCAATATATAATTCCGGATATATTACCAACGGATATGTAAACAGTTTCGCCGATATGTTTCACTTAGTCATAGACATACATATCTTCTATATGAGGCACATTTGACATTAAACTGCAGCGCTAGACGATGTGTACCTATTATAAACCAGTACCTAACCAGCTGTATTTGATATCTATGCAGAAGGAGGCTTCTGAAAGCTTTTACATAGTTTTTACTCCACCCATTATGTATACTATTGAATGTCTTTACCGTGTAGCAAAATGATTTGATTGTAAAATTTAATGTTATTGTATTTAAATATTTTAGATAAATGTTTATCTATGCGTATTATTGTTTATATGTATATAGAGTATACATATGTACATGCATGTGCATGAGTAATTATATTGGTATGTGTCTATGTGTATATGTAATAATAAAGTTGTAAAACATAATCCAATCGCATTCACATTATTGACAGACAAACATGTGCGTCACCCGTTGGTCGCGTTCTACATTAAGTGCTTTCTTATCGCGTGAAGTACGATAACGGAAAGGTCGCGATGGACAAACTTACTGATAACATTTCGCAATTTGAATTTGGCGGTTGAAATAGTAATGCCAGATGTTAAATATGTATGTGGCAGCTCTGTTAAAAACAACATATGGTAGGGTAGGTGATGCAGAAAACATGCTGTGATGTCATCAAATGGAAATTTGTTAAGTTCCAATTATTAAAATTAATAACAATTACAATGACAATAGTTCAGAGATGTTGCTGTATATATAGTGTACTGTAATTTTTAGATATTGTATCCATTAAGAAAAGTATGTTGATAACAGTAATTATAATGCAAGCATCTGACGTCACAATCTCTCCGTCGCAATGGCACATTGCGCTACCTTAATATCAGTTTCCATGATAGCTGGCACCAACTGGCTTTTGGTTATTATCGACAATTGGAGCATTTGATAACGAGAATCAGCAATATGAAACGAAATAACAATAACGGCAGCGCAGACTCAGTTTGCCAGCGATCGTGTTTTGAAAACCAGTGAAAAACGAAGCGTGCGCTGAGCAGCAACATGACATCTCATATAGCGGCTTTGGACGTTGGGACTACGTATTTACGATGCTTTGTGCTTGATGAGAACTGCACGGTCAAGGGGTCGGCAGCGGAAACAGTGAGTTAATTGAGTGGCAAGAGCGGGGCAAAGTTGAATTCCATTAAAATGTTATTATATTTTTAGGTGGAGCTATTAAATCCGCAGCCGGGCTATTTTGAAATTGAGCCCGAGGGCTTGTGGCGCAAGATAGTCAAGGTGATAACCGAATCGATACGCAGTACGTATATTATTTTGTTGTCGTACACAAAATGATTGATTACTAATCTTAATCTCTTAACGTAATATAGATGCCAAGCTGACACCTGCTCAAATTACCTGCTTAACCATTTCGACGCAACGTTGCACTTTTTTAACGTGGAATCACAAAACCAATGAATACTATCATAATTTTATAACCTGGAAGGACTTGCGCGCTGATGAGCTTGTACAGAAATGGAATTCCAGCTGCTCACTGCGTGCAATGAATGGCGTCTCCTATGCCCTCTATCTGTTAACCAGAAATGCACGCTTTCTGGCTGGCAGTGTGCTCAAAATAATGAATGGCCAAGTGACGCCTCGCCTGCTCCACGAGATTGCACACAACAAACGGCTGCAGCAGGCACTACGCGAGAAAAAAGCGCGTCTGGAACTGCTCGATTCGTGGATTTTGTATAAGCTACGCTCTGGCAATGGCTTGAATCCCGATGTTGAACATATCACCGATATTAGCTCAAGCACTGCCACTGGTCTGTATGATCCCTTTACCTTAAGCTGGTCTCCGCTCATACGCTTTATGTTTGGCATCGATGTAAGTGAATGAATGGTAGGAATTTAATTTAATCAACTAACCAGTGTAATTTTTACAGGTAAGCATCCTGCCTCGTGTCGTCGATAATAGCTACAAAAACTTTGGACACGTTCATCCGGCAACCTTTGGATTGGAGTGGGATAACGTAAAAATTCCCATAGCAGCTTCCCTGAGCGATCAAACAGCAGCAATGTGGGGCTCGCAGTGCTTTGCTCCGGGCGATGTCAAGGTGACCATGGGAACGGGCGCCTTTCTTAACCTGGTGACTGGTCTGGACTGTAAGGCTGTGGTTAGCGGAATGTATCCGCTGGTTGCTTGGCAGCTAAAGCAAAAGAACAAACAGCAAGATACCATATACTGCATTGAAGGTGCTGCTCATGACTTTGGCACAGTTGTGACTTGGGGACAATCCTGTGAGCTGTTTAAGAGCCCTGCAGATACTTCAGATATAGCTAAATCCGTGCCAGACTCAAATGATGTTTACTTTATGCCCGCATTTAGTGGAATGGGCGTGAGTACCATACGCAATACTTTCGAATTGTTTTCAAACTGGTTTAATCTATCTGCGTAATCCTTTACAGCCACCAGTGAATGACTATCGCGCTGCCAGTGGCTTTATAGGCATGACACCGTCCACTACCAAAGCACATATGGTGCGAGCGCTGTTGGAGAGCATAGTGTTTCGTGTTGTGCAACTAATTGCGAGTGCCGAGAAGGAAACCGGTCAGAAACTGAAAGTAATCAGGTAAGATCTGAAATTGAGCATTGCTAGCAGTTGTTCATATGGTCTATTTTGCATTTCAGAGTAGATGGTGGCGTTTCGCGTAATGATTTTGTGTGTCAGTTTCTGGCCGATGCCTGTGGCTTGCGTGTGGAGCGCGCCGAGTGCTCCGAGTCCAGTGTAATGGGCGCCACTTATCTAGCTGGCTTTAATCATGGCATCTGGCACACTCTCGATGATCTCAAGCGTTTTCGCCAAGTGGAGCGCATTTTTGAGCCGCAACCGAAGCTTTACGCGAATATTGTCAGCCGTATGCAAAAATGGAACAAAGCGATCGAACGCTTTAGTGAGTGGTATTAGGACATATGAGATTAAAGCTTTTTAAGGACCAAAGTGGTTATTGCTACAGGGCATAATTTAAGTTAATATTCTTTTGTTGCTTTTGTTTTAAATTATAGTGTATTAAAAAGTTGTTTATTAAAATACTATAAATTATGATAAATGGAAAAGAGCTTTATGAAGTAGTTACCGAATGAAATAATCCCCAAGTTAAAGAAATGAAAAACTCCCAGATATAACCAAAATGAGTTATATCCTACAATATCTAGGCTTTGAACGAGTTCTTTCATTTCATCTATATAAATATTTAAAAAAAATATTCTAATTCGTGGATATCAGTCTCAGTTGAAGCGTTGCTGGAAACTTTGCTGCTGATTGAACAACATTTGTTGCTGCTGCTGTTGCTGTTGTTGCTGCTGCTGCTGTTGTTGTTGATGATGGAAATCCTGCTGATTGCCGGTACCGGATAGACGCACCCGTTTGGCATTTGGCTCATTGGGATTCATTTGCTGTTGTTGCTGCTGCTGTTGTTGTTGCTGTTGCTGCTGTTGTTGCTGCTGCTGCTGTTGCTGTTGTCGCTTGTTATCCGACTTGTCTTCCTGATCATCATCGGTGAGGAACTCACGCTTGGGATATGGTATGGGGCAGCCGGCAAAGACGTCCTGCGTCGGCAGTGGCTCCTCCTGAAAATACTGATCCTGCATTGCCTGTTCGGAGGTAATGCGCTTGTTGGGATCCATCAGAAGCAGCTTTTGCAGCAGATGGAATGCTTTGCTGTCGGGCTTGATTTTGTGCCGCTCCATGTACTTGGCCAGCGAGCAGGCGGAGTATGTGGAACGTTTGAAATCCTTGGTGAGCGTATGATGTTCAGGCATCTTTTTAATGTCTTCCCAGTCCTTGTCCTGTGGAAAACCCATTACATTGAATATACGATCCAACTGATCGTGATGATACGGATTGCTAGTCTTAATATCCTCTTGGCGGCAATGGAAAATTGGCTCCGATGTCAGCAGCTCTGCAAATATGCAGCCAATGGCCCAAATATCAATGGCTTTGGTATAATGGCGTGCGCCCAGCAACAGCTCAGGCGCGCGATACCAAAATGTGACCACAACCGGATCTAAGTCAGCCAGCGGTTTTAGGGGCGCATTAAATAGACGCGCAAAGCCCATGTCGGCAATTTTGACACGCCCTCGCTCGTTACCGTCGCCCATGACGAGTATGTTGGCTGGCTTGAGATCACGATGGAGCACCCAGTTACTGTGCAAATAATGAATGCCATCCAGAATCTGATAAAGCAGGCTCTTTACCATGCCACGCGGCACCACCACCTGCTTCTTGGTGGCCTTCGCGGCGCGATGGAACTTGATGATGTGCCACAAATCGTGCTCCGCATAGTCAATTAGCAGAAACACCTTCCGATCGTTGTGAGACAGAAACACTCGAATCAGCGTTATCACGTTCTGGTGCTTCAGCTCGCGCAGCAATGCGATCTCACGGCAGGCGGACATGGAAAGACCAGTGCCATCAATCTGCTTCAGTGCGTACTCCTTGCCATCGCTGCAAAAATAAAATAAATGCTTGTAGCTTGGGCTTGGAGCGTCTAAATTAAATTACCTAGTCTCTTTCCACTTTGCCTTGTAAACATGGCCGTAAGTGCCTCGACCCACTTTGCAGCCCTCATAGTTGAACAAATCCTCCACCTTGGTTCGCTCCAATTGCGTTTTCATCTTAAAATCGTAATCCATTATTGCACACAAAAATTTACATCAATTTTTGCGCTTCTTCTGAGGTTGTCAGCTGTTTACTGTTAAACTTTAACATTTTGTGTAAATGTGACTTTACAGTAACAGTGACTTAACATGCAAACAAACGCATCCAGCTGTTTTCATTGGAGATGAGCAATGTTAATTTTAATGTCACATCAGTGATTAAAGCTAATGTGCTCGGAATTCCTTCAAATTTTGATAATCGCGGCACACATACGACGATAAAATTAATAAATTTATTTATTTTATTATTATTTATTTCATATATAGTAATTCTAGTCACTGTTTTTAGCCAGAAATATTTTTCTCCAATATCGATAGGCCCAAAAATATCGATAAAGCACCTGATATACAAACAAGCCAAGTTCCTCATAATAAAACAACGTGCAACACAAAAATAGTTTTGTTCATTAGCACATTACATTTTTGAATTAGAAAAACCTTAAAATGGCAAAAAGGAATATACGCGCAAAGGCCAAAATTGCCGTGGGTGCGGTCAAGCAAAAGACACACGAAATGCAAGCTAAATTAAAGAAAGCGGAGCGCCAGGAGCAATTGCTGCACAAGACCTTAACGCCAAAGAAGACAATAACAAAGAAGGAAAAGTCGGCGCAAAAGCACGCAAAACTACTTAAACGTTTTGTGGATATCAAGAAAAAGAAAAAAGAAGAAATCAAGAATCTAGAGAAAACACAGGTGATTGGAGATATAAATCCCTTGCGCGACGCTTTGCCCTCATTGACGGACATCTACAAACTGGTGAAGACAAGAAAATATGAATCTGGAAGCCAGGACAACGAGCTGATTGAGCCTGAGAAACTGAGTGCCAAAAAGAAGATAAAAAAGAGCCGTACAGAATATGTTAAAAAAGTGCAGTCCTTGGAGAAACTGATGAAGGACAAGAACTTCAAAAAGAATCCACGTGAAATGGTTGCAAATCACATACGCAACAAGTACCATGCAATGGAAGATGACGAGTAGAGAATAAATAAATTTATAAATAATATTAAAAAGACTGTTTGCACTTTGATTTTATTTATTAAGAAATATTAATACATATTATTATGTATATATGCATAGCTTTATCATTTAACGATGCATATAATTATTACACATAAGATTGTAAATTGTAAGCATTATATAAAGTAATAGGGAGTCAACAGAATGCAATTAGAAAGAATTTTTTTTAAATGTACTTAAACTTCGTGTGTGGTTTTTCTATTTTATAAAGCAAATTGGAGACGTTGGTTTATGTCTAAAATTTAGACTCTACAGAACAGCTACTAATATCATAGCCATAGAGCATTATAAACTATTTTTAGTTTTGGATCAGCTTGGTGTTGTTCTTCTTACAGTTTATTTGCACAGAATTTGATTTCCGTGTCGACAGTTTCCTATAGTTATTACATAATGTTAGCATTAATGTTACGGCTCAGTTTCCGAATATCCGGTTGAAATAATATACAGGTTACATTTCAATCGGATACATTTAGAAAACAAGAGCTTGTGTATCTGTTTATTCGAGTGAGATCATTAAAATATGTTATTTTTATTTTTAAAACTCACACTACACGAACTCGGCACTTGCACTAACAGCAAAGATTAACATAGTTTTTATATTGAAATTATTTAATTAGTTTCTTCAAATGGCATTTCTGATGATGTACATACATATAAATAAGCTGAAGTTTCGATTTTGTAACATACGATACATATACAATATGTACTAATGCGTATGGCTCTCTGTTTACGGCGATAATAGTAGGATTTAAACTTAATCAGGGGGCTTTCAACTACATTACTTTATATCTGTATCTTATTATGAACTATATCGCATCTGTTTTACGTTATCTTCAGTAAAGTCGTCCACAAGCAAGTGAGGGACAGATTTGAATAATTCTTTTTGCAAGCAATATGAAGCTTAAACACGACTAAATTAAGGTTACAGTTACAACCTATCGCGTTACAGATTTGTTATGAATCGTGATTGTTTGAGAGGGGGGGTTTTTTTTAGGTAGGCGGCTTGGGTGGAAATTACATATACATTTATGGATAGAAAATATATATATTGTATATACTACGTCTAGATTTTGCACATTTATGAGTTAGAATCAACAAACTTAAACTATATTCAAATTATGTTCTACTCGTATCAATAAATAGGTTTACTTATTCAGCAGAAACATCAGCAAACTGCAAAGAGATTTAAGATATGAGTCTCAGAGATTCTTAACTAATAAATCAGTTACGCACCGAAAATTAATGCCCTTGTTGGCTAACATTCGGTTGCACTCGCTTGAGCCGGAACCGTTGCCATCCGGCAAGGGCAGCACGTAGTAATCGCTTTCAGTGCTCTACAAATTATATAAATTGATTAGATTAAGATACTTTCAATAATTTGGGAATCGATATTTACCGTCTCTGTAAACTCGTGCTTATAAATCTGAGTGGATACCTTCATGTCCGAGAATGGACCTTTCAGCGCAAAGAAATGTATACTCATCGGTGTGCTGGTTTTGGTCTTCAATATGAGCTGATAGGTAATGGCACGGTCATTCGACTGATGCGGATCGCGTTGGCTGTTGTTAATGCGTGCCTTGACCACCCACTGCTGATTGAAGGCCGAGAAGCGTGCGGTCTCGTAGAATAGCTTGTGGACATACTCATCTGTGCGATACGGTTTCATTTGCAGATCTGTAATGTTCACACAGTTTGAGGAAAGAAGCGAACAGTCTTGTTGCTGGCCATCGTTACCATTGAATATGATTTTCTCATAGCTCAGTAGATCAATTAATGTATTAAACATTTTCTTTTCCTCCTTGATCATGACATCGTGCGCCTCCAAGGCGGCCATTACTTCATATCCAGATTTCTGGGGATGTAGACAGTTGCGTTCATGTTCGGTTGCTGCAAAGGTATAGATTCATTAGAAATTAGTTTAGGTGAAATAGATGGACAGCTACTCACTCTCATGATAGGGTCCACGCCACTGACAGCCAATGCGATGGTATTTGCATTTTGTGGGTCTCTCCTGGCACTCGTGCTGTTCATGGCGCTCCAATGATTTGTATGGAAACTCTTTGTTGCAAAACTAGAAAAGGGAAACTAAAGTTAGTTTGTAAATTGATTAATTTAAACACTTTATTCACCTGACACTCGCTGGGCAGCTCAGAGGCGGCCTTCTCAACGGCCAGATTACGTGAAGCGGTGCTCTTTGAGATTTCCACACGGCAATTGGGACATGTGGCAATCTGATCACGCAGGCTGCACAAAGGATATGAAGAACAAGAAAGAGAAAAAGAAAATATTGATTAAATGGTTATTGAATTAAGCTGGGTTAAAAAATGTTTGGTCAAATCACAGTAAATAATTTGTCAAGTCGTTTATTTGACGCTGTTTTGTTTCATACCGTCCATCCGCCAGAAGGTGGGTGAAGCAGGCGGCGCACATCAGGTGACCCATTTGGCACTGAAATTAAAGAGAGCAAAGTGGAAACGAGAGAGGTTTTAGTGCCGGCGCATGTCATGAGAATAGATATATAGATATATTATGTAGTATAGAAACTAAATAAAAAAGTGGAATACAAATTAACCTGCAATTAAAGAAAAAAGAAGAAAAAGTTGCTATTAGTCAAAATACGCCTTTTGCAAAGTTGAAAATGTATGAGAAGTGTGTGTATATATGGGGGGAGAATTTTGTGGGGAATCTTGATTCATGAAAAGGGATATTTTTTGAGGGTGGGAAAGTGCTCGATCGAAAATATATATCTGAAATGGATGGAAAGGCTATGTGTGTTTTGTGTAGCTTGATTTTTGGATGAATGATGATTTGGTTCCTTTAGGTTCCTCAATTGTTTTTTTTTGAAATAAAAACGCTTATTTGGTATTTAGTTTTGAATTAATCAGTTTGCACTGTTTTGCAAAATTTATTGAAATCAGGTTTTATCATTTTTTTTATATTTTTTATATATTTTTGTTTTGTTTTCTTTTATACTTGTACATTTCAAAAATATTTCAACAGTTTACAGCTACTGCCTCGAGTTTAAATACTTAGCGGTAAAAATTAATTACTTAACTAGTGTGTTTGTGTGTGTGTGTGTATGTGTGTGCTTACAAATGTTAGCTAAGTTGCTAAAAAGATTCGTTTTTAATGTAATTATTTAATTCACTTAACTATATATTAATAATTATTGGAAAGTTAAAGTTAGTTAAGATAGTAGATAGAGAGATGTTAGGCTGGAGTGTGTAATGGACTCCATATGATCAAAATCATAAGTTAATTTTTAAAATTATTTATTTTTATGTGTCTTTTTATTATTATGCCAATTGTTGAGAAAGAATATTTAAAAATATACACGTTTGGAATATTGAAATAAAAGTAGATAGAAAGTATTCCATTCAATTGATAGATAAAAAAAAAAAAAAAAAAAAAATAGCCATTGAAGGTCAGGTCAGGGCAGCCCCGCTGTTAATTTCCATTATACGAATATTTTTTTTTTTTTTTGGTATCGTCTCAAAGAGAATGCGGGCGACGCGACGCGACATTTTGTTAATTATCGTCGCCGAAGCGTGATAAAAATGCATTTTTGGGCTGCTGTTTGTCGTTTGGTCTTTTGCCTGCATTTTGGAATTTTTCTATTTTCTATTTACGGCGTGGCATGTGCGATATGCCCCGTACAATACACACATACACATGCGCCTGTGCCTGTATATGTGCAGATGCATGTATTTGTACATATATATGTAGATATCTGCCTAATTCCAAAGATAAGAGGCACGTCTGATATTTGTCTTTTATTCTGTTCTCGCAGCACAGTTTGTTTAGTATATATATTTATACATATATATGTATACCTACATCTCTGTATGTATTTGTATGCGTGAGTAGAACAACATGCTCACTGCACCCCAAATCCCATTCCCACTCCCATTTCCATTCTCTCAAGTTGAATGAACTTCCAAAATGTCACTGCTACTGCATTAAGCAATATTTATGAACTACAATAATCGATAGGCGATAGGCAGCTGCGACAATTGTTTAAAGCGAAACTCGACAAGAAGTTGAACTTGTTTTAATACGTCTTCTTCGCCTCTCTTCTTAGTCGCTCGCTAGCTTAAAGAGCTCACGCGACGGCAGACATAACAAAACCCAGCTGATGATGTTTTGGTAGATATGTGTGTACATTTGTGTGTGTGTGTGGTTTGTTTGTATGTATGTATGCATATACGTGCATGTAAGTGGCCCTGTCAACAGCAAAGAAGCAGAAAAGAACTGTGGCTGACAGATACAAAAAAAAAAGAAAAGAAAAAACAATAATAAAAAAAAAACAAAGACAACAACGTGGCGTAGGTAAAAGGTAACACATACTAATGCTAGAGTTTACAGGTTTCAGGTATTGAGTCAAACTGGTAAAACGAGTTTGTCTTAGATTACAGGTCGCTGCTGCAAATAACAACAATAACAAGCTGCACACACAACAAATCTTAAGTGCTGCCCTTGCACACACACACACATACATTCAATAGCATACTGTACACACTTGCTAATAACCATGCCAATCAGCCCGACTTAAATGCGATGAAAAACTTACAAAGTGCGTAGTAGTATTTTTTTTTTTTTGGTTCTTTCATTTTATACCAATTGTTTTTCCGATGCCCACGAACAGCTGACTATGTGACTTAACGCGCTGTGTGTGTAAGTGCGAGCGGGACAATACGAATGTTGACGATGGCATGGGACATGGAAGGTGGGGAACAACAACTGGCAGCAAAAGCAAAACAATAACAGAGAGCGTAAATATGAGCAAAACGAGAGTGGAAAACAGCCCGTATGTGTGTGCGTATGATGTATACGAGAATGTGGTGCAATGATATGCAAATGCAAAAACTGTCTATTGACTCTATTTAAGTTTATTAACATTTAAATTACTAAGCGCTGTTTTAAATAATGTCCAAGAATCGAAACCGTTATAATGCCAAGCTAAAATTAGAGCGCACCTTATAGTTTTTGCAGGGTCAAAACTATGACGCAGTATTATTTTAAGTATAATTCTGTGTGTATGTGTGTGTGTGTCTGTTAGAGGAACATGAGCCCAAGAGAGCGAATAAGCAAGAGCAAAGGAGAGAGAGAGAAAGCCCAACAACGCAGCACTATTGGAAAAAAGAGGGGCGGGTGAAAGGCTTAGAAAGCAAATTTCGAAATTAACAAAAATAAATACAGACATAAATACATATTTATATTCGTATATATTTAAACGCTTGTACATTTGTTTGAATTAACATACATTACGTAAAGCGGTAATTGTTTATAAATTGCCACAATAAATTCTTAAATTGACAAATAAAGCTGCCAAGTAAAGGAACAAAATTGATGACGAACGTGTGTATCCATGAATGATAGTAAATATATTTGTGTGTATGTATACATGTACATATGTATTTATGGCTTAAAAGCAAATTGAATGAAAGAGGAAACTACGGAGACAGGCAGACAGACAATTGAACGTGTGAATGTGTGTGTGTGAACAAACAAACACTGACGTTGCGTTGTTAGCATTTTTATATTTTTTGATTGCGGGTAGAGACGACGGCGATGGCGCCGCTGCGGAGGTCGCACGGGCAACGTTGCTAAAAATAGGCCACGAACAAAAAGAATACATAACATCTCCCATTTCATAGTATGTAAATAACGCATCTCCGTGTGGCATTCGCATAGTTTTCTTACATACGTACATACATACATTTGCCATAAAATATAGTAAGGAATGCACGTCGCATTTGGATTGTATGACGCAACAGCGGAAAACGCCAACAATGCAGATGTTAACGCGTGTTACAGTAAATATAACTGCGCAAATGGTTGTAAGGTGGGGTGGAAGAAGGCAGGCATGTGGAGTGAGAGCATAGAAAATTAAGCAGGGTTGCTTTGGTCGCTCACCTAAAACGCAATAAAAGTGCAGCAGCATGGCGAGAACTGCATGCTATGTAACGACAGTGCGTGTGAGCGAGAGCGCCGTATATGCTTACAAGCGATCGAAGGGTGGCAGGGCGTTAGGGGAAGGGGCGAGGTGCCGCAAGTGCCTGGCATTGTCAGTTTTCAAGGCAAGCGTAGCGGGCATTTGCAAACGTAACTATAGACAAGCAAATAAATACACCGTTTTTTTTTTTTCATTTATGGTTCCTTTTGCTGTTCTCCTTTGTGGCGCCCGTTCTTGCTATTTCTCTCTCTCGAGGCCAGCTGTGTGCGCTGCGCTAAACAGTGCGACAGGGGTGCGCGGTGTGGGAGTGGCTACTGCTTACAGCTGAGTTTGCGTTTGCTTTTGCTTTTGCTCGATTTGTTTTGTATACAGAGAAATGTCACAAATACACACGCACACGCACAAAGAGCAAGTATGTGTCAACGCATACATACATAAGTTTGGCTCTTTGTTTATTACATATTTTCATATTATAGTTTCAAGAAATTTTAGCAAAATACTTTTAATATTTTGCCATGCTCCAATAAACTTACCTGATACATGGCTGTTTTGGGCAGATCTAGGCACACGGCACAGCAAAGCGCAGTTGAGATGCGATAAGCAAGCTTCTCGTGTGTTCCGGTGGCAGATCCAGCTGAACCACCGCCCCCGCTCGACGAGGAGGAAGCTGCGTTCGGATCAAGCATTTGCTTTTTGGCTGGCGGCTCGCCGCTGTTTTGCGTATCCAAAGGTACGCCCACGCCCGACATGCTGCTGCCGCCTCCTCCTCCTGATGATGTCGAGGCCTGGATTTGCATTTGCATGGTGGTCACCTGATTGTCGCCCAGCATTGGTAATGTGGACGAGGGTGGCTGTTGCACCGCCGAACTAGAAGATTCTACTGTAGACATGGTCTTTTGGTTTCGCTCTCTATTTATGTACGTTTCTTGCTTTCGTCAATTCTTCCAATTCAGTTAATTAAAACAACAGCAACGCGCTTACTCGCTCTCTTCCTCTTCTTACATACATACACACACATACACCACCAGCAATGCAGTGCACTTTTCTATTCACACAATTTTCTTTGCTCTTTTTCCACTCCCACTTTTTAACTAAACTTTCCGTACAACGTCTGCTCGCTTTGAAAGTTGCATCTACAATAAAAAATGAGAGTCAGATAGCAGCAGAAGTTTGACACAAGTCTAACAGTTTCTCTTACTGTTATACTCAAAATGGTCATGTTATTGCGATACCGATAACAAAATGCTTGTCAACAGCTGTTTTTGTTTTGGTTGTATTTAGCATTTAGCATATAGAATATTGATACTGTTTAATTGATTAATTTAACTACAGAATATACGTGTTTACCATAAGAAATCAGCATATATTAATAAAACACAACATGACACACAAATTCTTCAAAAGACAATGCTTGTTTTATACATAAAAATAAATTTATTTCCCATAGAGCGCACTTATGTAATTGCATATTTAAAGGTAAGGCCGGTCCATGGGCGTCTTTTTAGCCTTCTTGTCACGGGCCCGTGGGAACCAGCGATGTTTAGTGGTATGTGTCAGCTTCATCAGCTCCTGGCGCGCAACCTCTGGATGCTTGTTTTTAAATGCACTCATTGCAGACTGCAGTGCCGTCTCCTTAATAACTTCAGAACTCTGCTTCTCTACAATTTGGGGCAGCGGCTGTGTGTGCTCGTAGGGAAAAGAAGTTTCTGGATGCCAGGCAACAATGGTTTTGCCATTACTGGTTACCGCAACGCTGTCCACAAGGCTTTTGCCACCAACTGCATTCTTTTTCACGGCATTCCTGGTCAAATTTGTTGAAAACAAACGACAAGCGGAATATAAACGTGCGGACATTTTTTTAACAGTGTGGCTGAAACTGGCAAGCCGAAAAATACCAAGGGCGCAATTATCGACCGACCACCACAATTAATCGCAAATAACAGCTGTACAAGTAGCCAAAACAATTTTTACCCGCAAACAATTGTACATATTTTTAATAAAGTCTATTGAATTATATCGGTTGACTTTATTAGTATATACTTACTTCTGCATACCTTTGAATGTCACTGAAAAAATAAACTTCAAAAGTAAACGTCAAATACCATTTGAAGCTGGCACATTCAGTCGCTTTGTGAGTGCATATTTTCGTTTATTTGCATTTAATTAATTAATTATTATTATAGAAAACTTGCAAAAGGAAATATTTGAGCTGTAAAGCAATAACACTAAAAGGAAAAGCATGAGCGGCCGTGGACGTGCACGTCGTTTGGTTTTAAAGAGAAACCAGCAGTCGGAGGAATTTGACGATCCGCTCAAGTTTCATATGGACATTCCCGTAAAAAGTGAAGTATGCCCTGCCGATATATTGCCCAATGAAGACGATGAAATGTTAGGCCAGGTTGACGGTCAAGAATTAATTGAAGCACAGCAACGCCTGCAGAAATCGTATAACACGGACATGGAATCAAGTAATCAGCAGATTATGTCCGATCGCCTCAGCAGCCTGGAACGAAAAGTGGATTTTTTGCTAAATATAAATACAAAAATATTGGCACGCGTTGATAAGCTTTGTGAAAACATGAATGCAGTGTCTCCGCCAAATGATTTTCCCATAAAGGATAAAATAGAATTAGAAGCAGTTGATGTGAAAATCGCAAATAATCGCGAAAAATATGTAAGTTTTAAAGTTCTCATTAGTATTCTTACTTTATCCAAATTCCATTTTGTGCAATTCAGATCGAACTATTTAAAACGCTTCTAAGTCCAAATGGTATTATCAAAAATATAGGACGCATTCTTGATCAAGGGCTCCTGATGGAGATGAACTATGGAGGATTTAGTTCAAAAACTGCCTTAAGCAACTATATTAACTTGAACGACGCGTTATATGGTAATAATAATTTTATATATATTAATTTTTTTACTATAATCCTTAAATTGTCTACAGAATCTCAAAGAACGGAAGGTTATACTCTTGATGATTATAAAAAAGATGCTCGTACGGCTTTTCAAAAGGCCAAAAATCGTGTTTACAAGTCCATATCAGAGGCAAGAAGGATTAAACAAAAACATAAGGAAGCCAATGACAGTCAAGATGACGTTGCTGACAATGGAGGATACGGATGTTAATTATAATACATATAGGTTATCACAAGTGAGTTAGTTATACATATTAAAATGAAAATATGTTTCATATGTTTTGTGTTATTAATACAAGTTACCACACTTTTCTCTTAGTGCATCTCCTAAGTAGCGATAACTTTTATTTATCGAGCAGTGTTGGAAAATGCCGCTGCTTTGCTAGGCGCCAAATTTAAATCTTGTTGGCAAAAAAGTAAAATCAAAGTCGCTGTTATAGAAATTTAAACGTCTTGCATTTTAAAACCTGATGTGAGCTCATCAAATTGTTAAATATCAACATTATTGACTTTCATAACCTTGAATCTTCAATATGGTCCTTGAAAATGTTTGACTTTTCAGCTCTAGCCTTGCACGTCTGAAGATTGTTTTCATTTTGCCATGCCACTTGGCCGTCGACGTTGTCTGCTAATATTTTATTAAGTGCCTCAAATATATATTTTGAATAAACACGAAATGTCACCGGCTTTTTGGGTCGTAGTCATAGAAACATCTGCTCTTCATCGTTGTCTTTGTGGGTAAAGCTGAAGCTGTTGCTGTTGCTTCTTCAAATATGCTGGCAATTTCAGACTGTTGGCTCCCCACACCGAACAGCAAAAATTCATTGTTTGCCTTGCGGCAAAGGTTTTATTTATGTATTCGTCTTTTTGTTTTCTTTCATTTTTTTTCTGGTTGTGCGAGGTGTCATCAGTCCTGTCAGCATGCTAAGCCATAGGAAAATACAATTATAGCGGCTATTGCGGCAAAAGTTATTATGTATTTTGATTTGTATTTAATTTGCATTCTATGGCTAAAGTAATTAAGCAGGCCAGGCATATAATAAGGCAAGCAGGCTTTTATTTAGCCATAGGCGAAGGATCAAGAAACAAAACAAATATATATGTCATTCGCATGCCGATGTCGTCGGTTATGAGCTATAAAAATGGCACAAAAACACACACACACACACACATATATATATCGAATTGTTCCGAAACAACGAAATGTGAAAAATACATTGCGTTTACGCACGGTTATCGCTCATACATACATATTCCCATCGCAATTTATTATACAAAAAGCTTGGGGCGAAAACTATATCCTAGCGCCACGCCCCCTTTTGGCCATTTCGTAACGCCTTTTTGTGGGTGGCGTCCATAAAAGTCGGGCGTCCATTGCTGCAAATTGTCCCCCATTTGTTTTGCCTGATAATGTCTCAATAAAATCTGTAAGGCATCCGGCATAGGTGTTCCCAAGTCTGTGCGTGTATGTGCGTGTTTGTGCGTGTTTTTACATGCCTGTTATAGGTGTGTGTTATTACCAATACAACCGTCATTTCATACCTAGAGGGCCTCTTTCTGTGTAACGCAACTATTTTGTAATTACCAAAGTTGTTAAATTTAACGACCAGTGTCCTTTATGCCTTTTATCTAACGCTTCAAAGTGTCCTCTGTGCAATGCATTTTTGCAGCCTTATCCCCACAAGCAAACTGCTTACTTATGTTTAATTAAATAGTTTTCATTCATTTATAATTACACCATTTGGCTATAATTACTTTTGCAAACAAAAAAAGATGAATATTTGGTCTAAAAAGAATATTTTTTTGTGACATTCTTGATTTCGCTTTTGTTCATATTAGTTTCATTTTAGAATATATCTTTGCATTGGTTAAGAATGCATCAATAACATAAATTTCCTAAACTAAATTTAAAGCTATTTGGATACCACTTCGCAATCGCTTTGAGGCAAATGGAAAATGCTGGAATATCCTTTTGTTTGTTAGCCTTTTGCTTTGATTCCTGCTTACTAAGACATGCTGATCGCCCGGCTATTAAAACTGTCCACAAGGTTACTTTTTCCACTGGGTAATTGTGCATCCAAGTGCACTTTCTTGTCTTGCCTGAGCTTTGTGATGAATAAAGTTTTAATTGCCTGGGTTTTTAGATATAATGACAGCATCTTTTGTGCCCTAAGAATGTCCAAGGCAACAACAGGCAAATATTATAATTATAGTCAAAGCCAAAGTATGTTTGCCATTTTAATAAATTAGCTAGTAAACAGCAAAATTTAACTAAAATCAAAACAATTAGTCAACTAATAAATATTGTCTAGAGAGTGCGAGTTGTGGTCAACCTGACGCACGGTGCGTATGATTAATTTGCCATAAATGTTGAGTTATTTAGCTATTCGATTGGCTCATAAATAACGTGACTTGTTGGTCATGTACGCCTCGATAAACAAGAGTTATAAATTGAAGTTTATCAATTTATGGCTTTGCATGCCACAAATTACTAAAATCCCTTGTTGAAACAGTTACAGAAACAGTAGAAACAGTAGTAAACAACAAATTACAAAGTTGTCTGTCTCTCTTTTCAATTTCAATAAAGCGAACTGTGCCGATTTGTACGCCTAAGTTCCCCCATTCAAATCCATGGATTCAACAAAGTCGTAATACTCAATCGAATGTGTGAAATTTCCTTTTCATAGCTGAATTAAATTCCAATGTGTACGCACAAAACACAACACACACACACAACACAACACACAGAAAAACACAACAATATATGCTTACATGCATAGTACATATATGGCCATAAACCGATATGTAGATATATCTACAAGTATGTGTATAAACCACTTCAATCGGAGAACAGTGGGAGTTCTTCAATCACAAAAATCGTTTTTGTAATCATTTTCCATTTTAATTGGATTTTCGAAACATTTGCAAGCTCAATCTCAGCTTTGACATACATATATTAAAGGTTTAATCTACTTATTTGACAAATCATTGGCATTAAAGATGAATTTCGGCTATAAAAGTTAACTAAAGTAGAAAATATTTACAATACTTTCTCTAGAAAATATGAACTTTTATTATTAATTATTAATTTATTATAGCTATAAAAGGAAGAAATTTGTTTTTTTAGTAATCATATTCTGGATTTATTTTGGCTTATTTATTTTCCATTATTTATTTATTTTCTATTCTATGTTAATTGATATAAATTACAATTCCTTCTACTAAGCTTCAGTAAAATTTGTTTGTACATTTCAAAAGTTAAACTTTACATAATTTTTCTTAACACAATTTTTAAAATTTTGACCATTGTCTTAACGTTTGTTTTTGCCTTGGTTTCTTTGCACTGTCGTTCAATTTGAATGCCTTTCCCTTCTAATTTCCTTTATCGAATTTACGATTTGTTGGCCATGTCATCAACTCGGCTTGGTTATAACAACGCCAACAACAACAACGCGAAGTTGGCTTATTTTGGGTTTTTTGCTCCTGTTTTTTTTATTTTATTTTATTTTTGGGGCTTTGCTCCATTATCCAAATAATTTTTGCATGCCAGACAAACGATTTGTGTTTTATCGTCAAGGGGTTTTCCTGATAAATTGTGTTTCATATATAAATCCTTAAAGAAAGCCAAAAAAAAAAATAATAATAAAGCTCAACTATTGCCAAAATATCTATACAATGCTGTCCTTTACTAGCCTTGAGTTTGTCGCCGCATTTTTCAGCCCACGCACTTCTGACATTTTAAAAGTGCAACTGCAATTGCTCCATTTGCCCCCGTCGGTGCGCAGGAAAACTAAATGGAAACAAGACAGGCACGTTTATTTGCCAAACTTGCACCCACTAGATTTGCGTAAGCAAATTTTCAATAGTATAAATTCACAACAGGAACAATAAGATAGGAGTTGAGATTGCCCGACTGGAAAATGATCTGTATATTAGACTGCAGTAGCCATTTGTATTATGATTTTTGTTGTTGACTATAAGGAAATATTTATAAGTATATATTACACTAGCTTACAAATTTTTTTTTTTAATCGAGGGAGCTGGGCTCTTATATACTTTTTTTGATGTATTTTTGGGCGCTGATTTCAAAAATACAAACCATTTTTTTTTTTTCAAAGAATGGTTTTCTAGAAAACCGCGATTAGCTAGTTTTTTTTCAGTCTTTGGACTAATTTATTCATATCTACATCAGATATTACTTAAAGATAATCAATAGATAATTGTATCCCCTTTCTAACGGTATGACGTTTATGCGGATCAAATAAGAATTAAAGCCATTATAAATCCTCAAAGTTGAAAAATGAGAACTTTTTTTTGCATTTTTGAAAAATTACTGAATTTCAATTGGTCTTTTAAAAATTTAAAAAATTCGTTTAAATAGTTTTTAAGATTTATTATGTTAGATAATTCTTTAACAAATATTTTAAGTATAAATTTGTCCAAATCGGTCAGTAAATGTGATAGTTATTCAGCAATTAGTAAAAATACCCAAGAAAAAATTCACCTTGTTCATCACTTTTCCAGCCATATTTGACGAAATTTTACAATTTAAGAGAGAAAACAATTTTTTAAGACATTAAAATCTATGTTCAGGATGATCAAGAATGTGTATTTTTTTTGGTATGTTTAGTTACAGGGTATAAATGAACTGTCAGCCATAAGAAGTACATGCACATACAAACCCCTTTGGCAGTCACGTAAATGGTCACGTATTGTGCGAAATAAGTGTTTTCTTGGGTGTGTTGGTATGAAGTGTGTGTGTGTGTGTGTGGGAAACCATTTTATAAGTACTATGGGCTGAAGTTCATACAGCTTGTGTCATACGAACGAGATTATTGTTAACTTTTATCATGATTAAAATATGTGTCATAAGTAAAATAATAATAACCATAAATAGACTGCAACATTTATTTTTATATATATAATGTGTGCTTTTAATTCCTCCTTAAGTTATTTTCAAACTGATTTTATCCTGTGTGTGCTTATAATTCTCTTTTAAGTATAGCTTTAAGCATTTAATTAGCCAATATTAAATAGTTAACGCCTTTTAAGTATGTTATGTATAACAACAATTGGATTATACACTTTTGAGAATCAATTGCATTTATTGTCACATTACACAGAGTATGTGATTACATGAAATGCGGTTGAGTTTCGAGTGCATCTCACTGAAGAGTATTTGTAGTTCATTGGAACTGCTCATACAATTACACACTTCACATTTTACTTATATACACTTATAATTCTCTAGTTATAGATGTATTCGAATTGTTTATTGTGCTGGGAACTTAACTGATGGATATTTTGCGAGCGCCATTGTGTCGTCTGTTTAAGTGAGTTGGCTTCAAGTTACGCTACTTTAAACAAGGACTCACTTTGAGAACTAAAAATACGTGTACCAGAAAGATCTTGGACTTTTTTTTTATGGCAACGTGTTTATTTAAATTGAAGTTTCATATTAAATGCTTGGCTGCCCAAGTAGGGACAATATGTTTGCTGACTACACTGAGCTTAAAATGACGTTCCCAAATTAAATAAAAATTGTTTTTCTTTATTTATATTTTTTCTCAATAATTGTCATTAAAAAATAGGACTGGTTTACCATATAGGAATTAATAATTCCCCCCTGAAAGGGCATGCTGTTTGTTGGGTCAATTGGTTCAAAAATGAGTTATTCTATGTTAAACCTTTCGCATACTGCCTAAAACCAATTCTTATTTTTTCTCTTGCACTCACATTAAAAAGACAATAACAAAATTACATTGGGATTAGCAGCGCAACAACAAAGCATATGAAAGTGTTGTTGCTAAAATCGACGACATAGGCAAAGAATGAAGATGGAAAGCGAAATGTGCAAAATTGTTCTTGCATTTTGCATTGGCATGCTGGAAGCAATGTATGTATGTATATGTGCAAGCCTTGCTCCACCTATTCCAAGAGTAATTACAAAAAAAAATGAGCGCAAAGGCAAAAGCAAAATGCAAACGGAGAGCAAACGGAGAGCAAACGGAGAGCATTTTGCTTTTGCCTTTGTGCTATCAGAGCTGTAACAAAATTAAAGTCATTTATGGAACTTTTTTCGCATAAAATACCGATCAATGCTTCTGAGCCTGCCTTTTTGTGGTTAATTGCATTTGGTCACACTAGCGGCGCCATATTGTGAAAAGCGCAATCGGCAAATTGACGCTTGCGAAAATTTGTTAAAATTAAATTGACAAATTCGTGCGTGTCGCGGTTCGCGTGGTGTTAGTTGTATTAATAAATAGTGAGCCTGATGCGGCCGTTTTCACAATAAGTGATTCGTGTTTGCGCTCGTTTCGAATTGGGTTCAAAAATTGCAGCAGGTGCTCCTCTTTGAGCTGCACTCACACACACATACGCAATTGTGTGCATTGTAAAATATGAAAAGTGTGAAAAGATGAAAAGTGGTTTTGAATATAATTGCGTGATTGCACAATATGAAATGATGGCTGATAAATGATAAATGTAAGTGATATAATTTTCTTTTCTTATGTATGTGCGCATTGTTTTATTTGTCCGCTGGAGTCTCACTTAAATTGTACGGTATCTTAAGCTCCTTTGCATAAGCTGCGCGAGCTTTTTTGTCGATCGAAGCTTTTTGTCTTAGTGGTGGCAACAACCTGAAGGTGCGTATTTCTGCTAAGCCTGCAAATAGCTATTTTGTCGATCGAAGCTTTTTGTCTTGGTAACAACCTAAAGGTGCCTATTTCTGCTAAGCCAGCAAATATGCTACAAATGAATTATGCAGCTGGCTCTGTTAAAATTTATGTTGTCCTTCAGAATATAACAGAAATTATAAAATGCCTACAGAAATGGTTTTTATAGTAAATTGTACATATGAAATTTATATAAAATTGAAATAAATTGACATATTGTCAGCTTATATATAACAATTATTCATTATACTTATTTTTATATTAGATTTTGCAAGGGAATATAGCTTCAGCAGATCGAAGATAACATTTTCTTTCTTGTTTTCAATCCGCTTGTATATAAAAAATTTTGTGTTTTAAAATTAAATAAAAGTGAAATTGTTAGTTAAACAATATTAAAGATTTCATTAATTTCAAATAAAATGGTGACAAAAATATTTTAATAATAAAATTTAAATAACAGTCTTATGTCAACAAATGGTCATGATTGCGGTTATTTTAGCATGAATATTTTTCTTAGTGTAGTGGCAATTTAGTCATAAAAAACATAGCTTCATCCGCTTGTTGCTGGTTGCATGCCACACAGATGAGCGGATGGCTTTAGTCTTACAAGTTTTGACATGCTGGTGGAATCAGATAGGGAGAAAAATCAACTAAGCTGATTGACTTAAGCGCAGCGGTTCTTTCCACTCAATGAGAGTTGGCCAAGTACTCGAAACAGTGGCAACAACAAAAATTACAGTGTCAATGACTTGGCCAGTAAAGTCTTTGGCTTCGGACTTGGACTTCGACTTCGACTTGGAGATGGAGATGGCTAATGGATGGCGGTGAAAAGCTGCTCTTAAGTCAATTTCAGTTTTGCTCATTTCCTGAAAGTACAAAAACACAGCAGTGGAGAGGAGAAGAGAGGAGCAGCCTCTTTGCTCGATAAATTCAAAGTTTAGTTAATGGTATGGGGGAAGCGTGTTTCCGCTTGAAAGTTTGCGCTGTCAATTGAACAGGGACAAATCCCCAAACATCTTATTTGTTGACTTTGCCTTGGCCCTTACTAATTGCCATTTAATGACGATGACGCTGACATTTTGATAAGTGAACAGTTGCATTTGGCTTAAATAAAATTTCAACTTAAGTGAATTGTCAGCACAATTGCATTGCATTGAAAAAAGGAAATAAAAATTGAAAAATAAAATCTTTAAATTGCATCTAACAATGTAATGCAATCACATGAGCATTTTATAGTGCAGCAGCCAGTGAACAGGGAATAGTTGGAAATATAAAAGCATTATCAACAACAGACCAGACAATAGCTGCAAAATAACTGAGAAATTGAACATGGATTGAAATAAAAGGAAAATGTAATTGAAATGGAAAACTAAAAAAGAAAATGTTACAGAAGCTGAATTAAAATCGAAAATTGGATAAATTCAGTTTAGATTTTTGATAAACAATAGCAAAAATTACTATTCAGAAATAGAAACATAACATTTAGGGTTTCAAAAGAAACAAGGATAATTATTTTCTTACATGAATATTGTGTTCAGTTTTCTCTTAATTTTCATGTTTTCTTTTTTCTATTTAATTTTAGAAGCCACTTTTAAAGACTGTCAGTTATTTTGATATGGGGCAGCACTTATTGTTGCATATATTAATAATTATTATTGGCATTTTTCAAAACTCTGAATAAAGCGCCTTATATTGCTTCAATGGCTCATTGTGACCCTTTTAAATGGATTTATGATAACGGTCAAGTTTAGTTTATGTCAAAGAAAGTTTTTAACAAAATACCAATATAAAAATAACCAATACAAAGGGGAATTTGGTCAAAAGCAGCCAAAGTGAATGTCTGCCAATTGTTTAATTTATTTATTATGTTTTTTTTTTTTTTGACATAGGCAACAAAAAAGTTTTCCACAATTTTGTCGCTTTCAATTATTACAATTTTTATATCATTTTTGTTGTGCCACCGAGTCAATGACTTTTGGCCAACTCTTAAGCAGCTTTGCAACAGTTTTTCCACAATATTCTTAAGCTCCAACTTAAAACACAAATCAATTATTATACTCAATATGCAAACCACAAAGTTGTTAAGCTGTATAAGATGAGCTTTGTATGGTGTTAATAAAATTGTATCATACTTACAGTAAATGAACTCAATTCTAGTAGAACCAGCTTTAAACTCTCATGAACTGTAAATACTCTAATATGCAGACTAAAAGCCAGCGAACAGAGCAGCCAAAAGAAATTACAGGAGCGGCTTGACGCTAAAAGTGGCGCCCAAAATAAGTTTATAAAAACAAAAAGGAATTGAACGAATTTTAGAATAAAGTGTTTTTCGTTTATATTTTTGCAATTGGGTTAAAATGTTAAATTTTTCATTTATTTTTTTGTATTTGGGTTAATAAGGTTGTTGTGTTTTAATTTTAGATAAATGTTTATTATTTATTAAAAATAAAACACAACGACCTTTTATTAATTAACTTCATTGTAAAAATATGATAACAACATAAAAGGAGTACAAAAAATATATACGTTAATTTTTTCTTCATATAGAATTGTATGAAAAATTTAATAGCTATAAAAATTAATTAACTTTTGATTTACTTAAAGAAAATATGAGTTGTTAGAAACATCTGTGTAGCCTATTGCTAATAGAACAATATGTCAATTTAAAGTTGACGAATTTCTTAACCATTTTGCAACTACATTGATATATATAAATATATACAATATATAAATATATATATACGATAACAAAGTGAAGTCAAAGCTCGTGAACCTATTCAGTTGAGCCAAAATAAGTTTTTTATTTGTACTTGTGTTAGATACTGGAAACTCTTGTATTAAAAAGAAAACGGAATTTTCTGTACAATAAAATTTATTTTGTCAAAATCGGCCAATAGATTGAAGAGATATTGCGCATTTACTTTGATAGAAATCGTCAACCTATTCAGTTGAGCGACAGTGTATATATTAAAGAAAATATGAGTTGTTGGAAACATCTGTCTAGTCTATTGCTTATAGAATACTGTATCAATTTAAAGTTGACGAATTTTTTAACTATTTTGATATATGTTGATATACGTTGATATATGTATATATATATACACTCCCCGCCAACCGATTAGCACATCCTATGCTTCTGCTGCAAAAAAAAAACATTTATTTTCTATGTTAAATTCGTTAATATTCTGTTAAAATGTTATTTATATAGTTAAAATCGTAACTATAATTTTATCTTGTTTAGAATTCTATAAAGTTTTATTGGTAAAAAATTCAACTTGAAAGCTTTATAGGATTGGTAGACATTAAGCTTCAAAGAGAAGACATATAGGGTGTGCTAATCGGTTGTCGGTCAGTGTACATCTAACCTAAATATATTGACATAAGATTTACTCCAAAAAAATCTTTTGAATTTTGACAAAAAGTTCAAAAGAGAATAAATGAATCTAACTCTTGTTTTCCAAATTTAACCCAAACTAGTCCGTTCCTGATTTCAACCTTTATTGTAAAACGAGCTGTGTTCATACAAAATTTAAATTTAATGTTCAATAAAATACTTGGCTGGGAAAAAGCAAGTGTCTGTGAGTCGGGCGAGGGACTCATTTGGGCAGTCAACTTTTGGTAGGCAACGTTAATTGTTGCATACACTCGTACTTACATACATACTGTATATATTTTTGTTTGCACAACCCTTTGACACGGCATATCAGCAGGGGGAGACGTTTGGGTAGAGATGGATATTGATGCTCTGATATTACCAGTGACTGCAGCATTCATTAGTTCAATGTTCAATGTTCAATGCCAACGTTGGTTGTGTTTTGTGTCTTGAAGGCATGCGTGTCTGCTCCTATGCCCCCCAAAGCAGACAGCCTGGAGGGGCGCTGCCATTTGACATCAGCACTTGGCTGATGGTCTCCATTTTTAATTTAAAGAGCATGTCGTGTGTCAGTGTCTACCTGTTGGCGCTGTGCTTGTTGTGCGCTGTGTGTGTGTGTCTGTGAGTGTATGTGTGTGGCTGTGTGTGTGTGTGTGTGCAGTTCAACGCTGATTAAATGGGCGCCAGGTGAGACACCAGCTGCAGTCACCCGCTGACTCTTCCACATTTCAAATATGCAAATTAAGAAATGTTTTCTCATGCTGACAAGACAACTGCAATTTAAGCTGCATGAAAGTTGAATAAAAGAAATTTAAAGTTCATGTTTTGCGATTAGTTTGTGTAGAATATAAAGTTTATTTGTTGATAAACAGCTGACGAATTGTTCAAATTGAACAAATGAAATTTAAGGCTCATGTTTTGCGATTAGTAAAGTTTATTTGTTAATAAATAGCTGACATACTGTCCCAAATGCACTTTGTATTTCTATGGGAGAAAGGTATTTCACAGACAAATGCTAATTAGTTTTGCTGTCTCTTAAAAGTTTAATAAAAAAATCAAGCAAAACATTAGCTGTGATATCCTGTATGCAAAGTTTCTTAATTAAACGCTTCAATAGACAAAAGGGGTGCATGCGCCAAGGTTGCAATTGCTCCTCCAGCTGTTGATTCCTGACAAAAACTTTTGCTGTTTAGTGTACTATATGTTTTGCCGTTTAAACCTGTGTACGTGACCAAATGCAGCAAATAAAACTTTTCAATTAAATATGCAACAGTTTGGTATTTGCAAAAGGTTTTTATAAATAAAACAGAAAATGCTTTTGCTTAAGATTGGAAATCAATAAATATATATAGGGTATTTTATTAAGCTTTTAAATTTGTTTTGCTTTAAAATAGTTCTAAATTAGTTTGCGATATGTGAATTCACAGAACTTGCTATTAAAACTGCGGCAAAGTCAATTTAATAAGCTGTCTGTTCAGCAACTAGTTCATAAGTAATGTCAGCGAAAGTTCTTCGGAAATTGACATTTCACTTATGCTGCAAAAAGTCAAAGGAAATAGTTCAGAAAACATTTATTAAAATGCAAATTTTTATAAGTCTGGTCTTTGGTTTGGTAAGAATTTCCAACTTATTCAGGCTAGTAGAATTTTCAGTTTATATTCTGATCAGACTCTCAATGAAGCCTTTTTTATTTATGGCTCATTTCGATGGAAAGTTCATTAGAGATTCAGGCTGGCCACAAGATGTTGCACAGTTTTTGGCTGCAAGTTGTGTCTTCCAACTTTAGACAACAATATATAGGGTATATTGTGGCTTTTTTAAGCCCAATCAGGGATCTAAGAAAAGTTATAGCATGAAAAATGCACATAATACAGATACTGCCTGTTTGACATTTATTATGTACACATAGAGTATATAAAGTCGTATAAAGCAGCAAATAGAGGTCATAAAATATGTGACATTAAGTGCAGCTTTGGGTCGCCAGTGCTCGACGCAGTCAGTTGCATATAAATCAGCATTTAAAGGGTATTCTATTTTTTAATTACAAGATAAATGCAACGAGCTCATAAATTGTCTGAGAGTTTTCCCCGATAGTTGCAACCGCCTCCGTGTGTGTGGCCCACACCATAAATATGTCATTAATGTGCCCTTACCAACTTGCTTACTGGTAAGAGAAATTATCAACAAACAAGTTTGCTTGGTACATAAACACTTGGCCATTTGACATTAAAAATTGCATTAGAATATGAACTCAGATGTTGACTTTCTTTGGCTTTGCGGTTTGGCCAGGATGCCTCGTAAATATTTATAAAGCCTTAAATTAACGTAGGCAACAGATTAAGTGCAGACTTAAGATGTTCCGCCAGCAATGCTTAAGATAGGATTAACTCAACAGCAACAACGCTTAAAATAAGCTGCATAAATTAACTTTTGAATGTCGACTCGTTAGAATTTCCTTCGGCAAATTTAGTTGGCGTTTCAGATGATGGTCACCCTAGAGATGCCGTGCTAGACAAGGAATCATATAGGACAAAGATATGATATAAGTGAGTAAAGCTTGAATGTAGCAAAGAATATTGAGATTGCAGGTTACCATATGAAAGAATGGTCACTCTACAGGTGCAATACCTTTAATAGAACTTTATAGACTTTCACAGAGACTAATCATAGGATATAAAGAAAAAAAAGGACGAGGAAAATAAATTATCAGATGAGTAGATGTACATCTAGAGAATAAACAATTTAAAGTATCACAAATAAATATAAATTCAGATAGAACCTATAATATGATGGTTACCCTTAAGCTACCATTCTCCTTGTTCTCCGATCCCTACAGATTTCGAACTTCACAGACCTCAATACTATAAAATCAACATAATTCTTAGATATTATATTTTATTCCTTCAATTAGGGAATAACTATTCTCGAGACTTGTATTACCCGCTCTATACACTGGCAATTAATGTCTCTTTAAGTGATCAATTAGGCGAAGTTGCCTTGGCAAAAATGTTGGCCACGTGTTGCCAATTACAATTGGCCAAATGAAATTCAATACGCCCGCAAAAGTCGAATTCCGTATATAATATATATATTGAGATTACTTACATTTTTTGTTGACAATTGATCATTAATTATATTTGCGCGTGGCGGGGCATCGTTTCAAGGCATACAAACACTTGCGAGCAATCATATAAAAAGCGTCAAAGTTAATTGATTAACGATGAATGACGGCGGGAGTATGTGGATGCGGATGTGGCTTCGGCTGTGGCTGTGGATGCGGGAAAAAACAGGCAACAATTCACAACAAGAGTACAATTTGCTTTATTAAATTGCCATTTATGTTTGGCCATGGTTAATACATGCTTGCGTATTTGCCGGCAATATTAACTGGGTCAACATAACGCGTGTGCTGCTGATTAGATAGAGTAGCATGACGCCTATTTTAGACTGTTGCCGAGCTGGTTTTAACATAGCCAAGCAGTTAACGCATTTGCCTGTGGCCTGTGGCTTTTGGCCAACAAAAAACACAAAAAAAAAAAAAGAAAAGAGAAACAGCAACTAGGCTATTTGCCACGCCTTTAAATCAATGCACAGTCTGTCGTCCTGTTTCCGTATATTTGTTTGTGTGCACTGAGGTAAAATAGTGTTCAAGAACGAAATATTCAAGAAAAAATATATAATTTAAGTTTTTTTCCCAAAAAGGAAATAAACATAAATACACAGTCCTATACGAATTTTCCACATTTACCTAGTACATTGTTCTAAGCTCTATTTTACGTAGTTTATATGATTTAAACTGAAGATAACTAATGTCCTCGATAACTGAGTTGTTCAAGGGATCTAATTGTTTATTTGCAAGCTATGATTGTTGCTATCATTTGGTTTTTATAACAGCAACAATTGGGCTTTATATAAAGATCTGTTAATTTGTGTATAAGGAATTAAATGAATTTTGTTGTGTAACGTTAAATCTGAAGAATTGTTCTGAAAGTACGCTTTATTTACCCTACATTTTAAAGAAACCATTATGCCCATGGCTCAAATCTTCTTCACAGTTGTTCCCAATTTGAAAACACATTACACTCTATTTCAAGCCCAATTTTTTTCCCAGTGTATGGCTAAAATGATTTATGATTTGAAGGGCAGTTTTGTGCGGCCAGTCGCCGCCGGCGAAAACGAATGCAAATGGCAATGGTAACAGCAAATAAAAGCAAATATACAAGACTCCGGTTTTACGAAATATTCGTACGTAAAACGGAATACAGATACGTATTCCAGAGGCACACCCAAAGCGGTTTCAACCCATTGTTGTGAAGCGGAAATTACGGCTTTAAGTTTGCTTTGGCTGCGTTATAAATTACAGTGATTGACGTTGCATGTTGTGGCTTGTTGTAATTGTACAATGCGAATGTTTAAATATTTAATATTATAGTGCAAAATTTAAAAGTTTAACAGACAAAATGGTTAGCTACATATTTTACAAAATTTTATATAAAATGAGAGCACAAACTGCGATAAAAATATATATAATTATACACAAACATCTGTTGTTAATTGGATATCATTGTTGTCCTGTCAGGCCAACCTGTGTGCTAAACAGCTGCTATACAATATCATAAAATTAATGAGCATCATTTTTGCTGCCAATTAAAGTTGCCAGTAACGTTTAAAAATAATATGATGAATTTATAAAGTATAAAGTAAATTGTAGTACAAGTTTGGTATCCATTTCTGTTTACTTTCTTACATATTTCGGAATGACAGTTCTTAGGAAAATGATATAAATGACTTCAAAGAAAGGAACATTAAATATATACAGAAAATCAAACACGATTCTTTATGATAAATACACTGGATTGAGAGTAGAGCAATTTTTTATGCAATTCACATATCAAAGAGCAAACGAATATTATTGATTGAATTTTATTTTAATAAATTGAAAGTCTTTAATTTATTGTATTTTCCTATAAAAAACAGCCATAAAATGTCGTTATAATTAATTGTAGCTAAAAATAAATGCGCTATATATCAAAATTCTGCTGTCAATTAGAAGGATATATGTAAGTTTTTGGCGATGTTGCAATATGTGCATAATATTCATATTCATTATGCCACAAAAGTGCTTGCATATGAAAAATGAGCTCAGGGAATGCAATTCTATACATACAATTTTATTCTAAGGATATTTTAAGTCCTTGAGTATTTCATCCATTCTGTCATTTCTCGCATCTGTCAAAACTAATGTGCACAAATTTGACACAAATTGCGTGTGCCTTAATGTGTTATAATTTATTTAAATGTGCACATATATATATATTTAACACTAAGCCGCAAAACAGCCATTGTTGAATGCCAAACACCCCAAAAGGCTTTAGCGCGGTCCTTTTTTTGATATTGCTCATACGCCGTGTGCACGCCACAGGAATGAAATTACATGGAATGTTGACTCGTGATTTGCATTTACCTTTTGTGCAATGCTGCCTAAGCGCATTGATTGCTATTTAGTTTACTCGACTATGCAGCTTATTCAAATAATCTTGGCTTTTTAACACACCTATAAGAGGGTATTATACATTTGCCAGGAAATGTGTGAAACATAAAGGAAGGCAGTTGGAAAATTGTCAAGGTTGTGCTGTTAACTTGTAGTTTGTCCGTCCTTCTTCTTTTAAATATATTGTATAATTTATTTTTAGCTCTTTTTTATCACATTTATTTAATTTCTTACTTTTTTTTAGTATGTCACCTGAAGTAAACTTTATGTATTTCCTACAATTCAGAAAAGATTTATCAAATTTTGGCTTTTACGTTGTAAAGTAAATTGATAAAATAAATTATTTCATGCACACAAAACTTTAAATTTAATATTTTTGTGCTTAAAAGCGCAATTTAGAATTGTGAAATAAATTTAAATATAATTTGAAATAAATTTAAATATAATTTGAAGTAAATAAGCTAGGGTATTTAAACTACGGTATTTAGTAAGAATCTACTGGCCCTATATTGATATTTTCTGCTATTATTACTGCAAACACTTTCATATTCATGTGTGTGAATGTAAAGTAGTTCCACAGAACTGTAAAATTTGCAATATTTCCATTCAACCATTCCAGTCATCGGTCAATATGGCAAATATATTCCAGGAATTGTTTTCATTCGATACTCTATTATATTGCGCAATGTCCGAGGATAATAATAGAAAGGGCAAAGGCAATGACAATCTGAACAACAGTATCCAATTCATTCAATCAGAAGTAATTGAGGCTCTGAGCCTTGGGCTTGTGGCAGGAGACAGCTGATGATGATAGTATCTGTGCATGATTAATGTATAGTCATTCGATAATTTAAAGTTGTTGGCCATTGTGCCTGCTGTTGTCGGTGGCAAGTATCGAGTTGCAACTGGCAACTGGCAACAGCTACAGCAATCAATTGTATACAAAACTTTAACTTTTATTTTAACTTGTGCCTTGTAATTGCCGCTAGTAATTAGCATATAAATCAAGTAACATTTTGCTCTATTAAACTGTTCTGTCGATTTGTTCAAGTTTCTGCTTGTGTCCTTTTCTTCAAGGTATTAATTAGGCACACAGAACAAGGCCACACGCGCCAAAAGAAGAAATTAACTTGGTCTTGTAAACTTAATAAAAAAGTTTTGGTATTTTGGGTGAGTTTCGGGAGTTTTAGAAAGTTTGGGTTATTGACAACAACGTCTGACCCAAAAGCCGCACACAAAAAAAACTTTGCTTACAAAATTTAATTTCTTACTTGATGGCTAAGAATTTTTATTAAATGGTTTTCGGTTATTTGCAATGAATATGCACTTCTTGTGTAAACGGTTTGGCAAGCAAGTTAGTGGAAAATGAAACTGATTTTCCAATCAAAGAAATTAATTTAGAATTTTTTTTTGAAGTAAAGTTTTGGAACAAATATAAAATTTGATTGACTTTGGTGCATTTTATACAATTATAAAAGTTTATATAGGTTTGCCAAGAAATGTTTAATACCAAACTGGTCAGATCGATGTAGTATTATGATCTAAAATAAAATTGGTTTACACCAGTGCAAAGGTATATAACTACGACCGCGTTTTTTCTTTCTACAAGTATTTTAAAGTAACCTTTCAGTTATTAAAGACCCTTTAAGATTCCTTTATATTTTGAAACAATGCGCAATTTTGTTTATTTGCTAAGCTCTAAGCTCGTAAGCTGATTGAATATTACATTGGCTTTTAATCCACATTTATGTTGAGATTTTTAATACAATTCATTTTGACTGTTTGCTCAACATTTTTGGGCGCTTATTTGGCCAGAAGCTGTTCCGTTTAACATGCTTTTCAAATTGGTTCGCCAATTTCGGCAAATGCTATTCGAAAATTGTTGAGACCGGAAATGCTATTCAGCCGGATAGCTGTCGGGCATTTGTCACGGCTTCGGCTACGGCAAAAAAAAAAGAAATCCGCCAAATTGCGGCAGATTTATGCGCATTCCAATGCCAAAATAGCCATTGGGTAAATACTACGCTTTAATGAATTTATGCCAAGGTGCGGCGGCCTGGACAAATGTCTGGCTTTTGAACATGCTTAAATATCTGTCGCGAACATCCTCCTTGTTGCCAACAACAAAGTCAAATGCCATTTTAATTGGCGCCGCGGGCTTTAGCTGGCCTGAAGATGACAGCCATTTGGACAGGACAGGACAGGACAGGACACTAGAGAACTCCTACACCCTATAGCATGACGCCATTCGATTTTCGCGTTTCCACTTGGCTATTTCATTGCGCTCAATTAAAACTTGGTCCAATTTTCAGCAGGGCAACTGGACCACAACTTGGCCCTGAGCCCTGTTAACAGCAAATCATCCTGCCTGCCTACTTGCAATGCCTGCCCAAATAACAAATGTGCAAAGTTTAGTGTGAATTAAATTCGCCAACGATGACCTTGCCAGTCACTCCTGGGCAACCATTGTCAACGTCAAGGCGGAGACTAACTTTTGAAATGATTTTAACGGATGTTCTAAAATCACATAATGAAGTTTTCCAATTTTATGCAGCACTTGACTTTTGCAGATAAATTGCTTCATGAGTTTAATTAATGTCATGCTAAAGCAAAAGGCGTGTTTCGTTAAAATTAAGTAAATATAATGAAAGCGACCAGAACAACAAAAGACATTTGAATTTTACTATAATGAACACTTTGAATTTTATTCCTAAATATGTCTTAGTTATTCGCTCTGGGCGATTCTCAGGACTTACAGGCTTTGCCATAATTTTTAGTAATATTGTGGTTGAAAAATTTGTAATTTTTTTTTCTTCTAAAATTGCAAAATTAGCACAACAATATTGGGAGAAAAATACTACACAAAAGTCAAACATTAAAAGTTGGTTTGTTTTCAGCGAAATAGCTGAATTAATTATAAAAGGTTTATGGAGATTTTCTTTAGTAATAATTATTATTTAAAGCGAAATAGCTGAAAATAAAAATTTTAAATATTGATTTCTTGTGAGTTTTTTCTATCGCTCAAATATATTGTATTGCAATTTTCATAAAATTTCTTGAAATTAATAATTATTATTAAAGAAAAACCCCATAAACCTTTTATAATAAATACTATGTTATTTTGACACCCTGTACCTATTAAAAAGGGGATAAAAGGGGATCATAAAACTGTGTAAGTGTATGTAAAAGGTACTGGAAGGCATCTTCATATTATATTGAACTGCACTGCACTATTTTATTTTAATATGTATTGTTTAAGGAGCCCCGACAGGGCACAGGATGTCCCGTAGTCAGATATATTTGTCGATAGCATTTTTTTCTTTAAAAATTGTTTTAAAACTTAATAAACACACCATTTCTACCTGAAACGCTTTAAGTCTTACCCCCTTATATTTCATAAAGCAAACCATGAGAATATTTCAAGAACTTTAAACACTACAAACCCGCATAGAAAATTTAATAAAATATTAAAATTTTCAATTATCCTCGCAAGTCCAAGTCTAGACATAATAGAACCATGAACTTGGCCTTGCCAACCATTGCTATAAAGAAGGGTATCTGTCAGATGCTTGCCCTGAACAGATTCAGTGTGCAACAATGGCTAAAGTCCTTTGACACAATCATTTTCGATGCAGATGGAGTGCTCTGGCGTCGGGAGCAGCCCGTGGAGGGTGCTCCAGAGACATTCAATGCACTGCGTGCTATGGGCAAACAGGCATTCGTCTGTACAAATCATTCGGCCTTATCACGGCTGGAATTGTGCAACAAGGCCCAGGGCATGGGCCTGCTTATTAACGAGACTGAAGTCCTGTCGTCCGGAATGGCGCTTGCTCGCTATTTGAAGGAGCGCAATTTCAAACGAAAAGTTTATATAATTGGCGGTCAGGGTATTGCGGATGAATTGAAAGCTGTGGGCATTGAATCTATGCCAATGGTCGAGGAGACCATGATTGGAGCCACAATAAATGAGCACGCTAAGCGCATGGAGCTGGATGCTGATGTTGGTGCTGTGGCTGTGGGTCTGGACAAAGATTTCAATATGCTAAAGCTAATGAAAGCTAGCAGCTATTTGATGGATCCAAAGGTTCTATTCCTGGCCACCAATCGTGATCGTGCCTTTCGTGCTAGCCCAAGTCACTTCACACCCGGCGCTGGCGTCATGGTAGCTGCAGTTCAGGCGGCAACCAACCGCTCGCCCTTCACCTGTGGCAAGCCCAATACCTATATATGCTTACACCTGATGCGCCAGGGTATAATTAAGCCGGAACGCACTCTCATGGTGGGCGACACGTAAGCTGCTGCATCACTTGGTTCGTTTAGTTTGTCCTAATTGAGTTTTCCTTAGCCTGTACACGGATATTCTGTTTGGCTACAACAGCGGCTTTCAAACGCTTCTTGTGGGCACCGGAGTCAGTAGCTATCAGGATGTGCTCGATATTCAAGAGTCCAAGCATCCATTTGCGTATCAGCAAGTGCCCGATCTCTATGTACCAAAGCTGTCGGATTTACTTAAGTTTTTACCCTCCAGAAATGGTTAAACGAAAGAATTGTAGAAAAAATTGTAGAAAGAATTGAAATTTGAAAAATGCGTTGTAAAGCGAAAAAACAAGAATTAATTTTAATTTTGGGATTAATTGGCTTTTCCTAGAATCTTGACTTTATTTTCACGATTATTCTGTTCTGATATTGGTTTTTTCTTGAATGTGAATCGCATAATTAAAATACAAAAGCATAAAATATTTGTTTGCTTTATAAAATAACTAATCAACCTTTGAAGCTTGCCAAAACCCTTTGGCATTAAACAATTATCAATTTATCAATTAAAATTACAATTTTCATATACGTGCAATGTGTCCATTTTATTTTGAACACACTCTGCTGCTGTTTGGGTATTTTTGATCTAGTGTGATTAGAGAATAATGTAAAATTCTTAAATTAACTGAAAGAAAAATATATATAATATAGAAGACAGAACTTCTGCCTGGAACATTAAACCATGTTCAAGCAAAGTTGCACCAATCTAGCAAATTTATCCAAGCAACAGGTGCGCCAGTGGCTCAGTGGCATTGAGACTGTTTTATGTGATGCAGATGGTGTCCTGTGGCACTTTGATCAACCACTTGAAGGTGCCTCGGAAACCTTCAATCTACTGAGATCATCTGGACGCAACACATATGTTGTGACAAATAATGCAGGAGCTACCATTGAAACATTGGAGAAAAAGGCCAATAAGTTTGGCATGGAGCTGAATAAGGGTCATATGTTGTCCTCAGCATTATCTATAGCCAACTATCTGTCGACTAAGAAGTTCCAAAAGAAAGTATATGTTGTGGGTGAATCGGGCATTACCGAGGAGCTGGCAAAGGTAGAAATTTGCTCGTTTAGCATTCAAAATGAGAAGATAGACAAGCCCCTGA
This sequence comes from Hirtodrosophila alboralis, assembly GCA_035043045.1. NCBI lineage: Eukaryota > Metazoa > Arthropoda > Insecta > Diptera > Drosophilidae > Hirtodrosophila > Hirtodrosophila alboralis. Next base: position 192,956 of record JAWNNH010000106.1, on the reverse strand, counting down.
TTCAGATTGCCAAGGAAATGCAGCTGGATCCAGAAGTTGGTGCTGTTGTCGTTGGCAAGGACGATTCCTTTACAGTGCCAACTATTATCCGAGCTTGTAGTTATCTGAAAAATCGCAGAGTTCTGTTTTTGGGCACCTGTCTAGATGGTGCCTTTCCTGTCAACGATAGATGTATGCTTATTGGTGCAGGTGCCATGATAGCAGCAATTAAAACAATTTCTGAACGTAAGCCGCTTATTTTGGGCAAACCCAATCCCTGGATGCTAAATGAACAAAAAAGCTGTGGAGTTCTAAATCCAGAAAAGACACTCATGGTAGGCGATACGTAAGTGATATAGAGAGATTATTATATATGTGGTAGAGCTGGAAAATCAACGAAAGTGCTGAAATTAAAGCGATGTTTAAAGCTACTGATATTATCGATAGTATAATTCAACTATCAACTGTGGCATCCTTCGTTTTCCATCTCGTTTATGCAGTTAAAAAAAAACCATTTCATTAATCAATCAATCTCTTTTGCAGTCTTAAGACAGATATAATGTTTGCCCACAACAATGGATTTCAGTCCTTGCTTGTGGGCACAGGTGTTAGCAGTTTAAAGGATGTGGAATTGATACGCAATAGTGGCAATAAGAAACTAATGTCCATGGTGCCGGATACCTACTTGCCTAGTTTTGGCCATTTGAAAGAGTTCCTATGTTAATAAATCTGATGATGTTCAAATTAAAAATTAAATTATTATTGTGCATAAAATCAATATGCTAAGCCTTAGCTAAAGTATGAAAATCCATTGACGTTTTGTGGCCTTTAACATTGGGTTTTTTTCTTTTTTAAGCTTTTCCACTTGTCTGAAGTGGCAGCCACAATCTTTGCTGCCTGTCTGGCATATCCTTGTCAAAGGTTAAAAAACTGCAATCACCACACAGAGCTCGACACATTGTCAACGGTATGTTGTCCATGTTCTCCAATTTCCAGCTATTATGTCAGATCCTACACGCTTAAAGCGCCACTTGGCCTGCTGCTGGGGACAGCGTGTAGTGGTTTCAAGCGCTTTGGGTAAAAATACACAAATATAAATTCTCTTGAGACCGTTGGCCAGCGTTACCAAACATCTGTGAAAGGAACTAAAAATATGGCGTGCAAAATGTGTAGCATAGTCCTTTTTGGCCTTTTCATAATTTGTGAGCTGTAATATGATTTAAGTTGGCTTATTAGCTAACTGCTGAAAAGTGAAACACGTTCTTTCGATAATACAAAGTTATTGGTGCTATATTTTTATAAAATCAAATCAGTCAGAAGTTCGGGCAATGTTTAAATGCTCTTTTTATAAACTAAATCTTCACTTTTTATTATATTTAGCGGCTTAATTTCTTGTCAATATATAGAAAATATTGCTACAAATTTATTTCTTTAAAATGCCATAAACACACTTTAGATATTCTAACAAAAATAACCCATACATTGTTTTGATAGAGTAACAAATATTTGTAATATATTTTGGACTATTTTTATAAGGGTTTCTTTTTTTATTTAAGCAAACACGCGCCATGTGGCTTACTTTAGTATTGAATCATTGTGTGTTTGGCATTGTTTATATTTGAACTGTATATGTTTTGGACGCCAAACAACTAACCCAACAATTGTGAATTGCATAGATAGAGGTTTGGGACTGTTCTGGTCTTGGCAAAGCTAATTATGTGCACTGAGTTGTGGAACCAGTTTCAATCCTAAAATATTTGTACTTATACTTAAGGTTACAAGCTTTTTGAGCAGCAGTCGCTGTGTAGTTTAGATCTTTGCTGGTAGATTGCAATGCTCATAAGGCGCCTGCTGGCACACCCCCCCAATTCCCAAGGCTATTTCTTGTCATTTCTCTTAAAGTAGAGCCTGGGGAATTTGCTGGTGTATTAAGCGGAAACTGTGAGTGGGAGTTTTGCAAAGTCTTTGCAAGTACAATACATTGACAATGCTTTGTGTTTATACTTTACGCGACAATGTCTTGAAAACTTGCTAAAACTTGGCTGACAACTTAGCATTCACAACTTGAACATGACATGGCCAAACATTAATTAAATTGAAGCTTCAGCTTTGCGCAGCTTCGATGTGGTTGCATTTGACAAAAGCGTCTAATTAATTAAGCAAAACACCATGATGAGGTCAACACTTTTCGAGAGCATTAAAGTTGGTGTTAAATCCTTAGTCTATATCATTTGTCAAGGAACATGGAACAATAAGGCAACAATACCGGACATATTGACAGCAACACCAGCTCATCATCATCATCATCTTTTGGAGCTATGACCCATAAGCCATGTTGCATTAAAAACACATCAAACTGTTTAGACTCTGGTGACAGCACTAAAAATAACTCTACACTGGGTTTTTTCGGTGGGTTTCTGTGGGTTCCTGTGGGTTTTTTTTGGTGTGCCTTCTAAACGACCTCTCACTGTTGACATTATCCAAACTGATTTATTATCTTTATCACAAAGCCCAGCGACACTCGACTGCCGCAAGCATAAAAATATGAGCAGCTTTATTAGGGAGTCGAACACTAAATACCCTTAGAAAAATATTAATAAATTTATGTTTCATATAAAAAATATGTGCCCAACTGATAATCAAATTTTTATCAAATGGTAACCGTTGTTTGAAATATTTTGTTAAATAATGAAGTTGAACTATAATTTTGATTGATTTTTCTATAGTATATGAAAAATTACTGGGCAGAAGTGAATGAGCTATCGGTTAGACTATAAAAAAGAACAGCCTTTGTGTTCAGTTTAATCAAGATTGTTTTAGGGCTGAGGGAGCAACTGACATAAGGACATGCCTAATCCGACGCGGCTGTCGATGCTTTTGCTCAAGAATATATATATATCACAATATATTACTATACTTGCAGTGGTATATTAAGGCGACAACAAAAATAGCAAAACGCTTTTGTTGCTACCATTATTGGCAGCCATTTTCTACTTATCTGTGCGAAATTTTCATAGCACACATTTGGGAGCAGCCAAATTGTTTGTCTGCGTCGCAACATGCATAAATTTGCTAATTTTAATTATTTGTTCATTTATTTGTCAACTATGTTATCTGACGCTTATAATTCGTGCTCGCACGTAGTTCTCATAAATTAATTGACACCTGGCTGAAAGGGCATTAAAGGCTAAAAGGTGTAAACGATATGAGAAATGCAGAAAAGGTTGTGAAAATAATAATAACTTCATATTTATCAACTAGGGTAACTTACAGTTGAGCACTCTCTGTGACTGTAGGGGGCTTCTTAGCGTTTTGATTATTATAAAAGATTCTTTTTTATTTCTGCCTTGGCGACATAAACTTCAGACTATTGCCACGTGCCTGGCATAGGCAAATGTGTAGAGCTCTTAAGTATCCTACCCGATCCCAATGTTTTCATTCATTCCAGCACATCGCGTTGGGACTGAGATTTCCTTGGTTGTGACCCAGTTACAGCAGCTTATTTGTAACGCTGAGTGAGGGGGCGGTTGGAATTGCTGGGGGGTGTTTGTCTTATAAATTGAATTGTAAGTGGCCATTAGAAACTCTCGTTACCATTTTCAATCTGTGCACATTTGTCAAAGTAAACTGTAACTATGTTTAGTTCCATGTTGTTCATCTATTGGTTGGTGACTGTTAAAATGTAAATACATTTTGTGCTATTTGTAGAAATTATTTGCACAATTTAAATTGTTATTCCAGGGAAATGCAGTTTGCATATTTATTTAATAGCCCTTTGCACTGCCAAATGAATTTCCAATCAACATTTAATTGCGCAATATTTGAAATATATATATATGTATTTATATTTTATTTATTGAATTTCTCGAGCAAATATTGAACTTGAGTTTATATTAAAACTAAACTAAAGCTAATTTACATTCAAATTTAATCCGAAATCATCTTCGATCTGTAATATATGCTTTGCATAAGCTATGTATTTATCATTTACGAAATATTTACAGAATCAGTTAGAGTTGACTTTAATATTTATACAATAACAACAATTTTGGGAGGTAAGAGTAAATTCAATTTATGAACACCTGAAAATGTCTTTTTTTTCATATAGAAAGCTAGTTGTGAGTTGTTGTGAGTGTTAAATTGAGCTACTTGAGTGTTTATTTCAGTTACAGATTGGTTACAAAAACTCCAACCCATTTCATCGGCTTTTGTTGAACTGAACTTTGAACTAACTTTTAAGATTCTGACAACTTGACATATTGCCACGTCGACCCAAAGTCCAATCGCCAAATAAACTGAAATGCTATCGATAACAAAATGAAAAAGTTTTCCTTGTACACATTATTTAAGGCTAGCAAAAAAATAAGAATAAAAAAAACAAAGATGAGCAGAAAGTCATTAATCAAGTTTGGCTGAAAAATGCATTGAAAAGTATATTTAATTAAAAACAAAAATTTGCTGCTAATAAATAAAAGTTTGCCTCGCCAAAAAACCATTGAATGGCGGACTTTCCGAACCTTTCCCGAGGCCCTCATCTATCGAGGGTGCATTAAAAAGTTTTGCAGCTTAATTTAGTGCGAAATAGAAACAAATTCAATTGATTGAATAGCTCAAGCTCGAAAATAAATAATATATAAAGGGTTATCGTCTTCTTTTTTATTTTCTTGTAAAGTACAGCAAAGTCTCATAAAGCAGGGTATGGGAAAGGATAATTTGTACAAAATTTGACAAAACTAATCAATTGAATTTCTAGCTGATCAATCAATAATGTTGGAAGCAAAATTAAATAAAAATAGGGTCTTTTGTGGATTATATATTGCAAAATATTGGAGAATATCACATATATCGAGGACGTACTTTGTTACTTCTTTGCTATAGGACATTGTTGCTATTTATACAATATTATTATAATTTTAGTTTAAGTATACACATATAAATTGAGTCTCAGAGCCATATATATTGTCTGGCGATATATATTTAATACAACAATTTTAATAAAGTATTGAGCTCTAAGTCTGGCTCTAGTTATTCATTTCAGTCTCGAAACTTAATAAGTTTTATATATTGAAAACTAAACTAAAGTTTCCTCTTTATTTTATGAGACTTTGCTGTACTTGTTTTTCGGATTTAGTAATGCCTAGAAGTGTATTAGAGAATCTTTAGTAGAGATTAGAGAGAAACACTTAACGCTTATCACAAAGTAACGCAACGCTTGGCGCGCTCAGTTTTATATACCTTATAAGTAATTAGGTATTTACATACACTTTTATGACTAGTCGACTAGTTACTACTCTACACTAGGTGGCATTCAGTACTATGTACACTGTGTATTGCCTCAAAAGCCTGATGAGACATGGCCCAGTTTTTTGCCATCAACTGTCCAATCATAGCCCAAGGCCGTATTATTATTGGTTGTCGAGTTCGTGGTGGAAACGGAACGTTGCATTTCTCGTGGTGCCGGATAATAGACGACCGGACCTGGTGAGGGTGCACGATTCCGCTTGATTTTGACCAGGCCCGGTGAGCCGCTGACCTGGGTGAGCCGTACACTGTTCAGGGAGCTGTTGCCGCCGCCCGTGGCAACCAGGTAGGTTGTGGTGGTGCTGCGCTGGGTGCCGTGCCGTGAGAAGCGGCCGGACGAGCGATGGTTCATGGTGCCATCGCCGTTGTTCGATATTGAGCTCTCGTAGTGTATAAGATCCGGCTGGTCACGACTCAGGCGTCGCTTGAAAAAAATGAGTAAAAAAATGCGCTTGAACTTCTCCCCGAATATGATATAAATGAGAAAGTTGACGCTGCTGTTGATCGTGATGAGCAGATTGGATACCTTGGTCACCTTATGATCGATGACACTATAGAATGCCTCCGAAATGTTCAACACCAGCGGCAGAAAGTTGAGCATGAAGAATACAATGACGACACACAATAACATGGTAGCCAGGCCAATCTCACGTTTCTCCGATCTGGATAAACGCTGACGTTCCCTATTCGCGCGCTTCACCTGCCTATAGATCAGGCAATTGAGTATGGCCAGCGTGAGAAAGGGTATTATATAGTTTACAATCAGATAGCACCAGTGTATATAGATATTTATATAGGTTGGATTTCGTCTCAAACGCGATGGCCGCACACAGTGCAGCACAATGTCCGTATTGGGCAACTGGTAGGTCACCGATAGCACCTCCCAGAACCGGGGCATATTGTAGGCCAGTGAGAAGCAGACGCATACTATAAAGTAGATCTTGGCACGTCCATATGTGCACAGGGCACGCGCCCGCAGCGGATGACAGACTGCCACATATCGCTCCAGGGTTACTGTGAAGGTCATATAGATGCTCGCCGTTTGGGCAATCATGCCAATGGGAAACATTGCCGGCGATATGAACGGATACACATAGTTGTAGTAGCCAAAGAAGTGACCAGTATATGGATAAATGGATGGTATGCCAAACAGCAGCATGGAGCTAATAATCAGCATAGTGTCACACCGCGCCAAGCCGGTGAGTAAATAATTAATGCTGGAACGCATCTGTGGGCGGGAGAGTATTATCATTGATATCACATTGCCCAGTATGCCCAGGACGCCAACAATGTTCAATATGACGCCGCATACCCAAAACTCAATGCGATTATTCTCCAGCTGCGGATTGTATACTTCCTCGCATATCCGTGTCCAATCTGGTTCGCCCATAAACTCGTTGGTGTGGTTACTGTACTGTGTTGCAGTTGCATTGTTGCTGCTGCTGCTGTTGCTGAGTAGCAGCCTCTGCCCCATATCATAGACGAGTGGTGCAAGTGTACTGCCCAGTCCGGAATCTGCCAGCTCGTAGAGTACCGCATCATCCGGACTTTGACCAGTTACACTGGCCAGAAACTGATCCGTACTTATGGGTGCCCATTCGTATTCAGCGGGCACGGGCGGTGGCATTACGCCAGCCGCTGGCTGCTCCAATCTCATGGAAACTTTTCGATATTCCGTTGCGGTTTTCCACTAGCTAATTGGACGCAACGGCAGTGTAGCATTTAAAGACTTAAACATTTATAAAGCAAACTTTTGTCGTAGCACAAATATTATGGCCGTGTAGTTGTTGTTGTAGTTGTTGCAAAGTTACACCTGTGCACACTGACACTATCCTTCGTCCTTCGTTGCAATACTCGTTGGAGATAGCTGCGTGTGGGTGTTTTGACTTTTTATGTCGCGTTCCCTAAGCGCTTTTTGCTTACTTTTTCGCTTGTGGCACTCACTTTGGCCTCTGCTTTTTATAGAGTTTTTGCTATTCTTGTTGTTGTTGTTATTGTTGCTGTTGCTGTTGCCGCTGCTGGTGTCGCCACGCGTCGTTGACACTTTAAGCTGGAAAAGAGGAAATGAAAAATGGTAGGTCTTTAGTATAAGGCTGTTGTTATTGGTCAGGTGAACTTAGAGCTAAATTCACACAAAACACAAAACACAAACTTTTGCCACAAAGTTGCTTATTTGTGCAGCAATTGGAGCAGAAACTAAGAGTGTTCAAAGTTTTCGTGGTCAGGCAGAGTATTATTAATTGCCTTGCCGACAATATAATGCTAAAACTTAGCTAAAATAAATATATATATATGTACATAAATATTTTGTCAATATAAGTTTTACTTTTAAGTATATTGATGAGATGAAATTAAATTGTGAATTGAAGCGCAAACTGTTTACAAAATTTAATGAAAGCATATAAGTACACAGTACCAACCTAACCTAAGCTTAAACCATGCTTAGTCATACATTATTTTAGTTAAAATCATTTAAAAAATTAATATATCTCATAGATTGCTTTTAAGCAAAGTTAAATCTCTTGATTTTGCTTCGTTTAATTTGAGTTTATTTTTTAATTTAGTCTTCTATTTAATACAATATATACCCACATAAATTGTTTTTATTATTTTTATGCTACATGAACCTAAGCCTTTACACAATTTTTGCTTAATTAAAATATCTAAATTAGCTTGCTACCTGAACACATTTTGTGTAAATAATGTATGAACATGAAAACCAAGAAACATTTTCTGTCAAATTTAAGTAGATTCTTTTGCCTTTAACCTGTTAAACACTTAGTTGAATCATTTGGTTTTCCATCTTGACGCCCACAAGTGTCACAAAGCATTTACTTAAACACATATTCATATTATGCCCTTTGAAATGTCAATCAATTTAAGTGGATACACTGAGGCAAATAATTACGTTCTAAAATTAAAAACAATTGATTTTCCTTTATTATAGTTAGCTGGCAATTATTTGTTATTAAAAAAATTAAATCAGGTTATCGATTTATACTCTGGAAATATGAATACAAGAACCTTTTCAACCATAAGAAATTGCAAAGTCATTTAATTCTCAACCGATTTTAGGCATAAAAATCATTAAATTATATTTCCCAAAAATAATTCCACTAATTTTATGTTTTGAAGACTTTTATTACTCTGGCTATAACACGCTTTGTAGTTTGGAACTGATTCTCAGAAATAATTAAATAAATAAATAAGTAAATTAATAAATTTTGTGTTCTAAAGACAAATAAGTGCAAATTATATTTTCGATAAATATTTTCACATTAAGCACAAATAAAACTGCCAGAAAATTTTAATAAAAAATTAGTTAAAATAATCTTGAATTTAGATCAATCGTTTATAAATTCATATTAAATTTTGAAAAACATATGATGACTAAAACGTTTCTAATAGAATGACAGACTGAATAAATACGTTAATACGATCAACTTTCTTTGGTATAAAAAATAAGCGTACACAACAGACTATTGTCAACAAATGGTTATAATTTCGATACTTTTAGAATGATTGTTTTTCTGAGTGTATATGCATAATCGTTTACTGATAAGTTCCTTGTCCTCCTGCATTTAAACCGTCTACATACCCCTCAAATGATGCAAACAAATCAGACAAGCCACGCGCACATTATAATAAAAATAAAAATATGTAATCTCCTAAATAAGAGCGCGCGCGTATCGTATAATCAAATCAATATAAACATATGGCAGCACTGAGTTTCACATGGTTTGTGGGTGCTCAAAAGCAAAAAAAAAAAAATAAAAACAATAAAAACACAAGAGTGAAACGGCTATCTTCGACGTGACGAAGCTGTATACCCTTACAAAGGTTTTTTAAAAGAAAATTCTATAGTCGATTGATTGTTGCCATGAGAGTTATGTGATTTAGTCGCCTGATTTTAATATATATCGGAGTATCTAAAGCGTAATGGAATTTGGAATTATAAAGTTTTTTTTTTCGATTTATTGTGATTTATAAACATTTTTCATACAAGCATATTATTCGGCAAATGGTTCTTAGGGCAGCTATATGATATAGTGGTCCTATCCGGCTGATTCTGACATATATACGGACTGCATAGGAAAGCAACTTTGCAAATTTCTTCCAAATAGCTCAATATTAAAGAGACAGTAGATAAACCAACGGCAGACGGACATAGCTACAATATATTGACCCAGCTCTTCAGTCTGATCAAGAATATAAATACTTCACAGGCGTTTTCTTATACGTTTACACACCTCGTAACAAACTTATAACACCCTTTTGCAAGGGTATATAAAAATAGAAATAAACAACTGGCACAAATGTTGTGGTCGCTGTGGATGCAGTGTGTAACCACAATACAAATCCGGCTGAATCATTGCCGTGTCCAAAGTGACGTATGCGTGCTATGCATTTAGCATTCCGTTATCACAGCACCTGCTGTAAAATGGCTGTGATAAGCATTTTGTAGTAACTGTAAATCTAGCCGGAACTGTAAATGTGGTCTTGTGGCAAGTTAAGTGCGCCACGATTTGCAACTAGACGCAGTCAGCCACATCCGCCACGTGGTCAGCAGGTGTCACGGAGCGCTTAATGTGAATCGCAGATGCCCCTTGTTTTTTGGAATCGGATGCATGTCCTGTATATTCTCTGTGTCCTGCTAAGGTGATTATAGCAATTAAATGCCAAAATTGCCATGCTATGTGGGCAAATGTTCACTGGCTTGCTGTTGCTGTTGGTGTTGGGTCCGGCAATTATAATGTCAATTAGTTTTAATGCCTTGGACCCTTTTTTCCACTTGGCCCTTTATGATTCACAGACACGTGCTACATACATACATATATATATATATTTTTATAGCCTGGCCACAACACATATATACAAAAGCCACTTGGACATCCAATTGGTCTGTCATTGCCCTGTTCAGCCAAACCGCTTTGGCTGCCAATTCTTTTTATGAATATTTCTTTATTTCAGTGTGTTGTATGTTATTGTGGCAACCGTTTTTCAATTTACTGCAAATGTCGTGCAACAAAAAATATTGTAATATTCTGGCTTTTGCTGTTTGCCACATTGCCTTTGCATGTTTTCTATTCATCAACAATTCAACAAAAATAATAAATCAAGTCCTTAACAAGGGCGGACTTTGGTTTGCCGCTTAAATACCCTTTAATTACAAAGCAAAAAAAAATATGGTTACCATGACAGCTTTGCAATAAAAAAATATTTTAATATAAATATACGTTTTTTATGGATTTTTCATTTTGGCAGATATGATCTGTTTTTGATTATATAAATAAAATATATTAACACTTTAACAATTGCCTAAAAAAACTAAAAAAGTACTTCAAGGCTGTAAATAACCAACATTGAGTTCAGTTAATAATAAAATTCAGCGAAAATTAAATGTTTTTTTAAAGCTATTTGAATACGTATATAAATTCCATTTAAATTAAATTCCAGTTGAATTCTTTTTATAATAAAAGCTGCATTAAAATTGTATGCAATGGAAGAGTTCACTTAATTAAGCTTACAAAATAAAATCGCATATTTCCGGATTTGTCCTTAATGCCTTGGCATCTGCTAATAGCTTTCAAATGTCAGAGCAATAAAATGCAATACGAAGCACATAAGGACGCATGTAAGGACGTTCAATAAAACCATGTGAAGGTTATTTTTATCCATAATACACTGTGCTATGGCGAGAGTTTATGGGTAACCCGTTGCGTATACGCCCCATCGCACCCAATATCGGGAATATCCTCACATATTGAGAAAGCAACTGCAACAGTGCCTTGTAAACAACATGCGGTGACAATAGTTCCAATTAATTTTTCATTATGCAAATGACACTGAATATAATTATTTTGAAAGCAATTTGCCATGTTCAACTTCAGGATATTTGTGGTTCTGCATGGATTTGCAACAACTGATGCTGAAATGCGATGACAAAAAAAGAACACAGTTTTTGCCGGCTAACAAGGCGACTACTAGTCTACATTTTATATCTATTTTCACTCTGTGTGTGGGTGGGTGTGAGACTTTTGGCATTTGTTCATCTTAGTAAAAATTCATTTAGTTTTTTTTTTTTTTTTTACCAGCTGGCAAACAGAACCGTCGTCTCTCAGTCCACAACATTTGTATACATTAGATCCGATTGCTTACGCTCATTGAAAGCAAAAAACTCAATGAAAACCAACTCGACTGCATAGTTTATTGCATTCAGTTTAAGGCTTCGTAATTTATAAACTACGGGTTGCTAAAAACCAAAGGGTTGTGTGTGGCTTTAACTAATTTCATAGATTTTAGTTTGCTTTGGTAAACACAGCTGGTCGAAAGGATGTTGTGATAATTAGATTTTAAAATATGACACAACAATTTTATCTATGGTAAACATAAAATGAAATAATTGGCCAAAACAAGAGTTATAAATTAACCAAAAATTAGACAGATTTATTTGATTATACTCATATGATTAAATGTGCATAGGAAAACTTGATTTATATATAATCTGATATATATTATTAATGTACACAACAAGAAAATAAAGCACACATAAAGTTAGAATTAGTTTGCATTTCATTTTGTTAATTATTTAACTAGAATCTAATCAAACATTTTAGAAATTTAAAACTCTTAAGCATTTCCAAACTTTATAGTGAGTATTATCAAAATATTTCTAAATATTCTATTGACACTCAAATACAATTGTTTTTATTGTTTAAATATAGTCGAATATTAACAGACTTGAACAAATTAATATTTGCTATGCCAACCAAGAATTAAATGCCTATAATCTTAAAATGAATTTGCCTAACTTTCTAAGAGTTCATTTAATTAAAATTGCTTGTTGCTTTTAAATGACCTGATAGAATTTAAACAAAAACATTCTAATTAAAACTTAAAGTTTGCAAAGTGCCCAAATAGCTAAATAAACTTTTTAAAATTGTTTCGCTTTTTAAACAGCGCGCTGCTGTCTTGGGCTTATTCTCTGGCATATTTTTGAAAATTTATTTAATTAACAGCTTAAGTATATTAATTTATGTGACTCGCTGGGCAGCTGTAAATGATGGTGGGCCCAAGCAACTAAGCGACATCGTCTCAACTTAATTCTATTGTATTTTCCCCATATGCGACGGCACATGTAGACTGAGTTATCAGAGATTCTGGAGGTATTGTTGTCGTCTGCTCTTCTGTATATAATGTAGTTGGATAATTTATGGATCTGTGCATGTGCTGCTGTATGGTATATATATGGTATATGGGCAGCTATAGAATTTATAGCATGCTAAGAGCATGCGACATAACATATAAATTGAAATAAAAACATATACAATGAGATATGCTCATATGAGTGTGAGTATCATCTAAGAATGTTCAGCCACAAAATGAAAACAAAAAAAAAAACCATATAATTATTATATTTGGGCGCTCGCATATGAAAACACTTGAGCATGAGAGTGGGGAAAAACAACTCTTGCGATTTATTTTTAGTTGACAGTTTCAAGGCTTTCTGTGTGTGGATTCTCAGCGAAAGGAACGTGAACAAGAAAATTTGAAAGAAATGCGATAAAAATTCGCAAAAAGCGTGTCATAGGCCCATGTCTGTTTCAAGTTATTCCACAATTTGCATATTTTCTGAGCAAATTTTTTAATGAGCAAAGGTATGCAAAGGATCACAGCGCCCATTTGTTGAGATAATTGTGGGAATTCGCGCAATTTGATTGCTGACTGAGCAGGTAGCTGGGGCATCCTGTGCTGATTTATGCCTGAATGTCTCTATTATGCTATTATGCTGTCTATATGTGTAACTACGAGTGTCTGTCTGTTTAAGCTTTGGTAATATGTTCTCAGAGCCCCATTAAGTCCTACGCAGTTGTTTTGCTGTTGCTGCCATTTACTTATGTAAATGACTGGTGCATCGTGGTATGCGGCGTACCATGCAGCGTATACTTAATCATTTCCACATTAAGTGGCAGCACACACACACACACACAGCTACAATTCGCAGTGCAACACTTAGCCCCAAGGCCTTCTGGCCGACGTACCCCTTGCATCCCTCCGGCCTAAGTTGTATAGCATTCCTAATGTGTGTGTTCTCGCAAAATTATTTTGTTACCTGCGAATGATGAGCATAGTTATTTGCATATTTATCACTTTTCACCACCAAAAACTTTGTCTGCATTTTTCATATATAACTCCTGCCGCTGCTGCTGCTGCTGCCTCAACATCCAGTTGATAATCAGCAGTTTAATTTACTCGGAAATTTTAGGATTAAAGATGAAATAACTTATGCAAAAGTAGATGGAGCAGGTAATATTAGCAAAAGAATTTTTCACTTTAAGTTATTTTCAGTTGTGGTTTAAACTGAGGTTTTACATATTGCGAGTATTTTATTAGAAATATTTAATTTTAATATGTGAAAGTTAAAGTAATGAGAATGCTGTATAATGGAATTTATCCTTAATAATGTTTGTAAAAATATATGAAGAGAGGGAAAACTAGACATTTTTCTAACACTTAAATATATATATATAAAATTAGCCAGCTAAATTAAAGTCTAAATATTACTGATTATTCTCAAATATTAATTAACATATTTATTAGTAATTTCTTCGACTGCCTCAGTAATAAAGCATTTTAAACTGTTTTAAAAGCAATTGTGTGCACAAAAGAAATACTTGATTAAATAAATAAATAAATACAGCTCAGTTCAGTTCAATGTGCCTTGGGTATTTTAACTTTTGCTACATATTTGAAAAAGAAACCGAGCACATCTGGCATTTTAAATTTTATATATTAAACTCAAAATAAATTTCAAAAATTTAAGCATTGTTAAATGTTTTTAAATGTGTGTGCTTATATCCTTTCACTCAATATGTATGCTAAGCCCAAATTGATTATAACTTTGTACCTTATGCTAAAAGCTTAAGGACACACATTTGCTTTAAATATGCAAATGCTTATCGACAATGATAATCTGAAGAAATTTTATTTGTCATCAAGGCTTTGTTGCTGCTCAAACATCATAAAAAAAAGTCACTCAACATTTTTGTTTACTTCACATAAAAAAAAAGAAAACATTTTTATATAATTTTGGCAAATATGAAAAATAATGTGTGTAAAAAAAGAAAAAGCGTGTGCGCGTTTTTTAATAGGCTTATTAAGATTTATTCAGCTACCTTGGGAATTTTAATTTATAATGCGAGCAACTGTCTTTTTTATCCGTATCTGTTGTCTGTCTCCGGGCCCTGCAATTCTTTTATAAACTGCAGCATTTTTGTATTCCCCAAGCGATGATCTTTTGAATATTTTATATAAAATGTCAGACGTCAATGCCGCTGCCAGAGGGCGCCAAGGGATGTCATCACTTATAGGTAATTAACAATTATATGTTATGTGTATATAATTTAATATATATAATATATATATACGGAGAGAAAGATTGAAATCACAACACACGCACTTTTAAATTTTTATTAATATTATTTTTTTTGATTTTCGAATTCGTTTTTGGTTGACAGGGCTAATTTGTTGATTTGTTTTCACGTTTCGAATATTATTCTTGTGGCATTTTCTCTCTCTCTTTATGTATATTTATTTATAAATTTATGCGTTGCTTTTAATTTGTTTCTATAGGTATTTTATTTACTTGTTTAGAAATATATTTTATGTGCACTTTTCACTTCACACTTTTTCAAATAAACACCATAAACTTGTGTTTAGTTAGTTTTGTAAACAATTAGTTTAATTATATTGAGTAATTTTCTTTTATTTTGTATATGTCTTGTATTTTTAATAGAAGTGCATATAAACAACAATATCATCACTTTCTCCCTCTCTTTCTTTAATTATACACACTCTCTCTTTCTCTTTCACTTTAAGTGGCTCTATGCTGCCAGCTCTCTGCTCTCTGCTCGGATGTGCAAATGATATTTTTAAATATACCGCGTCACCGGGAGATATTCCTCTATATATGTATATACTTATGTGTATAGGGTATATTGGTTACCCAGAGGCAGATAGATTCACTTTGCGCACGAACACGTTGAACGCTGACAGCCAACTGCGCCGCCAGCCGAGTTTTTCCACTGCCAGCTTTTCCGGCTGCCGCCAATTTGAATGTATTTTCATTGCGCATGCGACATGTTGCCAGGGGCTCTGTGTTGGCCACTTTGCCTGGCCACAGCTGTTTGGCATTTTCATTCATAAAAACTATTGTGTTTTTATGTTGCAGCAACTTTGTTGCACGGCCAGTGAAAGTAGCAAATTGTGTTTGGTCGTCTTTATGCCTATTTATAAGTAAATTGCCATGAACAATCAACTTTTATGTTTCAAACGAATATCAGAGTGAGCGACCCAGTTTGTATTCAGTGCAAGCACCCCTATATAATATACTTGCATTTCCACACTTTGCTCTCTTCTTGGCGGCTTCCTTCATTTTCATTGTCGGAAATGCACAACTAGCATTGACTGCAACAACAACAACAACAAAATGACTTTGTTGCTCGCGTCAGACTAAGAAATTAATTTAATGTATATTGTGCTCTTTGCTATTGTTGTAAGGCGCCACAGTTTGTTGCATTGCTGACTTCTATTTAAATTTTATTTTTATTTTTTCTGGTGTGCGAAAAGTCTTAGATTTCTTAAAGAGATAAACTATAATTTTTTTGATTGAATATAAAATGTAATATTTTAAAATTGATTGGCATTTATATATATAAACTTAGTGTTATTATGTTAATTTTTTTAATCGTATATAAAATATAATTTATTGAATAAAACCTGTTGCCAATTGGCATATGAACAACTGTGCTTTAAAGACCCTATTTTTTTTTTATTTTTATTTATTTAAATTTAGTTTCTCAAGTTCGTTTAAAATCAATTCAACATTTTTTTTCATATTTATCATTCAATAATCATAATTTAAACTTGATATTCTCACCTCGTTTACATCAGCAAAAAACTTAAGCCTAACCCGGGCTAAAATTCAATTGAAGCTGTTTTTGACGCATTTTATTAAATATATTAATTTTCGCTTTTTTAACCCTTTTTTTTGGCCGCTTTCCTTTGATTTCTCTTTGACGCGGGCTTCGGGCACGCAACGTGTGAAAAGCCGTAGAAAAGCGAAAGCTACACAAAGTCGACAGCGAAAAGAAACATGAAAATTGGCGAAAAAGGCAGAGAACTGAACACCCTGCAAGAAAAGGAATAAAGTGTGTATAAGTTCATAGGGGAATATATAAAAATATAGAATGTACGTTAAGAGCTGATGATTGCTTAGAGAATATTAATAAAAGTAGAATTAATAATATAATAATAAACTTTATACAGATTTATTGGATAATGTAGTTGTGATAAAACTCGTCTGTCTAACTTTTGGACACACAAAAAGGAGTTAGGATATTGTCTAGTTGACCACAACAAACTAAAACTTGTTTTAGTTACCATTTTGCGGAATTTCCTTGCCGCCTTTTGGCTGCCAAAAAAAACTATATTTTTTAAATATATATATTTTTTTTATTATTTCTTGGAGACATGAGCGACCAAAATGGCGCCAGCTTCCTTCTCTGTCAGCAATCTCTTGTGCATGTTTTTTATGGTAAGCTAAAACAACAACTTGAAGTGTTTTTTATTTTGTATATCTTTTTTTGTTAGGGTAGCTTATGAGCGTGTGAAGAATTACAATCAACTGCATGATGTGCCAAATTTGTAGTGTAGCATATCTGCTCTTTATTGTGTCATTGTCATTGTCTATTTTTATTAAAGTTTGAAGTTCAAACTGAAACTTCAGATTTTTGTGGGAATTTTCAAATAATCACCTTGACATTTCCACATGATTAAGCATAGACCGACTAACGCAATTTAAGCAGAAATAGAAATGGTCATTTCATACAATTACACAGGACGACCAGGAGCAGCAGGACTTACATTGGCCACCCACTAGCATGTCGTATCTATTGGCAAGCTGACCGCAAAAACCAAAAACTTAATACAAATTCTGTGGCTTTGCCTGCTGGCAAAGATTTACGGTCGGCATGCGAACTTCTCCTGGGTCGCAACTTGAGCTCGTGCGTCGCGTGTTATACTAAAATATCTGTCCCCCGGCACGCGGCCTCCAAGCTGACAGGACTCTGAATTCTGCTGGTGCTGCTGCTGCTGCTGATGCTGATGGCACCCAGTTGCCAGCTGCCAGCTGCTCGTCCTTGTCTGAAAAGTGAACAAGAAAATTGACTTAAAACCAAATGCAGTCGACAGTCGAAACTGGGGCTCAGTTGCAGAGGGGCTGTCAGGCAGCTGAGGATATATAATATTTATTATACTTCCTTTATAGAGTATTTTAATATTCTTGCAAAATTTGTAACGCAAGTAAAAGAAGTCTAAGAAGAGTCTTTAGAAAGAGCATTTATCTTCGGCATCTCAAAGATAGTGTTTTTTTTCCACTTTAAAAATTGAATAAATTTATGAAAAATCTACATTTTATTGGGTCAGAGATTCAAGTTGGTAAATCTTAGCGCGCGCGTGTTACTGCCAAACTCTTTTGGACCAGGGATCAGTACTGGCAACGGAAATTGCAATAGAATGACAATGTGAGCTACCATGTCCTTGCCAACTGGCAAGTGTCATAACAATATGTGAGAGAAGATAGATGAACGCGACTTTGTATGAGTTAGAGATGAGCAATATTTTTGTTATTGTTGTGGCATAATGAAAACCAAAGATAAAGTTACTTTTAATAGATACTGTACAGTTGTTAATATTGGAACTGAGATTGCTTAGCTCAGAAATGTGGTATTATATATGACACTTGGAAATTCCGGCACAATGTACCAGGACAGCAATTTAGTCAAAGGTATTACTTGTATTTTATATTGACAGCAAAATTGCAAAATTTTTAATTTAAACTCAACTTTTTATGCTATATTTAACTGAGGATTTGAAGGAACCAAGAAAATATTTTCTTGACTTTTAAAAATAAAATAAGTCAATAATTTAGTTGATTTAATTAAGGTTAAAAGTTAACATTATGTTCAATCCCAGCCAGCATTTTACGAAATTTCTGTTTACATTCAATTCTATTTCGCGTGCTCGAACTGATTAAAATAATCATAATTGTGCTCCTTTTTTTGATTCAAAATGTTACTTTTCTAGGGAGAAAATGGTATGCTAGCCACAACTCTTCATAATGAGTCGTTTTTTTTTTTATTATATTCAACTTATTTTTAAATATTTACGATTCATTTTCGAGTCATAAATGATATTTTTGTGGGGAGAAAATGGTATGCTAGCCACAACTCTTTGACTTATCTTTAATTCATATTTCCAATTATTGATAATTATCAATTCCATATTGTAATTTCTAAATTCTGAATTTCGGATTTGTTTTTTTTTTTTTTTTATTTATTATTTACTCTTACTGTTATTACGATTTTTTAATATTTTGAATTCACATTTTGTTTGCATTTTTACCATAAGTTTGTTTTTCTCTCAGTGCATATGTGTAGCTGAGCGAAATGTTGACAATGACACATATATTTCAAAAAACCCAAAAAAAATTGATTAATCGAAGCAGGTGAAATACTGACAACAACTCAATTAATAACAACTCAATAAAGATAGATGTAATTTATTATTGAAATGTATATTATTTTTAAATAAAAATGCTTTCACAAAATCTCAATTTCAAAGTAGAAAGCACAATTAAAGTGTTTGTTTATTTAACTGAAAGTCTACTTCTATCTATGAAGTGGTTGCTTAGCTTCCATTGTTGCTCCATTGCCAAGTGCTCCATCATTGTCATTGCCTGCCGCAGAGGCAATCGCAGTGACCTTTCTGCTTGGCTGATTCCCTGGGCTTTGTGGCATAGAACTCTTGAGTGGAGTGTGGCCAATTCAAATACACATGTAATATAAAAAGTTGGCACATCAAGCGCAGCATAGGCTAGCTTAAAAACTATGAAATGGCAATCAGAAACTATAACACATGTTATAAATAGCAATGTTTGTAGAAATAAATCCTGAGTCATTGTTATTATAGATAGATCTGTGTCTGCCAATGGCGGTTATTTTCATAAATGCCAAATGGAAACTGCTTTGGATTCTGCGTCATTGGCGACGTCTGCAAAGTTTTTTTCTCTGCCTTTTATACTATAGTTTGCGGCAAGGATTTTTATCATATTTCCACACTGGGCAACATTTCCAGCCATTAGCAAAGATATGCATAAATATATATAAATATAATTTTTATGTTTATTGCTTTGCTGTGCAAATGCTGAAAATCATAATGAGGCAAACAGTTGCCCAAAATGAGATTTTTAAACTGCGTCGGCGCCTGGGCACAACCTGAAAGTGACGCCACAATAATAATGCCAAGGGATGTCTGCCAGCTGGCTATTGTCTGTCAAAATCATGTGGCTTGTCTTATCAACGGTTAAATGAGTATTTTATGATTTTGGTTGCGCCTATTGAGCCTATCAAACAGCCCAGCATTGGTATTGTTTTTGACATTGTTTGGTTTTGGCTGCGACCTTAGTGGGTTAATCAAAAACAGCTTACCACCTTGTTGTTGCGAAATCCTTCGAGACAACAAGACACAGCAAAAAGCCAGCTACAGAGTATAAGTATAAGACATGGTGACAGCACTTTGGAAAAACAGGGCCGGAAACGGAAGCGCGCAATGTGCACTGTGTGCTCGGTTTACGTCCTTTGACGGCCACAAAGTGGCCATAAATCAGCTACCAATTTTGACGGAAATTTAAGCCAACTGCTAAGCGCGCCATGTGCCTGGTCTGGACCTAAGAAATAAAAGTCTTGGTATAGAATTTATTTAAGACAAGCTAGTATTAAAGAAAAGGTTGAAAACTTTGAAGAGTCAGCAACAGCCTGAAGGAAGTTGAATTTATTTTAAGACTTGTTATTTCCGATTAGCTGACATTTATGTGTAACTCATTTTTGGGACAACAGTTTGCTTATAACACTCTATTGCTAATGCCCTATAATTGACGAATTTATTTAACGGACAAATCTGTGAAGCATATATGTAGGCTTAAATTGGATTTTATTGCAAGCCTGATATTTTTTGACCTGTTCTATATTACATTTAAGGCTGTCAAGTGCCCATGTAGGCCAAACGCAATCAAATAGCTTATACGCCCTTTAAATGTCTACAAAGTGTGTGCAAATCAATAATTTATGCCCATGTTCTGGGTCAGCTCAGCTTGAATTTATAAGCTAAAATATGCACAAAAAATAAAATAAAGTTCTTGTGAAAACTCTTGGCTCAAACAAAAAGTCAAAATGTTAAGCACACGCATACATACGCATATGTTGTTGTACAATTGTATTGTTTACCTTTGTCTGGACAAAATGTTGAGCTGTGATTTAGTCGCCTCGCCAAGGGATCAATGAAAACCACCAGAAGAAGCCCACACAAAAAACAAAAAAAACATCACAAAAAACGGACAACGACAATTTGCGAGCTGAGCAATCAGCGCCTGCAGTATTTCAGCACTTATACGCAGACACACAGACATATACACACACACCCACACACACACACACATACACACAGACACCTTCTCGGCCATTTTGTGCGCTTTGCTTTAGCTTTGGCCTTCCGTTCCAAGTTGGCTGCGAAAAATGTTGGAACGGAAGTTGTGCGCAACGATCCGTGTCCTGATATTTGCATAAAAAATTCCATTGCCAAAACGGAAACATGTTTATATTCGATTTTTTATGGTTGCACGGTTGTTGTTGTTGTTGCTTCTGTGGCAGCCATTCCTCCATCATAATTATATGACTCAAATCGAACAGGAGCCCCATCCAATTATATTTATATGCCACGCCGCTTGTCAGACAAAACTGACAACCTGCCGGCAATTTTAAAGCCCAAAATCGTGGGTGTAACGAGAGGACACAGGTTCCCGAATACACATAAATTAAGCATGTAACATGATGAATTAGATGCACACAATGCCTCTGGGTTAGCGCCCACTGAGTTAAATGTGAAAGCAATCGCGTGGGCCACAGAAATTACCAGACAAAATGCCATAATGTCTGACAGGAGTAGGCAAAAATCCGTCCGCTCTCAGGGAGCAGCCCGTCGTAAAATCAAATCAACGGTACATTAGTCGCGCACTCACGCCTCAACAGCAGGGGGGCAGGGCGGTGAGTATAAACAGTGGGGCAAAAGTATCCCTAAAATTTTACAAGGTAAACAAACAGGCAAGATATGTGATTTAAAGCCGGAATTTATACCGAAAATTTCGTTTAG
Organism: Hirtodrosophila alboralis; assembly: GCA_035043045.1. Lineage (NCBI taxonomy): Eukaryota > Metazoa > Arthropoda > Insecta > Diptera > Drosophilidae > Hirtodrosophila > Hirtodrosophila alboralis. Next base: position 171,410 of record JAWNNH010000106.1, on the reverse strand, counting down.
AAGGGTTGAAAACAGGAAATAAATCATTTTTCCGCATTTTAAATGTCCTGCTGCATTTATTTAAAATTTCTTAAATAAACCAGCTCTTCCTATCGATTTGTTCTGAGATTTTTTAAACAAAAACTCAAAACGTATTTGTTTTCTCATCTGAATGTTTTTATTTTGTAATTGCAGGTTATCCAATTTTGCTTAAAAATCCATCATAAAACGGTGATGCATAAACAGGTAATTTATGTTGTATTTATACTGCATTCACATTTATTTGTTGGTTTCTTTTTTTCTGCCTAAATATCGTCAATTTATGCCCATGGTGTTGAACGCATGAATAACAGACCTAATGACTTACGAGCTGCTACAATTGGTGTACATACATATATATTTATATATGTACAAAATATGTTGTACACATTGAACATATGCAAAATAATTTGGCAAATGTGTGACATGGTGTTACTTTGAAGTCTTCCTTTCCCGCCCCCGCCGCCCTCGCACATACATTAGGCTAAGACTGTTGAAAGATATTTATTTGCATACGATTGTTGTTGCCTGGCATGCAATAGCGATACATTAGCTGTATCCTTGTATCCTTGTATACTTGTACACTTGATGGCAGTGGCAATGTGGCAGCCAGGCAGGTGTCTTACAAGAATACAACGTGACGCGGCTTGCCACACGCACACAGCTGCTCTCAGCTGCTGTCATGGCAAATCCTTTTTGGTTTAGTGTTTTTTAGCAGCCAAATTGTTAATTGAATTAACTGTGAAAGGCTTACGAGGAGCGCACGTGCCGCCACAGTGAGTGCCACAAATGATACGGGTCAGCGATCCCATGCGATCCCAGCAGCAGCCACGACAGTCACGACAGCCACGACAGCCACGTGCCACCTACGAAAAGTGGGCATCACGCAGCTCCGGATGCTCCACAGGCTTCTCAACGACTATGCAACGCAGGTCCTCAATCTTGCTCACAATCTCATCCCGCAGCTCTTCAAATGGCCGCACAAGTCGCACCATCTCCGCATCGTCGCGACCCTGGAAAAGCGTTTCACCCACAAACTCAATATAGTTGCGCTTGCGAGCGCAGAGTAGCGTGCCCATCAGCTTGTCGGAGATATTGTTGTACATCTGAGTGGGAAGAGTTTAAGGTTAAATTAGTAGAGAATTTGACATTTGAATTCATTATCCTTTAGAGTTGGAAAAAGAGAACAATAGTGTCGGTATTTCAATAATATCGATTATAAATATTATTAGAATTATTATTTTCTTTCTAAAAAGGCTTTAGACAAAGCATCGATACTATCAAAATACCATTAATTTCTGTAGTTCAGTCTGTAGTTCGTCTGTCTTCAGTCCAATTAGTTGAGTCTGTAGTTCAGTCCAATTACCCACCTCAAATAGTTTGCCAAACTCTAAGCCGACCTCGGCCGTCTCATTTTGTGTACCGTTCTCCTGGATCAGTTCGCATAGCTGCAAAATCTCCTGCAATGATTGCACCTGAGCCTGCAGCGCCCGCTGCTCTGAAAGGCTGCCCGGCGGCGGAGTACCGTATTGCTCCTTGAGAAAGCTACGTCTGGGCACATCACTAACGCTGTAGTGGGAAAAAGGATTTATACGCTGCCGCTCCAAATGCTGCTCTGCATGTTGATTAAACAGCGTAATGCGTGATGTGACCGAGTTGTTCTGCTGGGCATTATAATTATAATTAGCTTGTTTAACCAAGTACTATGAAACTTACCTCTGCATCTTGTTGGTCCGTCATTCTAGCATATAAAAACAAAAATTATTAACCTTAAAACTATACCGAAAATTTCGAAAATTGAAAGCTATTCTCATGTCAAAATATAAAGCCTGCTATGTGACAAATATTGCACGCAGTTTGCGCAACTGCTGTCCAAACAAATCCAGGAGCTATCAGCGCCTAACACACTTGACTGCTGGCCACCACTAATCCTCATCGATAGCCAATTGGTTCAGTTAATGGCACGCATTAGTTGGGTTTGTTGGAGACAGCATTTGAAAGGTCAAAAGGTTGTCACAGCGTATCCCAATTAATCTGCGAAAAGAAAATGCCTTAAAGTTAAAGCCACATCCCGACAATGTCCTGCCAATGCCAGCGGCCGCCACCATGTGGCAAATGCGGCGGAAATAAGCAACAAACTAGCGCCATAAATTCTGACCCAGAATGGCGCGCAAAAAAACAGGCGGAAGCATTTGAGCTTAGCAAGGCAGGAAATACAAAACAAATATCAGAAAGCAACTGCATAGAGTAAAAGGAATTAATGAAACAAAACGACAAAAACCGAAACAAAAAAAAAGATTACTATCTTAAGAATTGTCGCAACTTTAATACACTTTCAAAACAATGCTGAGCATTTAGTCTATAATAATAGTTTCCCGTATCATTTAAGTAACTAACTGGGCTTATTAGGCTGCGAATTGAAATGAAAAACTTTTTCTTATATTGTGAAAAATTATATTTATATGATTTTATGGTATTTCTGGTTATTAAATATCATAAATGTCGGGCTATATAAAACAGTGACGAATGTATGGGGAAAGAATCTGTCTTTCTTGATATATTAAGGAAAAAGTTGTCTACATTAATGGCTATAGCCCCGACCAAGAGTTTAAATGCAAAACTGACTCCCAAATACTATTAAATGTTTATACAAATAATTATTATATTTTTCACTTGATGTCGCGTAGAAAAGTATGCAGAAGTTCTTGGGCGTAAATAAAAATATTTAATAGTAAATCATATTGATAAAGCTTGCCAGGAAGCGTGCTTGTATGTTAAGTAAAAATGTCATGTTATTGTCTATTATGAAGGCTGCTTCTTGACAATAAAAATAAAATAATAACCAAAAAAATAAAGAAGTAAATTATATAATTTATCAACAATCTTGATAAGCTTTTAGCTTTCAAAAGCGTGACAAACCCAAGTTAAATTAAAAATATATTTTGCTGGACATGTAATCAAAGACATTCAATAGCTTCAACGCAATATATTGGCTAACTAACCCTTTCATTGATTTTACAATTCAATTTCCCAAAAATCTTTTTTTCAAACACAACCAAACTAAGATTCCAGATTCAAGCTAAGACCTTTTCTATAAATTTATGTAATACCAGAAAGCTAAGAGCTAGGTCTTCCCCAGAGTGACCATCTTATTCACACAATAATTATCTGCTGAGATTACTCCCATACATTTAAGTTCGTGAGCCAAGTTAACACACTCTTGGCAAAAGGGTATACCCTAAGTTCGACAGATAGCTGGCGGATGTGGCGGATTTGGTTAGACAGGCAGACAAATAGGGGAAATGGCGCCACTTCCGCTAAGCAATAAACATTAATGCGCAATTAAAGCTAGTGTCTGGCATTGCCAATTGATGGGCCAAGGGGTGGTAATTGGGGGGTAGAGGTGTGGATGTGTTTGCTGTCTGTATTTAATTCGCAGCCCTTGGTGTGATTAACGCTTAGCGTCTTTTGTAATTGCATTTAGTTATTTATAGGCAAACGCATCGATTTGCCATGACGAAATATTAATTCTTTGATGTTTTTGTTGGGGGGGGGGAATCACCATTAAGCTAAAAGCATTGCCTTGGCTTATCAAGCTCATTAGTGTGGTTGCCATGGCTCTGTTTACTGGGAACAAACATCAAAGTGCGTTATTTAGCTGCCTATTATTAAAGTTTAGAACAATTGAAGCAGCATAGTTGTAGTGAAGTGCACTTAATGTGCATTATAAATGGATGCACGCTCCTGAGGCGCTTCACTTATACGTCAAGTGGGCTACAAAGTGGTTTGCAAAGAACATTTTTCAAAAATTTAATAGAAATCTCTGCTTACAGCTAAGCTGTTGAGTAAACAGCTGCCAAAGGTTGTCAGCCTGTCTGCAGTTTGTTTGCATTTTTTTTTTTTAACAAGACTTAGTTGCAATTTTTCCTGTCTTCCGTTCCAGCAGCTGCTGCTGCTGCTGAGAATTCTCATGCTTGGACATACGCTGCGGAAGTGCTGTGCAAATGTTAAAGCTGCAGTTCTCTATTCAAATCCCTGTTCCGCTTTCAGTTCCCCTTCACAACTTCTCCATTTCTCTGTGTGCCTTTAATTTATGGCATGTTTGTGTACAAAATATCGCTGTATAATTCAATTTCTAAACGAAACAAAGCTAGAACCTGGCTGATGTGAGTTTAGCAGCTTAGAGGGTTGCACTGTAGCACTCGAGTGATTTTTATGGCAGTTTGGCAATCGAAGCACGTGCCTCAATAAATATTCGTGCATTTCACGCGGGGTGTTTGATTGGTTTGAAATTGCTGCTTAATCTGAACTGAACTCCTGCCAGGTCGACACATTTATCCTGTGTCTGGCTGTGTGGTTAACACCTGCCGCCAGTCCCTCCATCCTGGCTTTAAAGACTTGAAATGAAAGCAACAAAATTGGTTTAGGTAAAGTGTCATTTATAACCTTGGCAAATCGGCAACTGATTTATTTTGGCGACATTGTTTGTCTGACAATGTCAAATTTTGATAAATGAACGCGACATTGCTCAGTTTTGCATATTGGCCAGGCCAACAGTTCGGACGTTAAACGTTTAGTGGCTAACAGCTGCACTTTGTTACATTTCTTCTCTTTTTTTTTTGTGTTGGCTTCACTGTCAAATATTTAATGCGTGTTTTTGCACTGTCCACTGAGCGTAAAAAATCAAATCAAGATCCCTATGACGCCAGACGTTGACCTCCGAGCACAACAAAAAAAACGCAAATAAAAATCCTTTAAGCGAATGCAAAGCCAAGGGAAAAGTTAGCATACTCAACAAGAAATATAAACAAACAAGGACTCTTGTCAACGCTAAGCGAGTGTATAGTTTTACTTTTAATACCCTTATCTTTGACTTGGTAAAGAAAATAAGTTGATTTAATTATGTTACTTAAATTATCTAGCTAGCTTTCTGAACTTTGCACAGAGTTTATTCAGCTTTAGTTTGAATATTTTTTATTTAAATAGAACTAATAACTATAAAATATACTTTACATTTTAAACAGCCTTAAATCATACACACCAAGCCAAATTTAATCCTAGAATGAAATTAAATAAATAATAAATGTGTGCGCTTATTTATAAATATGAAAAAATAACTTTTACTATTAAATTTTTCTTTTAAAAATTAAAAAAGTTATTTTTCAATTTATTGCTAAAAATCAACAAATATTTTTTATTTGACAAATTAAAATTCATATATAGTGTATATCAAATTTCGCAGCTCACAAAAAGCCCAAGCACCATTTTGTTTTGTTGCTGCTAACACAAAATGGCGCTCGCACACAAAAGTATGCAACAGCAGGCGCATATTTCATACACACACACGCGCACAGACTATTCACATATATCAACTTGTGTGCAAGTATGAAAAATAGCTGAATGTTGCTTGTCCATTGATTTGATTGACACTTTTATTGACATTCAGTTACGGTTGTTATTATTGTATATATTGGTATAGCTGTCAAGGGTTTTATGACCTGAACTGTGAATGCACAAAGCTTTTAAGCCAATATTCGAGCACGGCTCGTAAAATGTTGCCAATTTGTTTGTGTTTATGCCATATATTATGTGCACTAGTATAACAACAAATTTTAGGCGTGCTCTTTTTAAATTTTATGGTTTTCACAAATTTAAGTTATATTTAATATTTTTTTTATTATGATTATTTGAATTTTATTATGTGGCAATTTAAATAACTATTAAAATTTGTCGTTTATCTTAAGTGGCCATTCAATAACACTTCATTAAAAATAAGAGCTCTCTATATATAAATTATATGAAATTATGATTTAGGCACACACAATTTATTTTCGTCATTTTAATTGATGTGGCTTTTTAAACTAAATTTATAGTTACATTTTTTGGATAAATAATTATATAATTTATGCAAAACTGTCGCAAATTTTGAGAATATAAATCACACAATTAACATAGAAAAATGAATATAGAAAAACCCAAACACTTGGTTTCCTTGACACCTAAATTTATAAACATAATAGTCGAAAATCTCATCAACAATTTAAAAGCGGCGTCGTATTAAATTTCATATAAAATAATTTCAAAGTTTCCCTAATTTGTCTGCATTCTTGGCTCTTATCTTGGACCAGTCTAATTGCCACTCCTAATTGTGTTGCAGGGAATGGGAGCAAAGCAGCAGCGGCTAATTAAATTTTGTGGTCGCCAGTGGAGCTGCCTGTAAAGTGGCTGCAATGAAATTTCATGGCACTCATGGCTCATTCTCAGGGCATGTTTTCTTTTTATTTTTATATAATTATATAGTATATATATATATACGTGTCCGTAACAATAACCGCGAGGACTCGTAAAAATTCGACATTCTTGCCTTTTGTTTACTTAATCCCGCATAAAACATGTGGCAGCCAACAATCGTTGTATAATTAATCAAGCTGGATTTTCACTTAATCGCAGTTATGATTTGCACGCAACTGCGGCTATGGAATATACACCTACATATATATTTAATAGTCGTAACTTTCTTTTATTTCCCTTTTGTTGTATATATATTATATTTTTTTTTGGGGGCACAGCGTGAGGCCAAATTGCCACGTTCATGGTCAGTTGAGTCGAAATTATAAAAATAAAAACAAATTTAAATATGCATAGCATGGTGACCGCAATTTGACGTTGTTAGCAACGCTATAAGCCTCGTTCCTACCGCTATTTAATTATCTATATTGGAACTCCAACTGTGTCCAGCTCAATATCCAGCCCCGGGTTCTGGGAAGCCATCTCTGATAATTTCGCCTGTCACGTTGTGAAGTGTCAGCCTAAACATTTTCAATTCGTTGGAAAATAAATGTCAACTGTGGGCTCAGAGGCCCACATTATGTTTATATTTATGCAAATATAGGGTAGCAAAGAATGGAAACTCATATGGCACATCTAAACATAATTTAATATTAATATAATTTACTTTATTTATTTTCTCTAGTCTGCTTAGAAAATGAAGATGTTTACTACCCACAAAATTGGAAAGATTTTGTGCCTTTTTATCTGCATCTTATTTGACTCTTAAAATAACATTTTTTTCAATTGAAATAGGCCTGAAAAACCTTTTATGTTTGATTCATTGTTACTCAAAATAAATAAAGTGTAAGTGTATAAATTTCGGTTCGTTTTAGATTTCTCGGAACACTTTTACTGTATGTTCAAATTCGGAGAATTTGTGTGCTATTTTTTTTTACTATATTTTTTGCCTTTAATTTGCCAAACATTTTACATAATTTCCCAGGGCATTGTCTGGCTTTTGTTGATTTATTAAAGCCTAGAATGTAACACGCCCATCGCAGAATTGTTATCGGCTTTTACGCATAGGCCACGAATTTCGGAAACCCGTTTTTATGGCTTCAGCCTACGGTCATGTGGAGCCTCCTGTTCTTCGTTGATTCATCACAAATTTATGCTAATTGTTAGGCATTTTTACGGCTAAAAATAGCTAAGGCTAAAGGTATTGGAACTCTTCATTAGCTGTCTTGAATAACATTTGCTTAAATTAATTAGCGTTGTCTTTAAATTAACTGCCTAATGAACTTAAATATTGCAGAGCTGATGCTCAGCCTTCAAATGTCTACAATAGTTATTCTGTTGCTGTTGCTTGTTATTGTTTGCTTTTGAAGTTGTTTGTGACTGGCACATGGCGTATGCGCAATAAATTTGATACTCATCAATTGCAGCGTCTTGGCAAAACATTTGATTGTTATCCCAAGCCATGTACAGTGGGTGTTTTATAGTCAAAATAACCAGCAACCAAATGGAGTGCTGGCAAGCCAAACAAACAATGTCTTGGCCAAAAACTTAAGTCGCCAAACGATGACGTGGCCTTTGCAAACACATGTCTTCACTGAAGGTCAAAACACTAAGGCTTGTCATGTTGTTGTGCTCCAAGTTTAGACATAAACTATGGTTCCAGTTATTTGTGTGCGTCATTGTTCAGGACTCGGCAGCTGACAACCCGCTGGAATGGGAATTTGTGGTTAGAAAACTTTTACAATGTCAACTCATGGATATAGCTGCATCTGTTGAATGGAGCAATGCATTGAACGATGACTAAGTTATATTCAAGTTGTTGCTTTTGAATGAAAGGGATGAATATCAAAGTAACTCAAAACTGACAGTTTGATTTTCAAGAAATCCAAGCCGGCAAACTCAAAGTAAAATGTAATTACATAAGTGAAATACAGGACATACTTGAACCAGTTCCACTCCAGATTGCTGTTTTACTACTGAGGGGAATGGCAATTACTTTCGCACGTTTGGCCAACAAAGGCTCCAGCCAACTGGGAAAAACTTTGCGCCTTTGTGGAGAATCCAGAAAAATTATTGCACAGCTTGCAATATTTGCTGGCTCTGACAATGTCTGGCATATAAAAAAGAGGTCAATGTATTTTTTGTTTATTTGCGCCGCCTGCAACAACTCCTTTCTGTACACGTCCCACTGTTGCTCGTAAAATCCCTGAGTATACGAGGGGCCCATTTCATGTGCAGGTTGGCCATAAGAGCCGGATGCCCATTCTCTGCTTCTGTCATAGTACATTCAAGGCTCTAAATATAAATTAACGTTGCGTGCTTGTGCATGGAACGCCTCAAGTCATCATAACTTCTCTTCTAGGCGAGGCGAGGCAACTTCTGGGAGGCTTCAACATCTGCCACCCCCGCAACCAATATATACGCATTCCCATTGTCCATAAATCAAATGTCGCTTTTAAGTTGCACATTGGTAGCTCCTTGCTAAGGACATGCTAAGATAAATGAAACTATGTATATTTTAGTAGGCGAACGCAAAAAACAAAAGGCCACTAGAGACAAAGAAAAACAAAAAAATTATCCACCGCCATGAGCTGTAAATGCGGAAATATATAGTGAAGATGCTGTATCAATTGAATACGCGAATAATAAATACTCTTTATTTAGAAATTGAATTAAAATTTAACAAAAGAAAAGAGCAAAAGCTTGCGAATTTACTAATCAATTCTAACTCTAAGACTTAAACAAAGCGATTTGCATTTAAATATTATCAAAATGTAAAAAAGATTTAGGATAGATACTTGTATCAACTTCAACTATAAATAAAATTTAAACCGCCCATGCCCACATTTTACTGGCATTTACAGGGTATTGCAAACTGCTGTTACAACTTTACATATAAAACTCGAACTCTTGGCTATGGATATGGAAATTTTGACATTTCTAGTTTCACACCATTTGCCTCGGTTCACATTTCTCTCTTGGCTGCGGCTGAAGTCTGCAAAAAGACTCCACGGAATTTGAATCGAGCGAATTGTTAAACTTTTTGGCGCCGTTTCGAGTCCTTCAACTCGTTCCGCCTTGAGTGCGCTGCTATTTGGCCGGACAAAGGCGTTTGGTAGAACAGAAACCTTTAAACGTGACACAGATCATATGCAAAATTCGTTTGTAAAATGCAAATTTAATGCATAAACTAAAGAACCGAATGGTTGACGATAAGGGTTGCTTATAATTTGTTCTACAATGGTCGGTTATATGGCAATCAAAGTGGCAACCAACTGGCACATCAGCTGTCAATTGAATTAACTCCAGCCCTCAAAAGAGCCAGCCGAAAATAGAGCTTTAAGTGAATTTAAGACTAGACACGAACATCCTTCAACATCCTTATGGCACTTTACTTTTTCTGCTTTTCCGCTTGAGTGCGTATACCAAAATGAAATTTGAGAACTGAATGATAAGTCGAGCATTTTTTGAATGAAGAAGGGTGGCCACGGCATAATAATAAAATTGTGCCACATTCACAGCAAAACTCTAAACACGTATACGACATGTGCGACATGGTACATGGCTATACAGTCTGTTTAAGTGTGTGTGTGTGCTGCTGCTGTAGCTACAGTTAATTGCCTTTGGTCCTTTGAGTTGCATTGAGTTAATCGCCAGCACGGTAAACGGTCCATAGCATCCTTTATGCTCTTCCGTATGACTTTTCTGTTATTGTGCAGATAAGTCACGACCCCAGCAGACACGAGACACAAAGCGCATTGTCATGCTCACAATTCCACAAGCCCACAATCCTACAATGTAGTCCCACACATGAGTGACATGTTAATTAAGATTACTTATATCACAAGGTAAAAAAAAGAAAAAAAGAATTCAATACGCGGCATGGCAACATGTCGCACACAACAAGTGTTTTGGCAACTTTTGTGTCTCTGCTACATTTGTATCCGAGCAACATTTGTGTCTTGGCAACATTTGAGTCTCAGCAACATGTGTGTCTGAGCAACTTTTGTATATTGGCAACATTCGTGTTGCTAGGTTTTTTCTACGTTTGTAGAGGCTGCCACTAAAATAGCAACACTATACACAATTTTCTACAGGGTATGTGCAACTATTAGCTTTGTAAACATGTATAAAACAGGTAAATGTGGGACTCTATTTATTTATATAATTTAAGCCACGTTAAATTAAATTAATTGCAGCTTAACTCATGTGCGACTCAATATACATAATTAAATTGTTATCTGGCATTTCATTTTCGCTTCTTTGACCCCAAAAATATCAACACTTAATGTTGGCGTGCTGCCATAAAAGAAAAAGAAAATAAATGTATTGAGATATAGAAATATATATTTACAAATATCTAAAGAAAAATCTTTAACCAATTTGTTGCACAGTTTTCTTTCCTTTCAAAATAACGTTGTCGTTAGAAGCAATTTTCGCTTTTGCGTGTTTTTTTTTTCATTTCCGCTGCGATTCATTGAGTATTTTGCTAATTTTATAAATAATTAGTTGTAATTAGCGCGCTTTTTGTGCGAGTTTAAGAAATGCAATTTTAGTTGATTGCTTTCTGGCTATAGAAAACGTTGTCTGAATTTGACATCTATCTACAAGATTCTATATAAAAGCAGCAGTTGAATAGTTGCCCATACGAATTACTTTTAGCATTGCGAAAATATTTATTTCGTTTTTATACAAATGACACTTAAATGGCATAAATGTTTGGCGGCAATTGTTTTGCTTGCTTTGGGCCATATCAATTAACTGAAATTGTACCTTATTTTGTTCTGCGTCAGCCTAAACGAGCTGCGTTAAATTGAGTTTCAAGTGCCGCGTTGAGAGTGTTGAGTGTTAAGTACAAGTATCATCCACCTGTGCAGACATTTGCCTTAAATTGGCCATAAATTTTATATGTTAATTGCATAAGGACATGCCTGCCAGCAGCTGGTCGAAAGACATACACATACACACATGTAGCCACTTCAGCTTTAAAGTGTCTTTGGCAATTGCTACTTAAACTCAAAGACAGCTATTAAAAGTTAATAGTATTTGGCATTAAAGCCGTTTATACTACACATGCTGTAATATGTTTATTGACCCTTGGCAACGTGGCAAAGTTACAGTAAATTGCGGTCAACTTGTTGCACGGCATCTATATGCTACAAAGGTGTCTGTTTATATACGGTTAATATGCAGCAAACCCAATTTGGCTCATGCAATTAACATAATTTGTGGACAAGCCTCTGATAATGCAGCTGCCACCTGCCACAGACCACAGCATATAGAGTTCAGAGTCAGCGTCGCATGAAATTTGCTTGCCACGTGGCACATGTCCTGGCAATTAATTTTGGGGTGGAGGGAGGCGTTATCATAATAAACATTTAATTAACGTGCTCCTTACAGCCACATTTGGTCAATTTAATGAGTTGACTGATTTCCATATTAATTGCCAATTGCTTTGAGCGCTCAACTCAACTCAAATCACAAGGATTACGATTACGTATACGCCGCACAACATGAAAAACCTTTCTGTGGTTTGCGGCTTTGCGGTCTGTTGGCTTTAACGGCGGGCTCTTATCTCTCTCCGTTCTTGACAACCGCAAATTGAAGGCCCAACTGAAGGCGTCAAGTGTTCAAATTGCAGCGAAATTGTGAAAATACACACACAAAATGCCGAAAACATAAATCAGCCATGGCGAGGCACAAGCCACAGCTTTGGATGAATGCTGCTGCCTCCACAAGTTCCCGCATTGGCTAATGAGGCGAAAAACGTAATTTGGGCCATAATATAAACGCTTGTGGGCATAAAATTCCAAATTAATATTCAATTATGAGCAATCTTATTGATTTTTGCATATTCTCAGGCTTTGTGTGTTTCAAGTTAATTTATGAGGTAAATCAAGTGCCAGCAACATCTGCATCAATTTGCTTCATTCACTCGTGTGCTCAACTCATCAGAGAAGCCGAGCACGTGATGACTTGTTATTATGTACCACATGTTGTATGCGTTATGAGAGTTAAAGTTGAAGAAAACTATGTCGCCGGCCTGTCTAGGCCCCTTTTGATGAAACTGGCAGTCAAAAAACACAGACAGGACAAAACCGCACTCATTTTGAGAGTAATTTAATGAGCGTGCGTTATATTAAATCCTTGCAACCGCACATTTATCATACACACACACACACGTTGCTCCAGTCCTTAACCTCATCCTTGTGCAGCGCTTGGCCTGTGCTGTTGCTGTGGCGTTTTAATGCGTTTTTAATTGTTGCCACACTGCCACCGCCGGTGCCGTTGCCAATGTTGTTGACGCTACTACTACTGCTGCCTCAGGAAGTGTCGTTTTAATGATTTGCCGTGCCAGTCAGGGCCACTTTCTTGGTTGTGCGAGAATTTCGTTTATTTTTAATGTCGCTCATTAAAGTTTTAAATGGCTGGGCCAATAAAAAAATCCTTGCAATATATCAACTGTAAATTGCAAATGAAATTAAGAAAAAAATCCAGTTAACATTTAAGTAAGTTAATTAATTTTAACTACGCTGCCTAGTTACACTCCAAGGCATAATAAATGCCTCCCAGTGTGTTACCCATAAGCAGATTTTATTTATGTATTTTCCACAACATATTTATACTACCTGCTCGCACGAAAGGCAACAAAATTGGTAATAAATCAACTGATAATGTCAGCACATTTAACGACAACGACATGGTGCACGTTGGCGTAGCCGGGGAGGGGGCGGAGTAACTGCGGTTTCTTGCGGCAGGCAAAGCGACAACATTTTGATAAACTTTGCATTGCTTTAGATGGCGATGCCAAAGGACTGATGTTTGGATAGCTACAGAAATCTCACAAATCAGAAACGAACTTTGCAGTTGCCACAAGTTTTGGGTTAGCTATCGGCATGCCCTAATCAGTGACAGTTTCCCTTTTGCGTTTGCATAGTAAATTGAGGTGTGCGGCGGGGGTTGACATCATAAAACAAGAAATGGAAATTACTGTCAACAAAGTTTTCTTGACAACAACTGCTCTAATTAAAGGGAATATCCTACCCAAAACCTTTCTCTGTTCAATTATAGAAATTCCTTCAAAGCTATATGCATATAATGATTTTTAATGACATTGTTTAGCGCTATAATCAATAAAATTGTAGAACTTGGAATAACGAATTGAAAATCAGACACCTGGGTAACATTTGCAAAATCATCAAAGTAAAGCCCCCGATTTTATGAGCATCTAAATCTACGCGGCTTTGTCAGCATTCTGAGTTTAGTTCCTGTTCTCGATGGCTTTAGCGGAGCGGCTGCTTTGCTCAATGACCGTGCATATTTTGTCAAATGCTGACTCCAGGCTGTCTACGAACTCCTTGCCTTTACCCTGATTCTTGTATGAAGTCACAATGGCACCCGCAAAGTCGCTTTGGATTGAATAGCTGCAAAAAAGACATAATTACTGGCAAAAGCTATAAATAATAGGTATGTTATGTGAACTCACCCCACGCCCAGTCCATCCTTGACTACTGGACCAAAGGAACCGGCTATAACAGTCTCAGAGCCCAGCGTTGAAGTACTTATAATGTTATGATTAATGCGACGATAGGCCTCAGTCTCGTATAGCTCTGGTTGTGGCAGTCCCTCCAACTGCGCTGTGTGCTTAAGTGCAAACAGATGGCGATCGAAGCCGTGTCCCATGGCTGCTTCTTTCGTTAGCTGACCGTGCACACTGCTACACTTGTCAATCATGGCGCGTAGCTCGCCGGCACTGGGCTGCTTCGACAACGGCTGTAACACAGCATCGCAGAACGCTTTGGTGGCCATTGTGCAGGGACGCATCGTTTCAGTGCGTCCATGACGGAAAGCTGAAGTGCTGCATGACTCGTAGGTGCCCACATAGCGCTCAAAGGCCTGGCGGTAGGCCAGCTGGAAGGCAAGCTGTATAATGGAGTCGGGGCTCAGGCCATGACGCTTACAAGTTCCTTTGTTCAGGTGCGGATACTTTAAATAATTCATCTCCAAGCTGTCGACAATGCTAGCGTTTTGTGCATAGGCTGCCTCAACAGCCGCACGCGTCGTGTCATCGATCTCAAAGTTAACTTGCCGCACGTTGCAAGTATCACCGTCTGCTGAGGTATGCAGCGTACTTGCAGATACATAAGGTTGCTTTGTTGTATCCTTGTAAATCTCATTGAAATATCGCAGCACAGCAACGCCATCGCCCCAGGAGTGCTCAAAGTTGACTGAAGTGGTGCCGTCGGCGCTGATCAGCAGAGAAATTGACTTGTCGAACCAGCTGAAAATACACACAGATTTAAATAAGATCTTATTAAATATCTTTTGGCTTTACTCACCGATTACTAGCCTTGCCCGCCAGCAGATGCTTTAGTAGTGGCACCATGTTGGCATCCTCGTAGACGCCATCCTCCTCACTGTCGAGGCTTACACAAAATAATGCCGCATCCACCTCGCGCTGCAGCAGATCTGCATTCTTTGAGTTGCTGATAAAATGTGCTCTTGATTTTGCCCATTCATCACGTTGCGAGGCTGTCAAGACGCCCAGGGGCACACTGGCTGGCTTTCTCTCCGCATCCATATCGATAATGCTCTTCAGTCGACCCAGTATGACGCTGGGACTTACAATGTAACCGCTGCTGTCCAGGACATTCATGGTATACATGTTGCCGCGTCGCATGACAAGTATATGCTTGGAATCCGATGACTGCACCAGCTTATCCTTGCCAAGTCGGGGTATGCGTGAGGTGCCAAACAGACGATTGTACTGACTCATGTCCAGTGGAAATGCTTTGAATGCGTAAGATGCGTATGTAGCAAAAGCCTTGGGAGCTATCGCCATCCAGCGTCGGTAGTTGGCCGTGTCGCTCTTCTTGGGATTCATGTGATAAACCTCCGGTTCGAGCACATTCGCCTGCAGCGAACGCCAGAATCGCAGCGAGCTGATGATGAGATTTGTGGCACGCGTCACCTGTTGCTGATATTCCGGACGTGTATCGTTTTTCATGACTATCAGCGGATTATAGTTAAGGGGCAAGGGTACACGATCCGCGAGGTACATGTCGAACCAGGGCTGCGAGATGTAGCTGGTGTGCTTGTTGGCCTCATCGCGTTGCTTCAGCTTCGCATGAAGCTCCATGCCAATGCCCTGGCGGAACTGCTCTACCACCTGTTGCGTATGATTGTGCTCCTCGTGACTGAGCAGCGGCTGCACGGCGGCCAGAAATCGTTGGCAGGTGTTCTCCAACAACGGTATAGGCAGCCGAGGCAGCGAACGCTGAAAATAGAGCGTCGGCAACTTGGATTTTTGTAGATACTGATAATGACTGCCATGGGTTGTTGTTGTGGTTGCGCTGCGCGTTCCAGCCACAGCGACGCCTAAGCGGCTTTTATTTACTTTGATTTTAAACATTATAATTAATTAATAAATGAATAAAAAAGACGCAGCGGTAACAAAGTCCACTAGTTGACGCAAACAAGCAAAAGCAACAACAACAAATTGCATAAAAACAGCTGCTGATTGAACAACAAACAAAAATAAAACTGCGGTATTTTTTGGTATTTCTGGCAGATCACAGCTGATCGCACGCAACATGTGTTATCGATAAGTCGCCAATTGCAGTGGTTTGAGCGCCAAATTTAAATGTGAGCAACAAACGCAACAATTGCGCTTCGATTTAACTTTTTTTTTTATATATTTACAAGAGTTTATGTGTTCTTTAACCTTTCACACGGCAAACAAGGATAAACAGGGATAAACAGGGCTAAAACAATAATGTTTTGTTTGCATTTGCATAGACGGAAATCGTGTTTTGTTGGCTCTCAGTGGGTTTGCCAACCAATTGGTCGGCAAGTGCTTTAAGTCTGTTTTGTATTATTGACTTGGCCAGGTATGCCAAATAAATAAAAGACATGCAAAATTAGAAGAAGAAGACCAAATGCAAATTCCCATAAACATTTTATGCTTTGTCGAACTTAACGAGCAATCTTACAATTCGCACACGAATTGGAGTAAGCTATAAAATGTGAACCCGCAATTCTTCAAATTAAGAAAAGTGCGCTCTACTCTACATTCACGGGCTTTGGTCTGGTTGTTCATTCGCACAGTTCCATTTACATTTGCATAAAAGCGAATGAAGCCTTCTACACGAAGGATACGGGATGCGAACGCGGCTGGGCTGCAGTCAAATTGGCCAAAGTGAAATTGCTTTAATATTTAACAAGCCAACAGAAGTGCAAAAGTGTAGCGTATTATGCATACTCGTTTTGCCAGAAAGTATCCAGTGAGAAGTGCGAAATTATGCGATAAGCGGCAAAGGACTATGAATTATAAAGGACAAGAGTTTGGGGCATTTATTATCCACCTCCACCCATAGGGACCTTAAATGTTAATGCGCTTCATAAGGTCAGCCAATGAGTAATCGCTCGTACTATTAAATGAAACTTTTCATTCAGCGGAAACGTATTTACAACCGCACTTACTCAATGTTTACTCAATGTCTCTCATGTGGCATAAATATAATATTTCATGGAAATTTATATATTATAACGCAAGTAATTCAATATTTAAACGGCAAAAATACAGATGTGCACTCAAAGAATTAATTTGCATTTATGCTTGCTGATTAAATATTTATATGAATTGAATTTAACATTAAATTGGCAGGCTATTTATTTAATTTAATATTGCGAATAAAAAGATTGCATACATATTCATGGAATTATTAATAAAATTTATTAGCATTACAGAATATTCGAATATTAAATCATTGTATTTATAAAGTTTGAAATTACACTAATGTAATTGACATTATTTTTAATATGTATAATGTTATATATTTTTTTCAAGATTAATATATTTTCCAACTTTATTTTCAGCTTAACTAAAAATTAATAAATAATATTGCAGATAAATATACTAAAAAGTGAGTAAAGTTCAGATTACTATAACAATTTGATAAAAAGGGCATTTAATGTTCGGCACACCGATGTTAATTACATTTTCTTGGTATTTTTAATAACATTTATTCTGGATGTGATATTAATTAATCCCTTTCAGTGCAAGAGTCATGGTAATTCATTAAAAACACTGCAGAAAAATGACCAGAAATTGCATTAACCAATAAATGTGAACGGTTTCAACTGTCGCGGCCAGAACCAAGAAAATATATATCTCGAATATAATGTAAGAAAAAATATTTGTAAATGCAAAATCAACGTTTTCTTTTAAGAGTTCACAGCAGCACAATAAAACTTTTGTTCCTTTCGGTTGAGCAGGGACGCGAAATGGACGCCCATTTGTCAGGCCCTTAAGAAATTCCAATGCGCGCAACGAAAAGGTCAAACTCTCAAGGGATTGTGAGGTCAATAGAGAGAGAGGGAGAAGGACAGAGAGTTGGGACTGAAAACTGTCAGACAATTGTTAGTTTATATAGCCGAAAAGCGGCTTTTGAATGGTGCGAAAAACCCAAGTCAATTCCTGTGCTGATTTTGACGGGTTATTGGGCAGACTGGCAAGCGGTGGAGCAAACAATAAAATCACTTCAAAAGAATGGTTGGATAAGGTGAATCGGCAAAAAACACGAATTTTCCATTTCCACTCATGTGTGTCATACAATTGGTTTAACTTGTTTAACCACTGAGTGTGTCGCATAGACCTTGTGGTAGACATAGATTTGCATAGATGCGTCAGCACAAAAAATGTTCCCTTCGAGCTTATCATTGGCTTATCCTTGAGATGCCAAAAGATGACGCAGTCAGTGAGCAACAATTTGCATATGGAGCAGCGTCATCAGCAGCAGCTTCGACATGGATACATGCTTCAGTGCGCCGCAACGAGATTAAAAAGCTAAATCAAATGTTACTAAATCCAAGCAAAGAGCACAGAATTAAGTATACAAAGAGCAAGAAAAATGCCAGCTTGTTGTCCTGGGCTTGGTCCTGTTACCGTCTGTGTGTCCTTTGTTGCTGTTGTTACAATTTGTGCTGCAGGCATGCGAAGTCAATTTAAATTTAATTTCTCGTTCAGGGCGTGCATGACAAATAAGTAAAGCCAGTATATTAAGGCGGAATCTACAGTGCCTCACGCCAGTAGACGCCCCGCTTATCGATGTGTCGCAATGTCTGACAAAAGCTCAGTTAATGAATATTTAAAACAATTGCTCCAAACATGCCCTTAATGATTTTGTGTGTATTCGAAATATTATTATTTTGATAATTCAAAATGCCAATGCTTTAATTTTATTGTCGCCAGTGAGATGAATAATTTAGATAATTGCTAAATTTAGTGTACACTGAACTTGCACATCACCAAATATCAAATACCACACACACACACACACAAAAACACTTTGTTATTATGTTATTAATTTATGACCAGCAGACAGGAGCTGACCAGCAGCATAATTAATATACGACAGGACCTGACAGGACAGGAAGGCTGCAGCAGCAGCAGCAACACCAGTAAACAATGACAACGTCAAGGTTCAATGTCATCCAACTCCAAACAATCAATACTTGACGCAGGAGCTGCTGGTTCAGAAGTCGGGATCAGACTTGATAGAAAATGCAACATATAGAGAGCTACTTTGTTGGTTGAAAGATCAGAAATCGTATTACATTCAAGTGTTGGCTCACACATTTGAATTGGAGGGGAACCTAAGCATTGGCTAGCCCCTTTACATCCTATACTCATTAATTAGGTGTAAAAGAGGGTTATACAACTTTGCAATTGTAGGTAATAGGCAAAATAACGCATTTTTGGACATGTTTAATACATATTGATCAGTATTTATATCCGAGTCGTTGTGGTTCTGTTTAATTTCCGATACTAATCCCCGCAAGTCGATAATAATGATTTATGCGCACAATTTTTAAATTATTTCTTTAATTTTTGGCAAACGCAATTCCAATAAATATGCCGCGTAAAATTCATAGCGATCGGGTTATTAAGGATAACAGTTTTTCATGCATACAAAAATATTAATTAAAAGTATAATATTTAATAAATTTATGCCTTTATAAGCAGCCACAGCCACCTGCTTGATGTTTAAATTCTGATTTACACTGCTTGATTTAAATGTATATGTAAAAGCGAGTACAGGGTATCCCATTGTCAGGATTATAGCATTTTTACCTGTTTATATCTGAAATCAACAAACGAAAATTGAATGTTTATTCTTGTGTAGAAGGTGAAAGTTCGCTTAAGCCTTTTGTGTATGACAACAAATGGCAAATCGATGCGTAATTGTTGTATTCGCCATAGAATTAAGTTACATTTATCAATTGCAATAAATGGACTCGATTCACTGAGTGTCCTTGCAATGGAAATAAATGTAGACTAACTAGGCAAACAAATAAGCAATTTCAGACGACTAAGGTTTAATAAAACAAGAAAATTAAAGCAAATTCAGTAAAGATATTTAAAGAGCAAGTTAAATATATTAAATATACAAGACACAAAAATTAAATTAAATTTAAATACTTACGCAGAATGAACATTTATTACAAACTTAAAAAACTATTAAAATTATAATTATTAAATAAATATTTGCTGGCATATGCTTAAGTTTCAGCAAATTGCTTACAAATGCGTATGTGCCACATAATGTGGCAAGAGAATGTAGCAGAATCATCAACGCCACAGCATTTGATGGGGACCAGACAAATTACCGCGTTTTGTGCTTTGTTGAGCTTTGGGGTCTGTCAGATTGCTTAGGCGTGCCCGGCGAACAGAAAACGGGGAATACAATATCATTTTTCACAGCAGCAAGAGTATAAAGTCGGGGTAAGAGAGCGGTAAGGGTATGACGCACATTAAATTGCTATAAAGTCATCGCCCAGGAAGTGGCGTCGACATGTGCTAGAGGGAGAGAGATTGAAAGAGAAAAGGACATGTAATGCTTGCTTTTTTATAAATTTAATTTTTCACGACTCAGAGAATACTGGGTGCTGAGGGGCTGCCGACTCCAAGCTGCCTGGGTAAATGCTTGTAATTACGATAAAATTTTTTCAGACGGGGCTGTCAAAGCAGATTGAATTGTTTGCCCATCGCCAGCTACAATTTTCGTAGTGCTTTCTTATGTTTTCTTTGTTATACACTTGCAGAGGTTAATAACGTTTTATTATGAATTCTGTTACGCATTGAAACAGACGTCAGCAATCCGATAAAGAATATAACTCTTGGTAAGCAACCATAGCCTAGTCGATCTACAATATTTCAATTATACGGCGAACATTAAGTCTCAGGCTACGAAAACCTTTTTGTTAAATATAGTTGACATGGCAGCAATTTTATGCGCCGCTCTGTAAGGGTATTAAATATTTAACTAACAAAGATAACTCTTATCGCAATATTTTTGGGTTCTTTTTTTTTGTTTGTTTGCGTGTTTGCGAACGCTTTGCCAATTTTTATGGCCAACAATTAACAATTCGAGTGCGCTGGCCGCCGCCAAAAGTAGGCAACACTTTGCACATGTGTGCCGTGCTGGCCGCCATTAATCAAGATGGCGTCGGCTGCTGAGCGGAGACTACCCCCATCCATCCTTCGGCATTTTGCTCTTAGATGTCTTCTGTAATGGCCCTTAAATTGCCTGTTACACGGCAATCGTCATGAAATCGAAATGAAGGCCAAAAACGCGTACAAATAAATCATGGCAACATTTTTATGCGGCCGTCGCACTAAAAATAACAAAATGGCAACAAATTGTGCGTCAGCCATTGAGTGAAATGGCGGCCATTATAAAGCCAAATTATGCGTCATTTGTTTATTGAAGAACCAAGGCACAATTTGTTGGTTTTTCATTAAAATTATTATCGCCCGCTTTGTCGCATGCAACTATGCGGTTTATTGAATTATTTTCATCTCCAAAAATGTTGTGTTCCGTTGTCAGCCAAATTGAAAATGCCAGGGCAAAGTATGTGATTGACGTCAAAAGCCTGGCCAAAAACAAGATGAAAAAAAATAGAGAAAATCTTCGCTAGGATTTACGAGGACATGTATACAATACAGCACAAAGTGATGAGGCCTCTCATGAGCAGCAATGAGTCAGAGTGTCCTTTGAATGATTTGTTGTTAATTGGTAGCTTGGTTTGTAAATTGAAACTGTTTTAAACAGTTAGAGCCTGAAGTGGTCTATTTAATTGAAACTGTTCAATCAGTATTTCCAAATCAATTTAATAGCAAACTTAATGAAACAGTGTTTAAATTTATTCTAATTATATCCTCTTTATTTCATTGTATGTTAGCAAATAAAATAATTAGTAATTTCTAGTAAAATTTAAATTGTTATTCTCGTAGAACTATTTAATCTCAATTTAATTAACAAACCACAAATATTTTCTTTATTTCATTAAAGTTTTTAATTTAATTACAATGCATTTAGTATGCCAAGAATTTAATTGGTTTATTATTGAAATCATTTGTTTAAATTTTAATACATTTCTAAGGCATTTAGTATGCCAAGAATTTAATTAGTTTATTATTTATTAGAAAAAAGGAAACATTTGTTTAAATTGTAATACATTTCATATACACTTCTCTTGTATATATTGCTGTTTAATTCATTAAAAATATATATATACATCTCCATTCCCTTAAAATCCCTTGCGGCCATTAACAAGCATGGTTTTTCAATATACACACATAAAATATTTGTTGCTTTTACAATTGAATGAATAAAACTTAATTTCCGCAAGTGCTGGACAAAAACTGACAAACTGACCGAGGCTGTTGGCCAAACAGCAACAAATTGAAATGCAATGGCAATAAAAGAAGGACAACAAGGTAAAAAATCGAAGGAAAAATCTTACAGTCTGTGAATTACATATGCAATGGCAGTGTCCACCTTGAACGAGTGTCCACCTTGAACGAGTGTTCAGGTATTTGGGCAAACGTGATTGCCTTGGTTGTGCATTTATTTGCATTTTTACCTGCTGCAGATGTTGGGCTCTGAAAATCGTTTGGTATTTATCTAGCATCGAGTCGGCATCTGGCTGAGATTGCCGAGCAGCTCAGGAGTTTGGCATGCAAATTGAATGGTCTGACAGTTGGCAGTTGGCAGTTGAAGTGACCTGGCTCGGTCGAAGGATGCACAACTATCAAAGTGACTAATCGGTGCGTTTATTATATTATTTCCCTGGCAACCTTAAGTTGCCAATCAGTGGCAATAGTGGCCAAAGAAATCCTAAATATTCTCAAGTTTAGTAATTCTATGAGATAAATTTGAATTTGTTAAACATAGTAATTACTTACAATTTCATTTTACTTTGATACAATTTTCATTGTTTCATCAGAAAAATGAGCTGCATATTTTAGGATCAAGCATTTCAAGGATTTAAATTTACACAGCATCGTCAGACGTATGAATAATTGAATCATTTTACTTGTAATTTTGGCTGCCACAGTGTGTGCGCGTCTTTTGGGTGTGTGGGCGTGGCAAGCCACACCACCTTCTCCCCGCGTATCTGCATAAAGTTGGCTTACATTTTGCTGCCTGCAGCGGTACATGTTGCGTATTTGCATTAACTTCATGTTAAAGTCAGCTTAAAATAACAATTGAGATGTATAACGTATAAAGTTGCTGCCTTTTTATATGTTCTTGTTACTTTCGCACTTGTTGTAGTTAAAATTGTTGTTTTTCTTCGCTCTTCATTTGCACTGAGAAAGAGAAATGTGAAAGAACAGTCAGCGAATGCGAGAAAATTGCGCGGTTCCAGCAGCTTAGTATTAATTCCCAAGATACTCAAACGTAGTAAGGCTATTATGTAGTATATACACACACACACACACGCTCACACATACACATACACACACACACATAAACGGGATACACACTGTACACTGGCATCAAGTGCCATTTCGCATGAGTAAGTTGAGCGAAATTAAAAACAAGAATTGCAAGAAACTTGCGTACGTAGCGCTGTGCATAAAATGAAATACTGGCTGGGTCCTGGCAGAAGGACCTCGAAGATGACGACGCCATTGTGGCGCCAGCTGATTAAAGTGCAACAAATTAAATTAGTCTTGCCTTTAAGCAACTGTTTAAGCAAGTTTTAATGCCGTAAAGTTTTTATTTTAAGTTTTTTTTTAATAATAAGCTAAACGAAACTTATACGAAAGTTTGTCTCTCTTTTTAACATATTAAAGCAATTTTAATAAACACAAGATTTTTACCAAATGTTTATATAGTTATTTACTTTACACGAATATCACTAAAAGAAAAAAAAAAAATTAATTATTTATTGTTTTAGAAACATTTGAAAATTGTGTAAGGACATGTGCACTCTAAATTTCTCTCTCTGCTTTGATTTTATTGTTTACTTTTGCTCTCTCTTATGGCACATCAACACATAAGAACTAGGGAACTATGAGAGCATGCAAAAATGTCGTAAAATACCAGAAATCGCTAGAAGGTCGCCAAATAGTAAAAATATTTGCTAAATAAGAGAACAGGCTCCTTATAAAAATTAGGAGGGATTGAAATCTTCTAGAGAACTCTGAGAGTATGAAAAATGGCACAAAATACCAAGCGTACAGAAATTTCCAGAAGGTCGTCAACTAGTAGTCCATTGTGATTAGCTCAAACTGCACGTTAAATAAATTAAACAATTTTATTGCCATTTTAAAACACTTATTTATTTTTACATCATTAAAATATAAATTAACTATCAATTAATTATAATTATAATATATATAATTAATGTTTAAGATTTGATGATATATATATAATTAATAATTATCTTCTTTTGCTCTTCAGGTGGCCGACAAGCAGCAGGAGGGTCCCTTTTCTCAGCATATTGCAACATCTGCTGCGCATTGATCCTTGCGATCCTCACGCACCTAAAGTTTTCAAAATCCGTAAGGATTTGGCCAAATCGGATCTATTTCTCTTATCAGGATAATTCATAGCCTGCTGCTGTTAATTTGCTGTTAACCCACTGTAAACATGGTAGTTCTGTTAAGGTGACGTCACCATTATGTTACTCGGCTGATACCCTGCTGTTAGCCAAAGCTCTGAAATTAAAGTTTGCTGAAATACCAGGAAAACAGAATCGCTATTTTATAATTATATTTTAATTTTTATTAATTTCATATTTTATATTGTATATATACCTATAACTTAGAATTTAATATTAAAAGACTATTGTTTATTATGTATTTACTTATTTTAGGCAATTGATAAATAAACGTATTTTTCTTTCCTTATTTTATTTATAAAACTTTATTATTTATTTTACTCAAATGGGAGTTATTTTTTTAAAATAAGGACATTTTTGTATAGCCATAACTCAGCCAAATCAAAAAGGATATTAAAAGGATATGTCTTTTTGAACTCACAGACAGCAGAACTATGGATTGGCATTCAAGGATTTCCAGAATTTTTATGAAAATTGGCGCTCAAATTTTTGTAAGGGGGTTGTTAGCAAAATTGGTCCTCAAATCACTAAAACCGCTATAGCTCCGCCATTTCAAGGACGATTTTGATGTCCTTTGGCCAGAATTTAGTCCTTGCCTGGCGAAATCAGAAAATGTATTCCAAAGGACGAAAGTCCTTCCAGGAGTTGAGAAATAAGGATTTTTTTGTATAGAGAAAAGCGTTTATATCTCGGCCGTATCCTTGAGCATCCTGACGAGTCCTGAGGCAAACAAATTGTCTTTATGAGCACTATGAGCTGACCAAAGAACATTAAAATCGTCCTTGTAGTTTTCGAGATATTGAGGATTTTATGTTTTTGGCATGTTTTCCTTGGCGCCCAGACTGAAATTTTACAAGTGCCGGATTCTTAGATGACCCCATAATGTTTAAATGGCAATCGATAGAGTAGGTCCATGCGATCCTAACGCACCTAAAATTTTCAAAATCCGCAAGGATTTGGCCAAATGGGAGCTATTTTTCTAATCAGGATAATTTATAGCCTGCTGCTGTTAATTTGATATTAACCAACTGTAAACATTGTAATTCTGTTAAGGTGACGTCACCCTAATGTTACCCTGCTGTTGGCCAAAGTTCGGAAATTTCATTTTTTCGGTCGCCAAAGTCGCTGAACTACCAGGCGAACAGAAATCAGCAGAAGGTCGCTGCATTAAAAACCAAAAAATTTTGTTGCATACTTTTATAAAAAAAAACTATTGCATACTTTTAGTTGCGAGTAAAAGTATGCACCACAATCTTAATTTCGTAGCAACTAAAAGTATGCACCTATTTTTTATTTTTTTTAGTAGCGACCTTCTGCTAATCTGAGATTTCTGTTCGCCTGGTAGTTCAGCGACTTTGGCGACCGAAAAAATGAAATTTCCGAACTTTTGCTAGCCGCATTTAAAATCCCACAATCCTGATAAGTAAAAAATGCTCTTTCCATGTATATTTAATATTTTTTATTTAATTGTTTAAATTTAACAGCAATAACTAATTAATTACTATTACATTTAATTCCATCTATACAAAATATTT
The DNA here is from genome assembly GCA_035043045.1 of Hirtodrosophila alboralis. Classification (NCBI taxonomy): domain Eukaryota; kingdom Metazoa; phylum Arthropoda; class Insecta; order Diptera; family Drosophilidae; genus Hirtodrosophila; species Hirtodrosophila alboralis. The sequence continues at coordinate 145,653 of JAWNNH010000106.1, read as the reverse complement.
TTATAATTATAGTTATTATTATTAAATTAATTATTTGAATTTTCTTTATTGTTAATTAATATTATATTATTTGTAAAGTACATATTATATTTTATGTTTTATTTTAATTTAATTTAAATTAATATATAAACATAAGCTTAGACATATTAATATATAAAAGTTTAATAAAGTTAAATTCTTGAAGATGCAATTTGTGTATTTGTGTATATACTTGATCTGGTTTATTTGAATTTATTCAATAAAAACTTAGGTAAACTTAAACTAAACTTAGCTAAACTTCATGTTATATTTGATGTGCCTTATTTTAATACGTCAATTAAATTTTTATTTCTTTTTTATCGCAACAAATAAGTAAATATATTTTTGTTTTTAAGTTATTTAAATACAATTTTTTTTCGATTGACATTCAAGGATTTCCAGAATTTTTTCGAAAATTGGGCTTCTAATTCTTGTAAGGGGGATGCTAGCAAAATTGGTCCTTAAATCACTAAAACCGCTATAGCTCCGCCATTTCAAGCACGAATTTGATGTCCTTTGGGCAGAATGTAGTCCTTGTCCAGCCATATCAGATGTATCAGCCAGGACGAAAGTCCTTTTAGGAGCGGAGAAATAGGGACTTTTTTGTATAAAAAAAACGCTTGTATCTCAGCCGTATCCTTGCGTATCCTGATGAGTTCTGCGGCAAACAAATTGTCTCAAGGAGGACTATCAACGGTGCAAAGGACATCCATATTGTCCGTGTAGTTTCCGAGTTATAGAGGTTTTTGTGTTTCCGGCATGTTTTTTTGGCGCCCAGACTGAAATTTTACAAGTGCCGTATTCTTAGATGACCCCATAATGTTTAAATAACAATCGATAGAGTCGGTCCTTGCGATCCTAACGCATCTAAAATTTGCAAAATCCGCAAGGTTTTGGCCAAATGGGAGATCGCTGCTGTTATTATGCTAAAAAGAGAGAGACAAACATATGTATGAGTTTCATTTAGCCTATTAACATATAGAATTGATAATATTATTAGCTAATGTGATTTTTTAAAAAGTTAAATAATCTCTATAGGGTATCTTTAAGCCAAATAATCTCAAAATTATAATTGCATAATTCTTGTTGAAAGTTTCTTCAGTTACACACACGCGCCAGAATACTTGCATTTACTGTGAATGAGCCCAGTTAACAATGGCGGCCTTCATTTCAAATCTGGGCTGCATACTTCCGTTCGTCCATTGTTAGTCCTTTCGGCCATGTAGGCCACTCAGTTGGCCATTTTGACTGGCTGGAAATGCATATTTTTAGCAGTTTCGCTTAACTTGTTCTGGCACATGCATGGCACACAAATGTGCTCTGTGTGGCATGTGGAATGTGTGCAGTTTTTGGCCACATGGCCTTTTTCATTGGGCACATCCGCATAAAATATGCGAAGTTGTTTGTATCTTTGTTTTGGCAGAAGCGCTTTAAATTGCACTTTGCCTGACTGTTAGGCAGCTCAAAGGATTTACGCTTCACTTACCGCCGGCAAGCCTGCAAATGGATGACCGAAAACCCAAAACAAAGGCCAAAAAGCATAATTCACTTTCAACCGCTAATCCATTTAAGTCATGCTGAAGCTGCTTTACTCACAGCTAAAGTTGAAGTCAATGTTTTAAAATTGTTAAATTTGATTGAAATGGCTTTTGCAACTCAATTCACGGGGAGACTTGATATATTGTGTTAGTAGTGTATTAGGGCATCAATAGCTGCAGAGCTGGCACTTAAATTTACAAATGAAATATCAAAATTCCTGTGGGACACTCCTTGAGCAATGGTCACTCAATATCAAATAGTCTAAAGGACAGACAACACACACTCGTCGACTACTGTTTACATTTACGCCTCTTTGAGTTTGTTCAAAGGCGGTCAGAAACATATTAATTCCATTATGTCCAAAACAATCCCGCTAAGAAAGCCGAAAAGAGCAGCAGCAGCAGACTGCTGTGAAAAGGGCCTTTAGAGAGGTCAACGTTGTTCTAATGCGACACACAGTCGGATTTGTCAATATTGCGTATACGCAATGTGCCTTCCTAGTTGCTTTATGCCTTGGCCCGCATTGTATAAGTAATAGATGAACATGAGCGAATTTGCTACTGATTACGCATCAACTGTCAAGGGGACAAACACAGATACCCACACACAAACACATACAGACAAATAAAATCCAAGTAAGATCTGAACATGGAATGATAAAAAGCAGCAAAATTGTATTACTTTGGGCTACTTGCAATTCCATTGGGACAATATTTGAGAGGGTAAATACAAACAATATGTCTGCCATTTGTAAGCCAATATGTAGATACAACGAAGTTTCCGGAAACGTGAGCAAACATAAGAACATTTATATAAATAAAATATACTTATACATTGATGAGTTAGAAAAACATATATTAGACATATATTATTAGACTTTGATATGGATTTTCGACTATGCAACGCAGCTAAATTAATAATTACATAGCTTAACAAAATTCCCACTAACACGTCATAAGCATTTTCAAATTCCGTTGTATTGTAATCGCATTATATGCATTAAACTATTAACATGTATGATTTTGTATTGTTGAAATCTGGTTAATGATTTTGTTATGCTAACTGAGCCGTGAAAAACAATAATAACTCAAGCGAATAATATTTATGCAATATTTGAAATATATATATATATTTGTTTTCAATTATGCGCCATTTTTTCAGGCTCATTGTTTACATTACACATTTGCCACATGACACATTTGAATAAGATTTTGTAGCTGAGATAAGTGCCTGGAAATAAGTAAGATAATGGGCGTATATCCTGGTGTGGGGGCGTGGCCAGTAATGGCCCACGTGTGCACTGAGGTGGCAGTAATTAATCAGGCCATGTTTTATATTATTCATATAAATTTTAACAAGCTTTAAAAATAAAAAACAACAATTGAAACCTTTAGACAATGTTTTCTATTCATTAGCATATCGAAATAATTATTTGTTAATTGTTTTATAAGTAAGAACACTCCCACAACATTAAACCTACTTCTTTTGCCCTTGCTTAGTTAGTTCAATAAAAACATGAATAAAATCAAGCTCAAAAGAATTTTTAAAGCATTTTTAATTTCCCTAAAATTTACATTTATTCGTATTTTAAAGTAGCTGCTTTTACCTTTACTTAAACATGGTAATTTTACAGTTCTTTAAAGGCAAACAAAAGCAATGCCAAAAGGGATAGCCATGTGCAAGGAATAAAATACGAGTATTGTTGTCCTGTACAATAAAAAATCATAATGCAAAAAAATAATAATAATAATAATTCTCAAAATCATGCTGCCAAAGTGTGAGCAAAATGTATACAATACATACAAAAAGCTGTAAAAAATTCATGCGCCTCAATAACCTGACAAGCAAAAGAAAAGATGTCCCTTGCTTTTCAGAGAAAAGAAAGGCATTAAAGTGAAAGAAAGTGAAAGATAAAACTGGCAGCTAACGAAAATAGCAGCAGGACAAAAGAAAATTGCGCCAACTAACAGCAAATATGCATTAAAAATATTGCAGATTCTCCAGTTCTAGCCCAGTTCTATGAATAAAACTAGCAATTATGAGCATAACGCAAATTCCACTTAAAGCATAATATAAATATGGTATTCAAGTGGCCCAAGACTTGCCTTAAGTGGCCAAGTACCCAGTGCCTCCTCGTCTGCCAGGATAAATAAATAAAATTGATTAGAAAAGCTTCAACGAATGTAATCAATGGAACTTGGGCTGGGCCAAGTCGCTTGCCTCGTTATCAGCTGGCAATTTCATTATTTTAATGCGTTAAATGAATTATCAGTTGGCCAACGACGTCTATTCGCCGCCCCTATCAAAATAAATGGGCGTGGCACACAGTCACTGTCTGGTTGTAAATATTGATGAACTTACAGTAGTGTATATCTGATGGATATTATGGATATAAAAGGCTAAATTGAGTTGTTAGTAAATATATGTATAATCTGTATAAAAAGCAGATTTTTTCTAGCCAAACGTTTACACACTTAAAACATGACAAGTTTATTTTAAAAGTCTTTCACTGAATCAAGAAAATTAACATTTTTTATATATATTATTATATTGTGCATTCAAGCACTAAGAGTATTTACTAGTCAGTTTATTTCGACTCGAGTAAACTAACTTTCTCATTGCTTTCTTTATTTTTGCATTATATTTTGCAGTAGCAAATAATATTGTCCGCTTGTGCGAATCATCTGCATAAGTAAATGTAAAACAATTGAAATCTATGGAAAATATTTAAAATTCCGCAACTCACCGACATCAGTGTGGGCAATGACATTTTTGTAAAATAGGATACATCGAGACTAAAGCCATAATTCGTGCGCATTATCATCATTCTGATGAGTTGTCGAAATTCACGGGATTCCTCAAACCAAACACAATCATAAAATGCCTTTGGAATTCGCTCGCTCTGTAATAAAAACAAAAAAAAGATACAACAAAAGACTTTGCGACCCAAAACGAATCCATGAAATAGAAACCTACAGCCGTGGCAAAGCTCTGGCCATTATAACAGTAGATGACGATTTGATAGCCACCAGCCGCCAGATACATCAACATTCGCAATGTTATGGAGACGCTTGTGGCCTGTTTATCAAATAAAACTTGTTAGATAATATTCTAAGGGATAAAGGGACAGATGATTTGTACAAAGCCAATGCTCATTTGAAAGAGTATGAGGCCCCAGGTGAAGAGGCTGAGCAGAAACTGTATAATTATAATATGCCTGAAGCTATTGTTAAACTCCAAGGCAAAGCTGCAAGAATATAAAAATTCAATTGAGTGCGTTTATTAAATGTTGCAAGGCATTAACTTACGCTGCCACACGCTGATACTGGTAGATGCAACAGCGCATATACTCAACTCGATGCTCGTGCGGCACCAGAGGCGATGTGGAGCTCTCAATCATATGGCTGAGTGCCTTCATTAGGCCAACGCCATGCAGACAGAGGACAATGAAGAGCACATCGAAACTAATGGTACCTGATGAAGAAGTTGTTTAAATAGCTGCACAATCATTTTCACTTACTTGCCACCTACCCATGCCACATAGGTATAAAGCACAGGTCTCGAAAAACAAGGGTATGTGATAATAGGGAAAGGACATGCCCTTGTTTGTCCATTCAGGATACAGAGACGGAAACGCTGCAATGCAATGTAATCAGAATACATCTAACTCGTATTTATCTAATTTATGCAAACTCACGCAGGACAACGTCAAAATCGCCGTGGGGCAGCGTCAAATACCGATACAAACTGATGCCCAATGCGCTGAAAAAGTAATTCAAAGTGAGAGCAACGCATATACAGAGATAGAACAACAATTGGTGGCGCGTGCTGATCCAACAACGATTCATGATATTGTCCACTTGCTGACGCAGCGGCCGAGCGATGGGCAGATCTGTAAGACAAGTATGGTTAGGGTATGTATAAGTAAGCTGGGGTATATGACAGACCTGACACAGTTTCAAATAGCTCGCACTGCAGCAACAGCTCGTGACGACAGGCGCGACGCAACAGCATATAGAATTTTCGTGGCGCCCCCAGAAAGTATAGTATCTTCGCAATTGATACTACGGTCTGGAACATGGTACTTAAGGTCTGCAAAAAAAATTCAACAATTTGTATGCGTATTTTATGGCTGAATTTGTCTGCTACCTCCGTAATGCGCGGTATGTCCGTGTAGTAGCGCATAAATAGATTCCAGTGTCCGTAGAAGGATGCGAGACCACTTAGTATGAGCACCACGCTCCAGCTGCCGCAATAACCAGTGAAAAAAAGCCAATAACAAATTGCAGGTTAAGATTAGTAGGAATACACACAGTCTAAGGGCCTGGTCGTAACTCGCTGGCTTCCTGATGTTATAGCCAATTGTATAGCTGACACGTATCATCTCTCTGATCGTATGATAATTGCGCTGTTCCACAGCCTCAGCCTCGCTCCGTGAATACATGTTTCCTAATTGACAACTAATTGTACAAATCAACCCATTTATAAAGTTATTAAGGAGGCGTGTTATCGAATTCTATTAATTATTTAGCCAAGTCGTCACGAAACAAACGACTGGGGCCATGTTACGCCTTATTACGTGTGAAGCTGCACTTAATTATTGAAGAGATTCTGAAGGTATTCAGGTGGCAATTAGTACAAGAAAAAAAAACTAGAAGAGGTTCAAGTATTTGCTTAAAATTGAAAACCTGACAACCCTTCAAAAAGCTTGTTTATAAAAGCTGTAAGTCAGCAACAAAAGGAAAGTGAGCTTTTAAAAGCTTGGGGCTTTCACAAAGAGGATTTATATTTATAGCTGCTCTGTGGAGCTTTCAAAAGCTTGAAGCTTTTAGCAGGAAATAAAGCTCTAAATAAAATTATTCCAAAAGGAAATTGTAAAGCTTTTAAAGCTTTTTGAATAAAAACAAGTCATATTTAAATTTGCTCAATGATTTTTATATATTTCCATGATATTTCGCTCAATATATAGTTTTTAATATGATTTAATAAATTTGTTTTTTGGTTTTTTTTTGTTTTCTTTATCCCAACGATTTCATTTAGCTAATGGTTTGTTTGTGGTTGTATTTTTTGTGTTTTTGGTATTCACTTTTTGCTGATTTACAATTGTCGCTGACAGACTACTTTAAAATGTACAACATCGTTTAGTAAATAATTTTATAATATATAATAATTAATATTAATAACATTTTGCGTTTGTTGCTGTTGCATTGACAGCAGCAGGCTGCTTTTTAAAAATAATTTAGAAAAATAGTAACAATTTCAAACCGAAACGATTTTTGTATAAAAATTGCAGTGCCATTTGTTTTTTTAATTTTAATTTGTTTGTAAATAAAGACTAACATGAGAAACGGCGCGTTTGTGTGTGTGTTTGAGTGTGAAATAAATATTTACAAAAGTTATTATCCTGCGTGATGTTTTACAATTACAAATTAAGTTAATATGCAACGTGGAATGTGGCCATTGCTCACAAAAAATTGTGTAGAAATTGTTCTAAACGAATTTGCTTACAAAACTTTGGTTGCATCAAGCAATTAATTATAATTCTTATATATTTTTTAATTATACATAAAATTTAAATCGAATCCTTGGCATTAAGTTCGTATTATTATATATTTTACTTTTATTTTTGATTTTGGGTTTTAAGTCGAAAAAGCGGACGATTTTGTTGGCTTCTCATAATAAAATTGTTTTGTAAATTTACAATGTATTTGTGTGTGTGTGTGTGTGTATGTGCATGTGTGTGTGTGCGAGTGAGTGAATTCGTATTCCTTTACTGATATGTTTCTAAGAGGCTAATTTGCATTTGATTTCTGTCCATTTCTCGCTCTCTCAATATTTATGCTTGCGTATTCTTTAGCTGCTTCAAAAATTACATAGATTTGTTGTTAGGTATTCTTAGGACTCGTAATATATTAATTTTTATATATGGCTTACAACCAACCGAACCTAACAAAAAATTATGTTGGACACTTCGAGGCTTAATTTTATATTTTGCATCTTCACAACAGCATATTTAAATGTAAATGTAAATGTAAATTTAAATGTAAATTTAATTTTTGCTTTATTTATTTTTATTTTTTGTTTACTTTAGACAATGGCCTGTGTATATGCGTATACACTTATGTTTTATATCTGTAGGAATAATCGTTAATTATTTAATAAATGCTTGAATTTATTGGTTTAGCGTTAAAAATTTGCTTGCATAAATACTTGTTGTTGTAGAAACTCGTTTTGCTGGCCATGCGATTTGCCTAGAATATTATCAAATGCGTTTTTAATGCGAATTCAATTATAGTATATACCAACTGCTCTCTCTCTCCGTAAAAATACCAATACCAATTATTAATATCAATAGCAATTATCAATATTAATATCAATACACATAACATGGAATGTTTCGGTCACAACTTAGAGGGCGGGGGCTCACATAGAAACACACAAAACATACAACATTTTAATAATTGACTAAATATCTCTTAATGGGATCGAAACCTAACCAAAAAGTGCTTTTTTGTTGAAATATATTGCTCATGTGAGTAGTAAAAGAACAGACAAACAGAAGAGTATCAAAAATTAATTCTACTTTCAATTAAAATAGAGTAGTTACTTTTGAAGTACATTTGTTTAACTTTCAACTAACACACAGGACGCACACACATAAAAAGTTACAAAATATCACTAGGCAATATCTTAACAAAAAACCAAACAGAAATGTCATTTAATATTTAATTCTAATACACCGAAACAATCTCATTTGTCAATTACGTACATCTCATACCACTAATACGATAGTTATTTATAGGCTGAAAGCAAAATTAAAGACTCAATTTTGTAATTAATCTAATTGTGATGTAGTTCAGAAATTGGAGGCTTTAAATTTATTGTATCCTTAGGGATAACATTATGGTTTTAAAGACAGTCAAACTACAACACAATTCGACTAATTACTAATGGAACTCCTACTCGTCTAAGGATTCTTTCTAGATTCTATGATTTGCAACTATGCTCTGGGAATAGTTGTAGGGCAACAAAGCACTAACAAGAAGCCTTACTCTTACACATATGTATAAACAAACTTTTCGTAACGATTTCTAATTATATATATATATATTTTTTGTTATTTTTTTTTTTTTTTGATTTTCAACTACAATTTGCCGTGAATCAACTTTAATTATATATAGTTATATATATGCATGTGTACAGTATATAAAACGGCATGTTTTTGTCTTTTGTTGCGCGAGATTTGAAAAATAATATTATTACACGGTATTTTAGAATTGATTTGTGGCTTAATGTAAATATTTCGCGAATTGTAATTGCTGTGTGAATTTATTTATATTATTGTATGTATATATGTTGCATTTTTAAAATATGAATATTATTATTTTTCATTTGTTGACTTTCTGTTCACTATTTTATTATTCGAGAATTTAGGCTTTTCTGGTGATTTTGTCTATATGCTGCTGTAAGCTATAAATAAATGTTGCATTTACAATAGATTAGCATTAGCTTAGGGTTCTATTTACATGTAAAATGTATTCTTAGTTTTGCATTTAGGTTTTTTGTTTTTTTTTTTTTGTTAGTTAAGGTTTTTTTATATTCTGGTTTGTATTTATATAATTTTGTACGGCATGCGCGGCATAGCAACGATTTGCATTGATTTTTAATATATATATATATATATTGTATATATTTTTTTTGGGATTTTTTTTTGTTTTTTTTTTTGGTTTTTAGTTCAAGTTTCAGTTTTTGTAAAAATATTTCAACTTCTACGCTCTTCATCTGCAGTTCAAATTAGACTAGGATACTGTTCATTGCTTTTATATAATTCACATTCCATTTTCGCTAACTTTGCTATCACTTTGAGTTTTTTTCTTTGTATTTTGTTTGTGTTGTTTTGTGTGTTGGATGTTCCATAGGTTTTTGTTTTAGTTTTAGTTGTGGTTTATATAGTATAGTACAATAACTACTAAGCGCTTTTGGTGTGTGTTGTACTCACTAATTGCTACGTGGCCCCACCGCCCGGCCCACCCGTGGCTGCTGCAGCGCCTCCACTGCCGCCCTCGCCCCTTCTATCGGGCTCTTCACCAATTCGTGGCTGCAACAGCGCACGCTGTTCATCATTGGCCTCGCTCTCACCCTCGCCCTCGCCGTCACCCTCGCCTTCAGCCTCGTCCTCGCATTCGGCTTTATCCTGTGATTTGGTGGCCGCTTCCATTCCCTGCATCTGCCTTACGGGTGAGGTGAAAGTCGTCTCGGAGTCTGTGTGCATTTGAATTAAAAAAAAACAAACTATTAAAATCGATATAATAAAAGGATTTATAACAACGGTGCTACAACGAAATTTATGCTATACAATAAGCTGCGTGTGTGTGTATGTGTGTGTGGGTGGGTGTGTGTTATAGAGAGTGTGTGTGGTTGTGTTTTTGGAAGCCAAATTGCTACAGCTTCACATCGATATATCGTTAAGGATACAATTACAACAATAGGTGCAGAAGACGAAGGCTAACCAAGCTACCAACTGCATATTATATAGACTACGACTCAGGAGTGCAGAGTTTTATTGGAACAGAGAGGTATATCCGTTGCTTAGACATCTTGTGAATTGTTGCTATATAACAAAATTGTTCGCCTTGCCTGCAACTGTGAGTAGTCCTTCAGTACTGTGTATATCTGTGTCTGTGGGTGGGTTAATGTGGATAATTCGGGTAATACAGGTTAATCAGGTGTTCAGGTATTCAGGTATTCGGTTATTCGGGTATTCGGGTATTCAGAATGCTGTAGAGAGAGTTGAGTTGAGCGGCACGTTGATGATAGAGCGAGAGAGAATAGAACAGAATAGTTTGTTTTTTTTTTGTTGGGTATTCACAGCCAAATGTCTGGATTACTCAGTGACATACTCAATCAGTGAATTGTTGTCTATTGTTGCTGCTCGAAGATGAACCTACCCAGACTGCTGTCCCTGGTCTGGCTTGAATCATAGCGTCCCTCTGTGGAAGCCTGCGCAGCGGCCGAGGAGCGGGAGAGAACGGGCTTCACCTGGCGCAGTGCTTGCTCCTCGGGATAGCGTGGAGTTTGGAACTTGGTTGGCCGCGATTGCAGTGTCGCTGGTCCAGAGCGTTGGTGTATTAGGGTACGATGCCTGAGGGGTGGTGGGGATATAGACTTAGCTAAAACTGAATGAGGTAATTTATTCGGTGAGTAATCGCTGCCAGATTCGCCCTGCAATGCAAATATTGAGTTAAGTATTAAGTAAACTAGATAATTTAAAGATTTACCATGACAGTGCCATTATCGGACACGCCCGAGCCGGACATATTGTCCGCCAATAGACGCTCACTCTCGGGATCGGACAGCACACGTGAGACATCAGACTTGTTTTTCAGTATCGACTTGGAGCGCCTGTGATGCTCCAGATTCGGCGATGCATCAATCGAGTCTATCGATGAGGAATGCTTGCTTTCAAATTTGGCTGCAAAAATAAATGTATTAGTATTGGATAATCCTGTTTTCTGTTCTGTTCTCTCACCTTTGGCGCCCGCATTCTGTATGCCAAACAAACGCTGATTGATTAGTTTGGTGGCAGTGGCAATGCTCTTGCCCGGCATAAAGGCCGAGCGTTTCTTCTTGCTGCCGCCAATGCCAGCGGCAGCGCTGCTGGCTGTTGCTGCTGGACCGGCACCGCCGTCCAGGCGCACATTATCCTCGCACAGCTTGGTGTCCTCGAAGCGGGCGCGTGGCTTTGTGCTGCTCGTCGTGCTGGGCCGCATGGCCGTGAAGCTTTGCTGGAAACGCGTCTTGCGATGCTTTGGCACTGAGTTCTCATTTAAGCTGACCCGACTGCCCCGCTCTTGCACATCGAAGTTCTGATAGACATCATCCAGCGGACTGAGACCGCCAGCGGCCAGATTCCTTAATGCCGTATCGCCCGAGGCACTCTTCTTGACCTGGGCGCGCATGGATAATCCCGATGCGGAAACAGTGGGCGGCAGACCCACAATGAAGCCAGTGGAGCTGCTGATATTTGTGCCACGACACGACTCCTTCTCCAGCGGATTTATATACAGATTATCCATATCAATGTCCAGGGCGCAGGCCTCGTCATTAAAGTCGGCCGTAAGATCGCCCTGGGACAGAAACGGATGCGTCTGGCAGCTGGCATACGTGTCCGAGCTATCCACGCTGGCCAGATCGGCATTATTGTTGTTATTGTTGTTGCCACTGCTGATGGCCCCAAAGTTTCCGTTGCCAAAGAGCAGCAGGCCATTGGCATTCCCCACAGTCGTCGTATTGAAATTGTTGTTATAGTTGTGATTGAAATTACTCGCAATTGGCGCTCCATAACGCTGTGTACCTTCCAGGGGCAGGGCAATGGTCGTGGATGTGGTTGTGCCATACGAGGAGGATGTTGACGAGGACTGTGATATTATGGGCATTATGCTGGCACTGGTATATACCGGCAGCATCACCATATCCCCAGGCTGTGATGCGGAAACTGGCGCCAGCAGACCGAACTGATTCGCCTGTCGATTCGCCGCATGGTTGGATGCCGCCAGCCGCATCTCCAGGCAAATGGGCTTGTGGAAGTCGGAAGTTGGAAGCGCGATGACGCCCTCCGCATCTGTGTACTCCTTGAAGTCCTGCAAGGCAAAAAGTGAGCGTTATAGTTAAAAAATGTATAATTAACTGAAGTCAGGTCCTGCTTTTAATTCGATAATTCATAGCATAATAAATAAAAGTAGTGCACTTTGAAATAGCTGAAAATTGTTTTGTTGTTTCTTAAGTTCATTCAACATGCAACTAAAATGCAAAAAGTTAAGAATCAAACGTGCAGCGCTGCAGTTTTAATTAAATATTTTAATGAAACAAAGAAAACACAAAAAATTAAACAAAAATCCCAAAGATTTAAGAGCTTTGTTTTTTTTGTTTTTCTTACTTACCCAGTGTCGGCAATGTGCTTCGGGTATTCCAGCTCTCAATAGAGTATAAAATGATAACGCTAATTGAAATTAAAATTGTTTTTGGAATATTTCTAGCAATACATACATATAAAAAAATCAGTATATTGAGTGAAAAATAGATTTGTGCTAAATTGAACGTTTGAAATCAATAATCAATTGTTTTATTTATTGCGGTTTTTGTTTTGATCTACTTATAACAATTTTTCAAATATTTAAATAATTCATTCAATAATATAGTATGTTTGCGTTTTTGGTTTTATTTTTCAGTTTTCGTTATTTGTTTTGCTTTGCTACTAAAGTTTATGATTATAAACAAACGATGGATTTAAATCTAATTGTAATTATGTGCTTAGTGTAAAATAGAATTGTTTTAAACTCATCTCAACAAGGCCTTAAGTTTAAACACTCAATATATATATATCATACTAGATAATAGATAATAACACATGCTGCTTTGGTTTTTCTTCTTAGATTTGGTTGTTGTTTTTGTGTGTGAAGTTAAATAATATTAATTAAATTCTTAGAATTTGCTATGTCTTTTGTTTAGCTTTCACGTCACGAACGAATATATAATAATTAAATTTAAGCTAATTAACTTGTATTTGTTGTTGATGTAATTGTAATTGTAATTAAGTAAATATTTAAAGCACATTCAATGTGTGTGTTTTCAACTTTCATTTTTTTTTTGAGTTCAATTTTTTAAAATTAATTTTAGTGTAGCGGTATTCATCGTTATTGATAGATTGACAATGCCAATGCCAATCAATTAGTCAAGCTCTAAAGAATTTTGTTTTTGTTTCTATACGCTATTCGCACGTAATGGAATACATTCGCCTTGACATCCTGGCAAACCCTTTAAGTAAAAGAAATGAAAAGAAACAAAGTCAACATAAAATTGCCATATTCTCCTCTGTGGTCAATCTGTACACACAATAAATTAAAAACAAAATAAAACAAAAAATAAAAAACACAAAATACGATCTTTGTATTTTCTCTTAGACAATTGTCACAGGTGCAGAGCGTTTACCATCAGGATCAGAGTCTAGAAACAGGATCACAGATAGTAGATATCGATGGTGCCCTCCTCGATCATGCGCTTGAGTGCCATATAGTTTTTGGGCGATGGCGGTGGACGCACCAGCCTCTTCATGCTATACTCCCTGTCGTGAAATACACAAATGCGATCCTGCGAATATTTACACAGTCCTCTTCAATACAGATATATATTGCAACTGCGGGTTCTATATACTTATAGGACGGCTCAACTCCAACTACTTTGGATACTTGTAGGATTGCAGAGTACGGGGCCTATTCCAAGCATGATCTAATTACATATGTTTGTATATATAGAAGTTAAATCCGATTTGTGGCCAACTGTCCTTAAGCTAACTTTTCAAGTACGGTGCGTGTTTTTTTCAGTTAATTTGTTAGTTAAATCACAAATATGTTGCAGGTGCAGTTAAAAAGATATATACGAGTAATCGTAGTTGTTTTAAGTACACAAAAAATATAAATAAAGCATGCGGACTACACAGAAAGCAAGAGTTAAGAGAGAGCAAAGGTTGCTCAAGAGATATATATTTTAGTGACAGGACAAATAATGAGCTTGTGTGTTAAAGTAGATAAATCGATTGTCTTGGTTGTCGATTTTACCTTGGTTGTGCAGAAGCAGCATTCGAATTCCACGGGCACATCCTGCTCCAGATTGTCCATGCGCTGGTTTTGCAGGTTCTCGAGCGCCACCTGGCGGCGCAATTCGGCCACTTCCTATAAGTATGGTTTAGGGTTTTGGCAAAATGTAAATGCAAAATCGGAATACAACAAAAAAATACGAATATTTACAGGACATGCAGCATACACATAATAATATTAATAAGACAGTTAAAGAATCGCATTAATATGAAAGCTAAATGAATTTATTTTTTATACCAAATGTTGATTTATTTAAATACACATGCACATGCAGGAAAATACAATCTCAAAATTGTGCATTGCATTTTCGAAAGCATTGCGAATATTTTTGTTTGTTACGTGATTTGTGTTGTATGCAATACGATTAGTAAGTACACTATTTATAAGTATTGTATTGTGTCCAAAAACTACAGCTGACAGTCACCTTTGATTTGGTCGTCAAACATAAAAAATTGAAGATATTTTCTTAAGCAAGCTAAATGAACTGTTCTGAATGTGCTCTAAATGCGCTTAAACAATCTGTTTTGGATTGGTAAGGCATTGCTATGTTTTTTTTTAAAAAGAGTTGTGCTTAAATATATTTCAATTAAATTTGCAGTCGCACTATTTATTGTCCTACGTGCAGGCAACACTCGCCCGCAGCCCAGAATGTTAGGAAAACGCGACAAAACGCATCTCAATATTGCAAACGAAAATGTAGAGACGAATTTGGATGATCTATCGAATCGCCCTAGCTGGAAATCAAAGATCGATGACGAGGGTAAATCCTTTCTATTTAATTGTCTGCTTTTCTAAGCTCTTAATTCCACAGGCTTTGTTGCCAATTCAGCGTGTGAGGCAATGCCTCAGCCATGTGAACCAGCCACCAGTTCGATAGCCCCGCAACAGAATCGCAACATCGATTGCGATCCACTGCAGCAGGATATCTTACAGCAGCAACTGAACACATACCAGCAGCAGCAACCAGAGCAACAACAACAACCTCAGCAACAACAACAACCAATGCAGCAACAATGTCCACAAACTGACGACTCCGAGCAGCGGGCAATTTGTTTGCGGAAGTTGGTGCAACATTTGTATGTGGCACAGGCGCGTGTTCAGCTGGAGGCGACCGAGATACACAAGGCACAGGCTGTGGCCACCTCAGCGCAGTCTCAGCTCGAGGATTCCGCCAATCATGTGCGCACCATTACGGCTACCCTGCACAATGCACAGCAGGAGGTGGCTGCGGCTGCCATACGCGCCCAGATTGCCCAGTTGCAGTTGGCGGCACACGATCAGCTGCTCTTTGCTGCTCGCCAGGATGTGGACTCGTTGTCCTCGCAAGTGGTTGGCCTGCAGGCAGCCGAGGGTATTGTGCAGCCCAAATTAACTGTGGATCTGCATGCGCTGCTCGACAAACTGCGTCAGCCCTTGCAACACTTTGATCGACCCACGCCGGTGCCAATGATTATCACCTTGCCACCATTGAACGAAGGTCCAACGAATCTGGAAGGCGATGGTTTAGTCTTTGGCAATGAGGTTGCTGGTGCTGCTTGGAAGCAGGAGCGTCATCCTGGTAGCAACAACAAGGTCATTGAGAAACGACACAAGAAACGCGTTGCACATAACTATAGGCAAACTTAAAGCTTCCTATTTCCTCCCTATATATATTTTATAATTTTTGTCAGTTCTCTATTGTAAAAGGATATATATTTTATTTAATAAATTTTGAACCAATTTCCCAATATGTCAGTGCTTTGGTGTAAAGGATAAAGTAGGGTCTGCTATTTAATATTTTCTTTCTCTAGTCCAATGAGCTCTATATATTCCTTATCGATTTTTAATGTTTGTAAAAATTTTCTTAATTGTTTCTATAACTTATTAATGGCCCCGATTCACTATCTCTACAAATACTTTCTCTATTTTGTAGTATAGAAATATCTTCTAAACTGTTTCTCTTTGGTTCTGAATTTCCTGTTTGTGTCATTATGTTGAGTTCTTTGTTAATTGTTGATGATTGTAATGATAATAACTAGCTGCTGCAGTAAATATTTACAAAAGATTATAAATAAATTAAATTGAAAGGTTAACCTATGTTTTAAATACTTGTAAACCTTTCAATAAATGGGGAATTTAACTTTTAAACTTGTTCACAGTTGCGATAAAAATTTAATTTGAAATTAACAGTATATTTTTTCCCAAAAAGTATTTAAATATGAACATTAAAATATTTACAAATTTATGTACATATTTAGGATATTTCAACAAAATAAAAATGTTGAAGTTAGAGTACACATTTATTTATAATACAAAGACAAGGTTTAAGAGTTTTGACTAATTTCCATATATCATTAATCCAAATGGATTCTATTCAAAAATTTATATCAGTTACAGACCTTTGAGAATTAGTTTCTCTACATGCTTCAATATTTGAAGAATTAGTTTCAGACTTTATACTGATTACTGCAGTCAACTAAATATGTGAATATGACAAAGAGTATAAGGCCAAAGATAAACATGACAATATCAAAAACTGATAATAATAATACAAATTGAAGAAAATAAAAAAAAATATATATATACATATATATACGAGCATTTATGCAAATTACTTAAAATTAAATGCGCTCATATTCATATTGATATGGAGAAGTTGTATACATTCTTAAAATGCAAATATTATAGCTCGAATTTCATTTTTTGGTTTATTAAAAAAACAAAAGAAGTTTAGCATTATGTTCAGCCGCTGAAAATCAATCCAGTTAAAATCATTATAGTTTTTTTTTTTGAGTTTTGATTTTTTTTAACAATAAAATCGAATTGGAAATTTTGATAGATATTAAAGAGTATTAGCAGTGGCAATAGTATGCATTAGAGTAGAGTAGAGTAGTTTGAGTTCTTTGTGTATACTTTGAATGTACCTCCTTACTGCGTCCCCGTAAAATCTAAAAGTTGAAATGTGTTTTTGTTGTTATCGAACTTTATTATAAAGCTAGCTCTCGCATGTTGGTAGTAGTAAGTAGTTTTTTTAATTGTGTGAATATCAAAATCAAAAAACATGAAGCAAAATTTCAAAATTAAACTAATTACTAAATTCTACTCAAATTCTTCGCCGATTTGACACAACTCAAAATTAAGTTAAACTCAAAAAATGCTGCCCTGATATTTTGGGTTGATTTTCAAAACATTACAAGAGTTGAAAACCAAACGGGTGATAAATAATTATATATATATATATATAGATTGTATAAGTATATATAGTATGGTAAGTGTATTGTTTACAATAGTTGAAATAGTTTAGCTCCAGTTAACGGCTTCACATTTACTAATACATAGTTACGGTTTAAGAACTTTGAAAACATTAAGATATTCAAGATATATACGAGCACTTGGCTTGGACTACACACTTAGTCGATAAACCCCAGATCCCGGCACCCGCACTTACCCCGGGCGTTATCATCATCTGTATGGGCAATCCCTTCTGGTTCGACGCTATGGTCATCGCATCCTCCGCCTGTGGCGCAGCCCCCTCAGCTGCTGTCCCTCCATTCTCCTGGGCACCACTGCTGGAGGTGGCCACCGCCGTTGCCGCACTTGAGGCTGCCACCATGGCCAGATTATTGGCCACACCGCCAGCTTGCAGCTGCACCGCCGCCGGCTGTAGCTTCTGTTGCTGCTGTTGTGTCAGCAGCAGCGCCTGCTGCTCCCGCCTGTAGCTTTCCATGGCCATCATTGAGGTCTGTCTGGCGTTGGGATTATCAAAGCTGTAGGGCGGCACGGCATCCTGTTCCGAGCTAGAGCCACGTCGCTGTGTGAGAGAAAGAGTTGAGGGGGAGTTCAGTTAAATAAGGATTAATTTAGCATTTATTATGAAACACAAGTTGTATTTATTACTTTTCCTTTGAATTGATCTGAAACTATTACCGGTGATTTTGTAAAAAATTAATATTTGTGTTTAAAGTTACAGTGTGATGTTAATTTTAATAAGAATGCTAACAGACAGAGGGCGGCAAAATCGAATTTATTTATATATACAGCACTGATTGTCTCCCAGAATAAATAATTAAATTAATATATAAATGTTTATCAAAAAAGTGTAGGTCATCATCAATTGAGAATGACTGGACTGATTTCGCTGACCCCATTTTTTTTTGTTGTTTGAAATTACCAGAAAAAGAAGGTTTCTAGAAAAGAAAATTTTTGAAAAACTTTCCGAAAAAATTGCTAACTCCTTAACAGATGTACTGACTGTAAACGTATATAGCACAGTTAAAATCTACAACACTCTGACAATCTTACAACAATCACAGTTGGCAGTATTTTTAAATTAAATATGAAAATCACAGTAGGCCAATTTTTTTAAATGAAGAAGAATTATTTCATATTATTTAAACGTAGTGGAGATAGTGCTACTTTAAATAATTTATATGACAGAACAACGTTTTCCGGATCAACTTAATATAATTTTTTGTATTTATGTTTTTGGAGGAAGGGCGTAAAAATGTATGTCGGGTATACTGGTAAAATATACACAGGTATTTTCTTAATCAAGTTTATTTTAAACTTTTCTCTTGCTATTTTAAAAAGTTTAATTATCTGTTATTTTGATTATAAATAAATTTGTAAGACAGTCACAACTGTAATGTCCCTTTCCATTTAATTATTTCACTGAAGACTCCAATAAAAGGGAAAAAATAATCTTATTGCTCTGAAATAGTTGTAACTTTATAACCTATTATTATTATTTAACTTATAATTTTAATCACTTCAGACTACACTAAATTTCTGAATACATTTGTCCTTTTTTTTAGCAAAACCACAAAATGTTATAGTTTTTATATTTCCATTATTTTTCTTTATATATTTTTCAATTAAATATTTGCAAATCACTTACTTGTTGCAAGTTGGAATTTCGCAGATTGGCTACGTGCTCGTAGTTCTTGTAGCAGCCAGTACCTGTGGTGGCAGGATTCCGACCGCTGGTCGATTCCCCCTCGGTGCTGTTGCCATCCCCATCCGTTTGGGAGAGATTGTGTCCTGTGGGCGATCGGCGTAGCGCGTGGGTTAAACGGTGCCAATTTTTTAGTGAACGTGTGTGACTTTCGCGCTTTTCTGCATTTGCGTGTGTGTGTGTATTGTGTGTGCGTGTGTGTGTGTGTGTGTGTGAGTGTGTGGGTGTGTGGGTGTATATTTCGGTTTTTGGATAGGTTGTTATTTATAATATTTATTAGTGTGTGGTTTCGCGACACGTTAGTTTTGTATTTGTATGTTGTTTCAATTGTTTTATATAAATATATATTTTTTTTTAGTTTTTATGGTTTTTATTATTGTTGTGTCACGCAAAAAGCCATGAATGCATTTTGTCGCCATTTTCAAAACATTTTTATATAGATTAATATTTTTTGATTTTAATTATATTTGGTTGTTCGCATTTGTTTAGCCGTTTTGCAATTGTCAGGCGCCATGTTTTGAATTGTTTTTGTTTGTTTATGATTTGAGTAGAGCATTTGGGGATTCGTTTTATTGTTGTTGTGGTTGTCGAGAGAGAGAGCGTAGTAAATGAGACGAAAATTAAATTAAATGGAATAAAAGAAAGAGATATATATGCATTTTTATGAATGTCGTTAAACGATTATGTTAGTATGTTATGGACTATTTGTTAAAACGATTTTAGTTCTTATGACAACGACGCTGACGACGACAACGACGACGACGATGATGACGACCAACAATATATATATATTGCACACGTTATCGAGTAAGTATTTTAGTAGTTAAGATACAGTAAAAACAACATTGAACGGTCAACAGTACGACGAGATAGTATAGTATATGGCATGTATATGGTTATTTAATTGGCTATATATTTACTGCATGTTTCAATATTGAATATAATTTGTATTATATGTTATACTATCTATATAAGCTATATGTTAGTATGTAGCTAATATATGTAAGTATGTTATTAATGTGTGTGTTTTAAAAAAACAACATTTAATTTTTAGGGTGAAACTAGAAACAAGTAAATGTGACAGCTATTAGCTAATTATTATGTTAGTTAGTTAGACAACGAAAATAATTTTGACTTTATATAGAGATCATCGTCTATCTGTTTAAAATAAATAATTCAAAGTTATTTTTATCAGATAGGCAATAATCTAATGAATATAAAGCCCCATATAGAAAGTTTCACTTTAAAAAACAAAAAAATGTTTTATAATGTGCTCTTAACTGACAGGAAAATTAATAAACTGATCTAAACAGTTTGAAAAAAGATTTTAGACGCCTTGAAAATGGTTCTATTAAATTCTATTATTAAATTCCCTAAATTTAAAATTTCTATATTTTAATTGGGTTTTTTTGTGAATTTTTTGAACGTGTGATAAACATGAACTAATGGATTAACTTAGAATTATGTGTTGTGAATGATTTGCTCTAACAAAGTCGGCAAAACAAATGTACGAGACAATACAAGCTCAGTTTGCTTATATTACATGGCAATTATTGCATTTTATAGACAATTGACTGCTGAACAAAAGCACATTTCATGGTTATTTACGCAAACTCATGTTTCTGCTAAAATGGCTATAAAGATGCTTAACTGAAAAACAACACAAAATCATGATGAACAATCTCTCACCAAATAAATTGTATGAAAATGAATAAGCAGAGTATAAACTGTTTATATTTATTTTTATATTTATTTTTTTTGCTGTATATATTGTTTATTGATATTTTGACTTCATTTTAAGTATGTAAATGTAGGGTTATAAACAAAAAATTAATATTGAACAGGAAAGAAAAGGCTATTATCGGCAAGCCGAAGCTATATACCCTTGCAATGGAATTCTAAGAAAATTTTAAATAATTTTTTCATAGAAATTGTGATTGTTTCTATGGAAGCTATAAGATATAGTGGTCCGATTTTATTCAAACTTAGTTTGATGGTACAAATTGTAAATACGCATTGATATGCCAAGTTTGGTTTTTTCTATATTGAAACACAATAAAGTTACTCTTCTATTGATCCTACAAAGCTATATGATATAGTGGTCCGATCAGGCTGAATTTGGCATACAAACTACATACATTATCAAACTACATCCGTGCCGGGTTTCATCAAGATAGCTCAAAGATAAAGCCAAAAAGTAAACATAGAAACAGACAGACAGACGGACATGGCTATATCGACTCAGCTTGTCATCCTGACCAAGAATATATATACTTTATGGAATCGGAGACGTTTCCTTCTATACATTACTAATTTTCAGACAAAATTATAACACCCTTTTGCAAGGGTATAAAAAGTCTTGCTAATGTTGATTAGACTCTTTTCTCATTTTTAAGAACAAATAAAAAGCTTAAATTAATTGAGCAACAATTTGATTGTTTACCTTTTTCAATGGTTTTTTATAGGATCATGGATAATATATATATATATATATATATGTTATAGTTCAAGGCTTGACAAAGGAGCACAATTAAAGCAAATCGTATATATATTTTTGGAAATTTGTCAAACATTCAATAATACATATATGTAATTAATTACGATTGTAAATATGCGCTGGGCATGAAATACAAAGTGTTTGTTAAATGAAATACAGCATATTAGGTTTTGGTTTTATTGCTAATTCACAGACACACACAAAGTTGACGTTGATTACAGTATAGTACGAGTACAGATACAAGTTATACAATTGTATTAGTACAGACAAAAGTATTTTGATATTAGTACGAGTAATTGTAAATATAAATATATAGTATTGTTATGTATGCATGATGTTGTTCATACATGTCTTGAGCATAGAGTTTCTATACGATTAGATGTTGATTAATAGATAGATAGATATTTAGATGCATGCAGCGTTTTTTTTTGCGAGCAGATACAGACACGGAACTCCACTCTGACGCTTTAAGTTTGATTAATTAAAATAAAATGTTAAATTAATAAATAAAGGTAAGGACTTTGGTGTACACACAGACACGGAACAATAAGTGTTTATTTAAGGACAAACAATAAACAAGTCTTGAAGTAAAAGGCACGTAAAAGGCTTTTATTTTTTTTGTCGCTTGAATTCTAACCTGATCCGAATAATAACACTATTTATATGCAATTAAGAGCTGTGCACAATGATAGAAAGATTTGAACAATATAGTATATATATATATATTAAATTCAAATAAATGCAAATCAAGAGAAATCTTTATCCAAATCTCTATCAACTGAAATCAAAGATATATATAAACAAAAAGACCAAACGCAGGGGAAAGAAATATTAAATCACTTGTTAGTTTTTCACATATGGGCTTTATATATTTTGTATAACTTCATTTAACTGCTCAGCGCGTTTTAGCTTAGATCTACAATATTTTGTTTTAACACTTAACAAAACTTTGCTCGTGCTTACATGCTCTGCAACTGCTATGGATAAATAGATACTTAGATAGTCTTACGAGTACACATCGAGTTTATTGTTCCATTTTTGGAAAGAAACATTAAAATATATATTTTTGGTTGCTGCAAACTAAGCGCGTTATGCTTTAAATAAGGCATTTTTTCATCATTCATATTATTTATTTATTTATTTTTATATTTATTTTAATATTTATATTTTTATTGCTGTTCTGCGTTTGATCTGAACTTTGACATATGCATTGTTTAGGAACATTTTGCCTTCATTTTTGCTAAGTATCAATTTATAAATATATATTGAATATATTGATGCACGTATATATATATAGCATGTTTGTTTACATACAATTTTGATGGCCATATTGTATATGGCGCGCTCTCTAAATTATAAACTAAGCTTAGTCTCTTTCGGCTACAACAACTAATTTCATAAATAAGGCTGACTTTTTTGCATTAAATGTGGCTTTATTTATTACTGGCCCAGGATCAGTACTACAGTAATTCTTTATCTGCATACAACTTTGGAGGGATTCTCAATGTATGTCCTTGCAGGTGGAGAGAGAGAGAGACTATTTGGTCATTGATTTTAAAGATCGGAAAGATGTTTTTCGAATTTTTGCAACTGTCGAACTTAAGTACTACAATAGTATATCAAAATGTGGCTGCTCAAGAATTAAATACATTATGTTGCCTGCAAGGATATATATAAGTTTCGGTATACCGAAGATAGTTCATCTTAATTTGTTGTTTTTGGT
Organism: Hirtodrosophila alboralis; assembly: GCA_035043045.1. NCBI lineage: Eukaryota > Metazoa > Arthropoda > Insecta > Diptera > Drosophilidae > Hirtodrosophila > Hirtodrosophila alboralis. The sequence continues at coordinate 122,290 of JAWNNH010000106.1, read as the reverse complement.
ATTATCTTGTGCTCAACAAATGCCTGGGAATTTTCATTTTTTGCTAGTATAGGCCTAGTTAATAGCTACGTATATACTAAATTAAAATTGTGCTTACGCGGATTGTTTTTCAACGTTTTTTTTTTAGTTTTGTTTTTGAGTTTTGTTTTGTGTGGCGTGTTGTCAGCAATTTTTGGAATGGGGAAACTGTGCATTGGTCCCACACTCCGTTCGAGGTAGCCACAACACACACAGAGGCACGCTGCCAAACAATTTACATACACAAGGCTCTTGAAAGTTTTGCTTAGTTTTAAATATATAAATATAATAGCGCAAAGTAAAAGTATAAATGTGAATTTGAAAATAAACAAATTAACTAGCTGCTGAAAAGCGCAATAAAGTCAAATACAATCATCAGCAAATTTGAGCAGTTGCGAAACCGAATGTATAGTGTTATCGATATATTGTTATATCGATACATTTCTTTTTTTCTTACGACATTTCAATAATATTTTCAAGTGCTGATGGCATTAGATTAGCAAAACTTTCAATACTTTCAGTACAGTTCAAAAATTAGAAGTAGCCAACAATGCGCACGCGTAGCGAATGGTTAACGCTGCGTATGCGCAATGCGTGTGCATTAAGTTTACAAGCAGCGGCATGTGTGTGTGTGTGTGTGTGTATGAAGTGAGTCTGTATGTGTGTGTGTATTTGTATCAATGGCGCCTAGAAGCATTTACATTTAATCACAACATTTAATTTCGATAGCCTTGCCTAAACGGAAGTACATAATTAATTAATTCATTTTCAATTATCATTATCATTATCATTTTGATTGATTTGCAAATGGCAAACTTTGGAAGCCAATTTCTAAACTAGCACTAACTATGAACAGTGAACTGGATTAGCTTTAAGGAAGTACTTGGTTGTCTCATACACATTTACAAATAACATTTCGCTTACACTTTTGGGCTAAGACTAAGTTTGTGTGTCTGTTGTGGGGGTGTATATATGTGTGTGTGTGTGTGTGAAATGTGTGTGTTTTAGTTGGTACATAACAAGTTGCATTGTCTAATTTACATATACAATAACAGTTTAGCTTTACGATATTCTCATTAACTATTTGCTAAATTTAGGCTTAGTGCGTAACGTTGCTCTGCATTCTGCATTCTGGTTCAATTGGGTACGGTTGTTGTTGCTGTGGTTGCACGCTCGGCCAACTGTTCCAACTGCCCCCAGCTGGTGGCACACATCTAACGACTGTCCTCGTTGTCGCTGGAGCTGTTCTGTTGCTGGGCGTCCCGCTCCTCAAGCAAACTGCGATTCAGCTCCTGAATCCGGGCGGACAGCGCCCGTCTGCGGGGTGTGCCGAAGGATGGCAATGGCGGTGGCTCAATCAGTGTATTTTTCTCGCCTGGAGAATGCAATTCAATTCCATTCGATTTGATTCCAGGATTGGTTAGAAAGTTGTTTGTGTGATTAGCAACAAAATTCAAATGGCAACCAAAGTGCGTTTGTGTGTCGGTTTGTATAAATGTGTGTGTGTGGTGTGTGTGTGGTGATATTGAGAACGCGTTAAGTTGTTTTTTTTTTTTGGTTTAAATTGGTTCAACAATGTTTAACAATGTGTGTGGAAAAGTAGAAAAAGAAGAGCAGAGAAAAGAACAAGTTGTAGGAATACATTGAAGCTTAGTTGATTCTTCTTCAATTTAGCTTTGAGGATAGACTTATTTTTGTGTTCAGTGTATGTATTGTATCATTTGTTTTTTTTTTTTTTATAAATAATTTTTTTTAATTGTTATACAAATTTGGATTTGTTCGTATGCACAAATAACTCTATCCAAGGCTTTGTTTGGTTCGATTGCTAGTTTTATTTGCTAAATTATAAACTACAATTGTCTAAGAGAATGATTATATAATATGCATGGTATATATGTTTTATGTAATCAGCACTTGAAAATTCACTAAAATGTACTCAAAAATTTATAGTTGTTTTTTGTAATTGATATATATATTTAAAATTCGAAATGGCAACTCTAGATTGAACATTCAAATTTGCTATGTATTGCTGTGATAATAGTTTAGAATAAAATCAAGCTTAGCATATCAACAATTTCAATGGCCTTGGTTGGTTACAAAGAAACTTATAATAATAATTTTGTCTTGGCAGCATATGAAATAATTTTTCAAACTAATTTATGAATTAAGCAAATTGTACGTACAATGCAAACTTAAATTAACAATGCAACAAATCTTACAGTAAGTACTATAATATAATATTACTTTTTTAGGGTCTTTTTGTACTCGTTAAGGTAAGAATTTTTATAAAAATAATTTGAATAATTTTCACTTAAAGTATTGCTATTGTTGAACAGTACTTATATACAGACGCCTAACTACTTGGGGATTTTATTTTATTTTATAATTATTTTCAATGTAGCCCTGAAATTCTATTCCAATAAGTGCAGGGCTACAATATAATCAAGCTACCAACTTAAGGAAATACTAATCTTTTTTGGAAAATAAATATATATCTAGCCTGTGCAATTGCGTTTTGTTTATTTATTTATGTATATATTACATGGAAAGTGACTTAAAGAGAGAGAAAAAATTATAGTAAATGTTGTAGTATTACGAGTATATATATATATTTCAGTAAAGCTTGTGTGTTTAACTAAGTTGGCAATTGGCTAAGTCGTTACGTAAGCACTAGGCATAAAATTTGAAAAGACTACAACTTGTAAGGAGTTGAGTTGAGTTGAGTTTTAAGTGATTAATTGCTCAATTGATTGCTTGATTCGCTACGTATACGCAATGTTAGTCACCTGGAGCGCTTTGCACATCAAGGGTTTGCCTGCCTATATTGGGGGTACTTTGTCTTTTACCTTTCGGATGCACAACATTTGTTTGCTTGCCTAAAATTAGACAGGGCGGAGTTTTGTACGTAAATGTTAGCAATTTGGTTAGACAGAAATAAATAAATATATTTTGTTGTGTGTGTGTGGCAAGTGTGCACTTTTGAACTTTGTACAAGTGTAATCCCCGCTAACTTCTTGTTTAAATGCGCTAAGCACTAAAGCAATTGTCTAATTGACCATTGTGGGTATGCCTGTGGGTGTGTGTTAGGTGTGTGTGTGTATATATCGGGGGCTTAGCATTGGATTTAGAACCGGCGGCAGTTAATGTCCGCTTGGGCTTCAGGCAGGTAAGGCCTAACTTAAAAGTAATTCAATTTGCTTAACTAGTTTACAATTAATCAAATTCCATAAATGCTTACTTAAATTAATTTTATTAAATTGCCCGAAAATTTCTATCAAACGGAGCAGCAGTCTATATATTAAATTTTATCGAATCGACTATTTAATGCTATTTACACGCCTTCATATTGACAGTTGAAAATTATTTGATTTTTTTTTATAAAGAAATCAATATGAGAAGCCAAATGCATGCAGCATATGAAAATTATAGAAAATCAAAAATATATTTAAATCAAAAATAAATGCGAGGCAAACAATTATGTATTTACAAACAAATATATATATAAATATATATAGATATTGGTGATATAAATTAAAAATGTTAGCTTGGGATAAGATAGCATAGCGAGGCATACAGACTAAATAGCTAGGACGAGCTACAGCTTAGATATATATAATATATATTTGTTAATACACAGAGCTCAGGCGATGTAGAGTTTGTAGCTCTCAGTTAATTGCGTGTTTTTTTTGGTGGTGTCACTTACCTGTGTCAACAATCACATCGATGAGATCCATTGATTTGGCGAAGGCATCTTTAAGATTGATATGATGGAAGGAGACAATGCTACCCTCGCGTTTGGCACGATCGAGCGCCTCGCGTCGCTTGAGGGCCTTCTCGCGTCGCATCTGATTCTTATAAAATTCAGCAAAATTGTTAACGATGATGGGAATAGGCAAAGCGATTACCAGAACACCGCATATGCAACACACAGTACCAATAACCTTTCCCAGTGCAGTAGTGGGATAGATGTCCCCGTAGCCAACAGTTGTCATTGTAATACCCGCCCACCAAAATGTTTCCGGTATTGAAACGAATTTAGTATCCTTTTCATCCTTTTCGGCAAAATATGCCAGCGAAGAAAATATGAGAACGCCCATGGCCAGGAACAGCATTAGTAGACCAAGTTCCTTATATGAGTTACGCAGTGTAAAGCCTAACGACTGCAGGCCCGTTGAGTGACGGGCCAGCTTAAGGATTCGCAGGATGCGCATGATGCGGAATACTTGCACCACCCGGCGCACATCCTGGAACTGGTCCGTTGCATTCTTATTCGTTTCCAATAAAAATAACGAAACAAAGTATGGGAGTATTGCCAATAGATCGATTACGTTAAGGCCGCCCTTAAAGAACTTCCACTTGTCCGGTGAGGCGCTAAACCTAAGTATGTATTCTAGGGTAAACCACGTGATACACACGGCCTCAACCATTGCCAATTGCGGATTATCCTGTGGTGTACCATTGTCAATGTGTTGTAGTTGTGGTAGGGTGTTCAACGTCAGGGCTATGGTAGACAGGACTATGAATAGTATGGATATCACTGCGATAACCTGTGAACGGTAAAGAACAATCGAAACTTTGTCGAGACCATCATCAACAACAACATCACAACGATTAAGTATGTATATCTATTTAATTAATCAAACATACAACGTTAAAACGTTAAAACGTTACAACAATCAGCGTTACAACTTGCATCGATTTTCATTCATTTTCAGGACTCGGATCGGTTCGGTTCGTTTCGCTTCATTTGTTTGTTAATTTTCACTTAGTTTTTGGGAACTTGAAGTTGATGGAGCTTTTAAAATCTTTCGATTTTCAATGTTACAGATTAAAGCAAACATTCAGTTAGCTTAGCGCAAAACGTTTAGTTTTTCGGGTTTTTTAGAAAACCGTCTCATAGATTGTTGTTGATATCAGTCAGATATCTGATTGCTCTCGTATCTAAGATAGGGTTTCCTGTTGGGTTGCATTTAAAGGGTATAACATTCCTTCATATTTCTCTTTCTGATGGTACTTAACAAAGGTACGATATGTGAAGTATATTATTTTGTAATCCTTCTTCATCATCATATAAAACTGAACAATTTAAATAAAAATAAGTAAATTAAATAAAAATTTGACTCAAGTAAAAATCAACTAACTCAGTTTATTGCTGTCTGCAGCAACTTGTTGTTGTTGAAAGGAGTTTGATTTGAGAAACCAGCACAGGACAGACAACTAAATGTTAAAATCATCTCTTTTATTGTGTATATATATATATTTGTATGGCTGTGTAGTTGTGATTGTTTCAGTGTGGTTGTGTAGCTGTGTGGGTGGTTTGCGTGTCGTATGATTAATTTTGTGGCTAGCGCTGTTAGGGATGCGCTTGTACTGAGCTTCACAGAGGTGCCAGCTTCATTAGTTTCTAAATGTGTGTGTGTATTTGTGTGTGTATCTGTGTTGGACATTAGACATGACGTAACACAAAAACGTAAGACATTTACGCAATTAATAGCTACGCATAAAGTTGAGAGAGATAGAGATAGAGAGAGAATTTGTTAAATGTTTATTAGATTGGCTTCTTTGGTTTAGTTGGTTGGGTTACGGGTTAGTTAGTTCCGTGTTAAATAAGAGACGCTACCATCGGGTCTGCAGTCGACATTTATATTATCAATTTATCAATGGCCAAAACGCTTTGTTCTACATTGTGTTTTTTGTTGTTTGTTCGTTTCGCTGTCTGTGTATATCGGAGTATCGTAGTATAAAACGATGAGTTTATAAACTGAATGAGGAAATTGACAAAATTACAAGTACAAAGTACACATAGTTGTATATGTAGTCAAAGTAAGTACGTACTAGCATATTACAAAGAAGAATTCAATGCATAATAACTTTCGATTCAAACGAGCTAGAAATTACGATTACTTATACTAATGGGAACTAAATCAAATCGAAATCAAATCAAAATTAAATCAAATTATATTCGTATGTTATGTATATAACCAACAAATAATTGCTGTACAGCAATTCAGTATTGTAAATCTAATAAATTTTGTAATTTATGCACTCGTTAATTAGTCAAATTGTGTGCGCAATTATTTTGTGGTCATATATATAAATCAATGCATAATGTAAGAAACACATAAACAATTTTCAAAAAAAACTATAGAATTTTTAATTTTGTGATTTTAAATATTTCATGTAATTTACTAAGAACTGCAAATTGCAAAGGGGCGAGGCAGTGGGGGGCTGAGCTGGGCTGGACCGAAGGTCAGTTCATCTATTTTGCTATTTTGCATTTTGCATTTTGAAGTGGCCAAATGTCAAAACATTTTGACAGCAATGAGTGAAATTTCAATTTCAATTTCAATGCCAGCAGCATTTCAATTCTAACAGGAAGAGGAAGAAACCTCTGATTGCCACATTAGGTCACATTTTCTTATATATATGTATGTTTGTGTGTGTTTGTGAGATTGTTGTGTGTGTGTGTATGTTAGACTGACATGTGACTTGAGGGGTAGAGAGGTAGAGAGAGAGAGAGAGGGGGGGTACTTCAGCTGACACAATATTAAATTGAGAAACCTTTTAAACAATTGACAAAATTGCTTTTCTGGTTTATTTATGCCCGACTACACACACACATCAATGTGTTCCATATGTTTCTATGTGTATAATTATGTACTGTGTATGTGTGTGTGTGTGTGTGAATGTTGGCACTATATAGCTGTGTCCAGATCTACCATAGTAGGCCACTGTACGCAACCACGCATTATCTCTTTACATTCGCCTCAATACGAGTATTACGAGTAAATAATTATAATAATTTTGCATGGTACCATTTTTTTTTAGAGGAGCGGGACTGAGGGGGCGGGTTTTAAAGTTGTTTTGTGTCTTCACTTTTGTCTTAGCTGGCAATAATGCTAGATTATTAAGTATTAAAAAAAATAGGTTTATGTTTAATGACATACTACTAAGAAATAGTTTAAGATAATAGTAAACATACTTAAGTTACGAGTTATTGGGAAACCATTACGTAAAAGGAAATAAGACAATATAAATTACTATATAAGAAATACACAATATATATTAAGAATGAATTAAAAAACATGATTTGAAATAAATAAATGAATTAAAAATGTCGAAAAGTGCTTTTTTCGTTTAGCAGCTTTTAAGCGCTCGGGCAGTACAAAACGATGAGTTGAGTGGGAGAATTATTACAAAGATATATGCTTAACTGTACTTGGAGAGAGAGAGAAAGAGACAGAGTTGAACAGAGATAGAAAGGAACCTATTGTTATAGTATATTTATATACACTTTATGGCCACAATCGATTGCAATTTAAGTGGTCTTCGGTTGACTGACAAACTTCGGGAAAGTTAATTAAATTTTTTTTTTTGGTATTTAAGTTAAGAGGCAGGTATCGGGGGTCATGTGGTGGGGGCGCGGGAAGTACAGGGTACAACATACTACTTGATATGATTTGTTATGCATGATATACAACAAAAATTTACTTAGCTTACTTTCGATTTTATATTTTTATTTTTTTTGTCTTTGTTTTTTGTTTTGTTTTTCTTTTTCGATTGAACAGAATGCATTGGAGATGTTTTTAAAACAATAAACTGAATTGTACGTGTTTTTTCGGGTTGTGCGAATTGAATTTTGGAACTGCTACCACTGCTGCTCAGTCATGATTGAGGGGGGGTTTTGAGGGGGGTTGAAAGTAAAACATGATATCGCAACTTGACGACGCAATTTGGCTAGTTTGCTATACACTATACTATAGAGTAAATACAAATAAAGCAAAAATAAATATATATTTGATTTTTTTTTATTTTTTAACTACAAAAAACAACTAGAAGCACAGCCCGAGCCCAACAGGTGAGCATTAAATAGAGTTACAAAAAGCGTTTGCCTTAGCCTCACTACGATGGTTCAAAAGCCAAAAAAAATAAGAAATATATATCAAATACAAATTGAAGCATCTGAATTACAAAAATAAAAAAAGGAAATCAATAAATGTATTATATTACAGGTGTAAATTTAAATTAACTTCCCTGTAGTCTTTGGTTAATCCACTTGAATTACAAAATATGGCGAGTTTATGGTACAAAACACAAAGATGGGTATTCGAAAATGTGGCAAAAAAAATGTATTTAATTATATATTGTATATATAGATCAAAAGACAAAAAACATTGAAATGTGTGACAAAGTCATGCGGCAAGAAGTCTGGGACAAAGTATTGTTTTTATATATTGTATCATACATATATGCAATACATACTTGATATTCGACTTATAAAACTATTTGCTATACAAGACAATAAAAAATTGATGGTAAAATGAAAAAACATTCAATTTGTTCAGATTTTATAATTGAAAAGTGCGCATACGCCATGTGTGGCATAAACTTTTAGTTTTTTGTGGTTGTGGGAAAAAATTTTTTCTTTTGTGTATAGTCTGTGTGTGTGTGTGTGAGTGTGTGTAGGTTGTGCAGGTGCAAAAGGTTGTGAATTTCAATACAAAATGAGCAAGGGCCAAAAATTCGATACAAACTGGCTATAGAATTCAGTATAACCGGCTAAAACATTATATAATAGGCATTCAAATTTGCTGAATTAATATTGCATTTATTTTATTTTACTTTTGTAGTTACGACTCAGCAAAAAACTAAAATTAAACTAAAAAAGATTTAACTATTGAAATTTTCTGGCTATTCTTATTTAAAAAGGGTTGAAGTTATTTATTTTTTATGATTTTAATACAAGTTAGTTGAAGGCATTCAAGCACCGTAGACGTTAGGTGTATAAGTGTGTGTGTGTGTGTGTGTTTGTGTAGATGTATTGTGTTGAGACTGATTCGTTTGAATGTTGTAGTAATTGAAGAAGCCAATAGACCAATAGTTACAACAATCAATGTCAATGATAATAAGATAAGATACGTTAAAACACAACAAAATGTTAAAGAAATTTCGGAATGCAATAGACAACAAGACATCAAATACAAGTATCGAGAACGTACGATTATATATACGATTTTAGATGGATAGTATATATATATCGTGCCGCAAAGTAAAACACAAAAGATAACACAAAATAAGGGTACACAATAAAACATCGAGTTGAATTTTGTTGGGTTTTCTGTTTTCTGGTTTTTTGCGTGTATTATAAACAAAATATATGTAAAATTTACACGGCATAAATGTTTTGTCTTGTGATCGCGTTTTCCTTGCCATCAGTTTGGATAGTCATTATTATTATATAGTATATTGGAATTGTCTCTTTTAACGTGGGTTATAAAGTGAGAAAATACTGAGTAGCTCTGAGTATTTCGTAATACTACTCTTGTAATGTACTGTAATTTGTTTTGGTTCTCATATTTATCTTTTTCGTATAAAAAAGGATGTGTTTAGGCGGAGTATTAAAAAGAAATAAAAACATACAAAACTAAAAAAACGTTAGTTGATATTTTGTTCTCTTCTGACTTTGGTTAGTAGTTGAAGAAAAATTAAAATAAAAAGTTTAAGAGTACAACTGGCAAAGAGCTCTGGAAATTTTTCATTACCTTTAAAAAACTAAAAAAAATAATAAATTTTTTGTTAGAACTTTTCCCCTTATTTGAATTATTGCATTGGCTAGTTTAGAATTGTAATATAAATTGTAGAAATGGGGAAAGAATTTATTAAATTTCAAAAGCTGCACAATTTTTAATAATAATTCGAAATATATAGAGATTTTTGTAAATAATACAATTTTGATAATTTAATTTGTGCATTAGCTTATAATAGATTTTTTTATGCAACTTTTTAGCCAATACAAAATATTTGTTAGAATGTCTTGCGACAAAAAATAAAAATATATAAGAAAGACCTTGGTTTTCCTTATAAAAAATCAAAAATAAATAATATAAATAATAAGAAACTTAAAATCGAATGAAAAATTATTAGAGATGCACCCAAATATGTTGTAATTATTTCCATTTCCGGCCATTTCATAAGCCTAAAGCTAACACAAATCGGGACAAAGGCAAATTATCGGCTGTATAATACAAGCTAAAGCCAGACTGTGTGTGTATATTGATTTATTTATAGATGTGTGAGTCTTGATCAAGAGCGGGTGGGGGGAGGTGGCGGCAACTGGCAGCACAGCGTATGCATAGCGCCAGCGAGGGGCGCTCGAAGACTTCTGTGTGTGCATGCTGTGCTGCGAGAGCCAAAGCTATAGATCAATGGGGTTTTCTCTTTTTGATAGATTTTTATAAAAAACTGCACCCTCGATGGAAAATGGAAATGTATTACAACACGATTTTGGCCGCTTCTCCCCAGAGTTCCTTCTCTTTACAATATTTTCGAGGATTTCTACAGCACACCTGCCGCCTGGTCATATCGCTTATTGCCCATTCCCAAACATTCGTTACAGGGTATTCGTTTAGGAGTAAGAAGACATTAGAGATAAACAGAGAGATATTACTTCACCATCATCATCAACAATTAAGAGATTAAAATAGTATATATATATATATAATTTATATGTAATATATAGAGTAAAAAGTTTGTATGTATGTTGAAAATTTCATATACTGTGTGTGAATAAAAAAAGTTGGATTAGAAAACGATTAGTAAACAATTAGGTTTCATTTTCCATATAATTTTTGCAATTGCTAAATACTATATTTAAATGTTGTTCGAATTTATTTATTAGGCGACAAACTCGGTGTCGGTGTCACGGCGTCGCGTGGTTAGTGACAAATACTTAGACAAAATTATAAACAAAACAAAACGTTTTATAAGTGATACTATAAACAAAACGAACGCTTAGACTAAGAGACTATAATGTGGAAGGGAGCAAAAGTTAAGTGTAACGCAAAATTATGTTTAACAATGGAACAAAAAGTGCGACAAACTCTTTCAGGGCCGTCAATGGGAGACTTTGAGAGTCCTTTGAGCGTAAGAACAGAAAGGATATCGAGAACCTGATCTGATTGGCAGTACTGTACGAGTATGTCCTGTACTTTGTTTGCTGCCTTTGAACGTGACATTAAAAAATACACAAAAGCAATCGAATATACAGAGCCGCGTTATTCGACATATTAGACTTGATATAGGCATAGAAATATCAGTATATATTATATACATAAAGTTTTTTACAGTGTCATAGTCACAACATTGAACTGGAGCCACACTTTTGGCACATTTAATTAATTGGTTCTCCAAAAAATATATAAAAAACGGCTTTAAATTCTGGCTAATAAATTATTTACAGCGGCGGCAGCGGGCGCAGCAAAGCCAGCGAATGAACAAAGCAGTATTTCGATATAGATTTATCGATAATTTGAACGTTGCAACACTGCTGCAAATAGTTTGAATTGAATTTAAAATAGTTACAGGAATTGATACTTAATTTTATAAGTTAATTTTTGTCTGCAAGCATTTTTGAAACGCAAAGCAAATTGGCGGCTTTAAAGAGTCTTAAGAGTAATATATATGAATATATATATATATACATATATATAGATATGTATATAAAAGTGTTTGTGATATATATATAGGCAATTTATTGTACAGCATTTTTTTTTTTCTTTTTTTGGGGTGAATAGGTTTTTGTTATTTTTACACTATTTTCGTTCTGCTTGGCAGTGAAATATATATTACAGAGTGCTAAATATGCCGCTCTAAATGCAATACGATAGTGTAAAAATAATAAAATATTGATGTACTGAATGTAACTGAACAAGGAACAAATCAAAAAGAAACGAATATAAAGTAACTTATAAACGTACGTATACTTAATGGAGGAGAAACGTAGATACATAATATTATAATTATTATTATTTTTTTTTTTTTTTTGGCTTACGCTGGACACTTGACATTGACACAAACGGATAACGGTTAACGGATAACGGATACAGTTACGGATATAGTTATATAGTTAGGGTAGGTATAAACACATTTAGGTAAAGGAGCTTTGAGTTGAGCTGGCAACTGATTGGACTTACCCGAGCCGCTAAGCTGGTTGTGGGCTTTTCGAGAAGCTCCCACAGATACTTTTGGTATTCGGCGCATTTACCTTCGCCGAACTCCTCCTCGTCGCGCTGTCGCAGCGATTCGGCCTCCTTGCGCATCTCCTCGTGAACGTTCTCCTTGCGCTGATGGTACTTGTGCTGGCAACAGGACTCCAGATACAGTTCGTCAACGCCCCAATACTCCAGATCATCACTAAACGCAAGCACGCACATTTCATCCACAATGTGCAGTTTCCCGGTGCGATAGAAATTTAGTATCGAGCTAAAGCTCTTCGGATGACGATCAAAGAAGTACTCGTTATCGACCAGCGAGTAATCATCGCACAGCTCAATGATGGCCTCATGGGTGGTGCACTCCCTCAGCCTGCCCAGCCGCGTATGCGGCAGCCTTTCCAATGTGCGCCAGAGCACCTCGTGCTTAACGCCGCCCACATTGATGGAGACGCGGCTGTTCATTTGCTTCGATTGCGCTATCATGAACGGCTCCGGCGGCGGTATGGAGGACATGGATCTGGAATGTGTCCGCTGCAGTGCGCCGGTTGTATTGCTATGGCTAATGCCGGCATTTGAGCCGGCGCCGCCTGGGGGCAGCATAACAACACCAACACCGACGCCGACACCAACACCACCCATACCAGCACCACCGCTGAGGCTACTAGTGGGGCCGCCAATGCTGCCACCACCAATGCCGCTGCCGGCTCCCCCACCACCACCGCCGACTGCCCCACCACTGAGTGCCATTTGCTGCTGCTGCTGCTGCTGCTGGGAAGTTGTGGGATTTGAATGCGTTGGTGATGTAACTGGGAATGGAGCGTAACGAACTTCCTTGCCAATGGCCCCGGTGCTGCCACTGACAGCACCAGTCGTCGGTCCGCCAATGCCGATGCCGATGCCGCCTCCAGGAGCAGCTCCCAGGCCGAGTGCAGCAGCTGTTGTGTGCGTTGCGGCTGCTGTGGCGGATGGGCCAGCAATGCCGATGCCATCAGCATAATCCATGTGCCGATTGTTGAGGATAACAGCGCCGCCGGCAGCAGCTGCGTTACTGTTATAAGCAATGCCGCCAGCTGCTGTGACAGTTCCGCCGATGCAACCATATGAACTAGCTCCACCGGTTCCCATCGCTCTCTCCCAATCGACATTACCGCTTGTATCGTAATAGGGCTGATTATCGCCGCTGTCGGCTGCCCCCGCAAGTTGCAATCCACGCGCAGTTGCCTCGTGTTGCTGATAGAGCAGCTCCTGTTGCTGTTGTTGTTGTTGTTGCTGCTGTTGTAGTTTCTGTTGTTGCTTTGACTGTTGTTGTTGTTGTTGACTTTGTTGTTGCTGTTGTTGCAGTTGCTGTTGCTGTTGTTGCTGTTGCAGTTGCTGTTGCTGTTGTTGGCTAGCAGCCTGTCCACCATGCAATTGTCCGACCATTTGTAACACTCCATTATTGTTTTGAAGCGGTGTTGTTTCACCCGTTGCCCAGCGTACCGCCTCACGGTCCCTGTCGCGTTCGCCGACCATAAGTCTGCTGCAGATAGTCCGATAATCGAAAAGATAAAAGATTTATTGTATAATTTTTAAAGCCAATTGAACACACATACTCACCGCTACATCGCGTCAATTGTTGTCATTACAGCCACCACCGTCGCTCCAGTTTGTCGTCCTGTGACTCTCCTTCTGTCTCAGTCTCTCTCTGTGACTTAATTGGCTTTGTGCGCAATTGATTTCAATTTTGTCGATAATATCTGCAAATCTATAAATTCAGCAATTGGTCATCAATTATGGTCTTCCTCGGGCTTTAAATCTGGCAGGCTTTTGGCGTTGGCTTTGGCTCCGACAGCTTCTTTTGTGTTTTGTATGAGTTGCTGGCAGCTTTCCTTCATGTCTTTGTATGGCGTGGTTTGTTCTTTTATGCTGGTTGCTGGTCGTTGTTCTGGTTGTTGTTGTTCTTGTTGTTGTTGCGTGTTTAGGCTATGATCACAGTTTATTTCTGGCTTTTATTCTTATTTTGGGGCACTCCATATGAACTGCGGCTGGCTTAGGCGAAGATTGGCAGCATTTTGTGGGTGTATTGTGGAAATAGCTGCAAATAAACAATTCAAATGCGATCAGCAAATATATAACGATATAATGATAAGCTCTACAAATATGAATTGCTTCATATAAGCTTCAATACTGACACGCCCTTATACTCTATATATATAGTATATAAATCAATAACTGTTGACAGCAGATAAGATAAGCGTTGGCACTTTTGATAGCATACTTTTTGGGGTAGCTACGCCAAACCGCATGAAATTATAACACAATTACACACACACACACACACACGCATACTACTGCAGTTCCATTTTTCCCTTTCGCATCAATATGCTAATGAGTTCTTTATTTATTGCGGTTAATTTGCAAATGCCGAAGGCTATGCACAAAAATGTTGCATTTAAATGTCATTGATTGTTTAACTCAGTATTTACATACACACAAGCAAAACTGTAACACACACTCACACACTCACTCACTACTATGGGGAGTGTGAACAGTTAATAAAAATATGACACTTTAAGCTTACATAACAAATATTTAAACATTCGCGCCCACTGTTGAGCAAACAGCTATTAAAACAGCGCTTTATTTAAATTATAATTATTATTTATTGGTTATAGCAAAGTAGCTTAAATCCTTAAATAAACAACTTTTTGTGCGAAAAATTGATTAAATTTATATTTATATTTATTTTTGGTAGTTATATGTAGTTGATATAGTTCATATTTGTCTGTGGTTTTTATAAGTGAAAAACTTGCCATAAAAATTAATTTATATATTTTTTTTTTGAATAAATTTTTCACAAAATCACTTTAAAATCACATCTATAATGTTAAGCGTAATTTATACATCAAGAACTCGCTGAATCTTTGAGTTAATAATTTATTCAAAAAAATTATCAAATTGCCCATAGTGCACACACAACAATACGTAATAGAGTGCTAAATATATGCTGGCTATTTCAGAGTCGGAAAATGCGAATAATCCATTTTATTTTTTTTTGTTTTTTTTTTTGACTTGACTTGACCTGGCCTTTGCCTAAATCGCAATTTCTGCCGCATTGCAATCAAATTTGAATTTTTATGTTAAACGGAAATGCATTGTAATAAGCTTAAAAACGCAGCCCTTTTTTTTGCCAAAGTTATGCATTGTTTGCGCACTCTACGTATTGGCCATAAAATGTTAATTAAACTGCTTAAAAAGTTTGATAAAAACCAAAACCGCATTAGCCTTGAGTGTTTGGAAATTTACGAGTATTTGGAATATTGCTTTTTGTGTTAGCTAAATGAGACGATTTATTATAATTTAATATAATTTTGATATTGTTTTTATTTGTACAACTTTAATAGATTTAAAAATGAAATGTATTCTATATGCTAAATGCCCTTTTATTTGCTATGCAAATTGCAGAGTATTTTTTTAAAGGTTTTTAACTTTTCTTACGTGTTTGTTTCTCACAAGTTTTTCCTGAGATGCCTGAGGTGCTTTCTGTCACTTTAACGAGAATTTCATTTGAATTGAGTGCACATTGGTGTTGGCATGCAAGGACGATATTATTATTATTATACTTTGTATAAATTATAGAGTTTTGCTTGATTTTAGTCCGGTTAAATTGTAATTTATTACCAACGGTCTGTTATTACAAATGGTAATGGCAAAGCGCGAGCATTTTTGACAACATTGTTGGAAATTTCACATTTAGATGATTTTGTTTTTTATGTTTTATTTTGGTTCGCGTGTTGGAAAACTTTATGCAATTATTTCTGGCACAAAAGTGAATATCAACTGCAACATGCAAGATTTGTTGCGTTGTATCGTGTGTGTTTGCCACATGCAACATGTTAACCTCTGACTTGCCACTTGAGTGTGTGATTGTGTTTTTATCTGTGTGTGTGGCATAAGTCAAGTGTGCCCCACTTCACCTTGGAACCTGTTGCATTGCCTTGAGAGGCGGCAAAATAAAAGTTAAATTGCAATTAATTTTTCGCTTTAATAAGTCAGAACCTTCGCTTCGCATTTTATTTGACAGCTTAGCCCTTGTCATAAACTGCCAGATAATGGCGCTTAAATTTATGACTGCAACGCCAACACATTACATAAATACATATATAGTACATCAGCTCATAAATCTTGGACATAATTTGACTACACGTATGCACAAATTACAAAATGAAGACTTAATTGCCCATTAATAGTTTGAATAACGCCCCCAGGGACACATACAATCGCTCTGATGAATATGTGAGCAGTCTCAGGTTACGGTCAGGGTCAGTTCTTGGATATATATACATACAATAACATGTCCTTAATAGCTATACAGTTACAGCAACAACAATGTTTTCAACTATCCTCGGCTGGACGACAGCCATTAAAAAAGCTGCTTAGCCATTTTAATGCTTAGCCAATTTGGATGATATGGCTGAAAAATTTGTTTTTGCAGGGCAAATGTTGTGATTAATGATTTCTTTGTTTTGGGATACTAATTGAAAATGGCCAGGAAAATTAAAAACACTCAAAAACATAAAAGAAAATAAACAATAGGCTAAAAGTAGAAGGGAAATGATGGGTGAAAGTTTGCCTAAACAACCTAGAAAACTTTGAATTAAACTATTTAATATGTTAATTTTATCCATATAGAGCTTCGATTTGGATTAAATTCTTTGCAATTTGTAAGAAACATAATGCAACTACTAAATTTAAAATATATATTAATTGCAATTTCTTAAGAAACTATAAAATTATTTAATCAGAGTCACAATTTTATGTCCATTGATATTTTGATCCCCTAGGCCTTTATTTATGCTTTACAAAATAGCATAAATTTCTAGCCAAAAATAGTTGTTTATTTGCTCAAAAATATGTTTCTTTGTCTGCTCAACACAACATGCACAAGCTAAGAAAATACATCCTTTTATCCTTTCATACTTTGACATAAGAAATGGTAAATATTTCAAGTGCCAAAATTCCACTTAGCTGTTAAAAGCGGCGCCCCAAAAACGCAGCTTGAGGTATTTATATAGCCTACACTGTGCAACAAAAAGCCTACGTACAACAACAATAAAAAACAAATGCAAATATGCATTCAGTACAATGAAAAAGCGTGTCAGAGTTGTTTCGAGAAGCGGCAGCAAATAGAAAACATTTATTGCCGACTTTTAAGGGCCGCTGCTTGTCGACATTTTGCTTAATTTATGGCGCCATTTTGTTTTGTTGCAAATGTGCTGCAAACATTGCACAAGTCAAGTGCATTTATATTTAAGTGTATTTGTTGATATTGTAATAGTAGTAGAAGTAGTAGAAGTTGTTGTTGTTGCTATTATTGTCTTGGTCTTGGGCTGCAAATGCGTCAGCGTTAACCTCAACACTTAAGTTCGTGCCTCTGGTCATGTACACCCCATATATATGCGAGTGTGTGTGTGTGTGATTGTTGCCTCAAACCGCTTCACCTTAGCAGCCAACTACCACATCCGGCCACAGCCACTTCCGCCGCCTGCTACCCCTTCGCTTGCTTGCTGACCCTTCGATGCCATTGGCAAACTGTTCTAATTTAGTTAGCGGCCACGAGTAAAATTCGAACAAATTTAGAAAGTCACACACACACACACACACACGCACACATTCTCTTTGGGCCACTTTGGTACACTTTCCATTTTTAAACTAGTTATAACAGGGCAGTGCAAAGTTTCTGACTCGGGTATACTCTGCTTATTTTTTGCTTTTGCCCACTTAAGCGTCAAAATTGTAATTTTATGTTCTTCAAGTAGTTTACTGAGAGCATTTCTATCAAAATTTGTTAAATGTATTCATTAATTATTATTAATTTTAATGTTACGTTCTTCAAGTAGTTTATTGAGAGTATTTCTATAAAATTTACTAAATTTAGTCAATAATTATTATTTTAAAAAACACAGATTATGTTCAATTGCAATTCAATCTTTTAAAACTACTCTCAGCACTCGCTCTATTTTTGCCAACTTCTAACTATATAAATATATTTAAAAATTGTCAAAAAAACATCGAATACTCCATCCACATACCCCTTTATTCCTTTGCCAACAGAGTATTAAAAACAAAACAAAAAAAATAACTAGTAGCAAAATTTAATCGAGTTACTTCAATTTTTATTCGCCTTTTGTTTTGGTTTTTGCGTGCGAGCTCGACTTATTGGCCATTGGCATGCAAACATCTTGACCAACTTGGGGCCAACTTGGCCTTGGCCAAGTATGTGTGTGTGTGTGTGTGTGTGTGTGGGCGCATTTACAGTGTCTGCTAAATGTGTGCTTTATGCTAGCGCTCTTTTTGGCCATTTGCTGCATTTGTGGCTCTCTCTTACACAATTGTTGCACTCGGCAACTGTGGCATAATATACACTTGCCTCACCAGGCACCTGCCTCTGCGTGCTTAGCATTTTATTAAGTTACTCAGCGGTTTCTGTGCTTTTATGCGTTCCGTGCCACATGGCAACGCCATGGCGTCATCTGGCAGAGAGCAACAGTCGCAGCCCTTGACAGCCCTTAACAAAATCAATAGCTAACTAAATGTGAAATTTTTGATAATTAAAAACTTTTTGAATAATAAAGTTTTAACTGTATATACTTATCGAAAAAAATCAGAATATGAAAAAATTAAATAAATTCGAAAATCAATAGCTAACTAAATGTGAAATTTTTGATAATTTAAAACTTTTTAAATATTAAAGTTTTAACTGTATATACTTATCAAAAAAAAAATCAGAATAAGAAAAAATTAAATAAATTCGAATGGCAAAGAAATATTAATATAAAAGAGCTTGCCAATCGTAGTAAGATTGTAGTTTTGGGTTTTTTTTTGGGATCACTGATTGCGAATTATAAAAATGATAAATATAATTAATTTTAATACCTTCTTTAAATTCTCCTCTTGAGAATAGAGTTAAAAAATCTGCGACAGAGCAAATAAATATTTGTAACACTGTCGACACTCAATTAAATACTTCAGTAATTAGAGTTTCCAGATATTCGAATTTAAATTAATACATTTTTTTTCAGTTTTTTACTGAACACATATCGATTTTTTATTTTCAAGTGGGAAAATATATTTAATGTAATTGAGGTGAATCTTTATGTTTTATTTTGTTGCATGTATTTTTGATTTAATGTATACAAATATCTTTAATTAAAAAAATACCTAATAAAATACATAATAAAATGAATTTTTATTGAATTTATTGTAGCTTTTTGGAGTAAATTTACTCCATTTTTAAAAAAGTGCATAATTTAGAATATTTGAGAAATTACAATTACCTTAAAAACAAACACAGTTGTTTCAATTAGAGAGCGTCCACTGAACTTCTGAATTTTCATATAATTAAATTGTATGTCAAATCCGATTTTTAAATAATTTGTTAAATTATATTGATTACACGAATAAGAGACCCTTATCAAAGGGTAGCAAAAAACGCAGCTGTGTCATTAACCCTTTCGAATAATCCCCCCTTGATTGCCTGTCATGTTTAATGCCTTCTGACAGGCTTTGGGCTTTGTTGCTTAAAAAGTTGTCGATTTAATTTTGCAGTCTACGTGAAAAATGCACCTTGGAGTGTGTGCTATAAAAATCGAAGCGACATTTTGCTGTTGGCCTGACTACTGCGCAGTTTTCAACGAAAACTAATGAAATATTCATAATGAACATGTCCTGGCAGGCCATTGGCCGTTCGTCGCGACGTTAACTCTTGGCCATAATTCATATATGGATTATTGATTTTCGATTATGGCCATTGCTCTTCTGGGTCTGTCTGCCTGTCTGTTTATTTGTTGTTGTTGTGCCAACCTGTTTGCTGTGCGTGTATCTAATAAGGTGTAGACCAGGACACACACTCACACGAATCGAATACAATATTTATAATGCAGTTGAATTGTGTTTTTGTTTTCTAGAATTATTTGCTTTCAGCTTATTTATCTACCTGCTGCCAAATGCGCAGTAAAAACATTAATCAAATGGCCTGCCATCGATCTCGTCGCCACTCCACCCCCTCTCCCCCTGTGTAACACCTGAAACATTTGATGTCACAGAAAATGTTGCAGCTGATAATGATAAATGACTCTCAACATGTCAGACGGATATTGTGGCAACTCCCGTCCATATGTTGCCACTTGGCTGTAAACGTGTAAGTTCAATGTTGGCCAAGCAGAGAATCATTTATTTTTGGACTGACCGCATCTATTATTGTTACATTTATTTATTTGTTTTATCTCTCTGATTGGACTGCCGTTTTTCTGATATCAAATAAAAATAAATAACGACCAGCCGCAGCGGCAGCAAATCACTTAAAATTCCATGCGCCCCGCTGGCCACACCGAGAATTTCGCCCAAAGAACCCAAAGATTAATTGCCTTCTAAAAATAGTTGAGCTTCAAATTTTTCGCCTCACGAATTTCTCTGTGATTATTTGCGTGCCACTTTCCAATTAAAGTCAAAAAGTCAAACTTTATTCATGTTATTATTTTGCTTGTTATTTTACTTGTTATTATTCCTGCACGTGTCTAGCTGACCCCAAAAAATAAGCCAAAGTTTTGATTTGCCAATATACAAATTTTGCCAATATTTGCAACTATGTCAAACGCTTCAGTTGCTAAATAAAAACATTGCATTTTGATTTAAAATTAATTGGCAATTAGCCGTATTAAATGACAGCTTCCACTTGTATTCTAAGAACCCAGCATCGGTTTCTATTCTATTTTTAATGCCCTGTAATCAAGTGTTGATTGGGTGTTTTGGATATTTGATAAATTTAAAGTGTTAATTGAAGATGAGAGAGGGATAAGCCAGCTTTTTACATTAATACATTCGATATTATATTAAACTTTTAGCTTATGTTAAATGTTCTTTAAAAATATACTTTCAGCTCGTATGAAAAGCAAAAGAAAGGACATTCTCTCCTTCAAAGCATGTTTAAATTATATTAACTATTTTATCAACTTTATCAAGTAGCTAGTTAACTTTATCAGCTACTATTATTATATAAAAAAAATATAAAATAGCTGCCAGTCTCAATTGCACAATACAAATTGTCAAAAGCAAAAGTTTGAGTTACAAATTATTTATTTAAAACTTCAATCGTATATTGAGTATTGAGCAGGCAGGACAGTGTTAAAATTATTTACTTGCAGCATTCGAAAAATGTATTCCTTTTCCCTTTCTCTCAATATTTTTTGTATTCTTCTTTTATTTTCATTTGGTTGCCGCTGTGTGCGACCAACAAATTACGCCATTAATTTTTTTGATTTTTGGCATGCGAATGCGTTTGAATATATATTTTTGCAAAAATTTAAGCCAAATTTTTTCTGTTGTAGATGTGCAGGAATGCGGCACGAAGTAAATCTTTGAACTCATAAAAATCGATGAGCGCACGCAGCCAATTTGTTTACCCAGCAGATACAAAACAATCTGTATCAGTTTTATTCCCAACGAAGACGTCTTTGTTGTGATCTTTTGGCCGTGACGTCATAGACCAAGCGAGCATTGTGAGCACTCAACGGGGTATGGCCTGCTCCCTCGAATTTCTTTTTCAATTTCTCTGTGTTTTTATTTGCAATTTGTACATTTGACTTTGGTACTAAATTATTCGCTATTGCCGCCCTATATATATATATATATAAACATATACACAACTATGTTATATATGTAGACCAGGCGTGAATATGGCCTGCCCCTGGCCATTTGGCAATTGGCCAAACATAGAAGCAGCAACAACAACTTGAAACAATTGCAAAAATTGCCTACCCTGGGCTCCGATTTAACTTGGCCCGACTTTGGCACTCTGATTTGGTTATGGGTGAGCGATTTCCTAATGCGTGTGTCTCCAACTGCAGCTCCAAATAATTTTTGGTTTTTGTGGTTGCCATTGGCGCCTAACCGCGAAACAAAAGCCTGCGAAATTATTGCAGAGCCACCGATGTGGCAAGTGAGTGAAGGACGCTCAAATTCCTAGAGGGTGTCATTTAAAAGGCGCAAGAAATTGACACGAAACTGTCACTGGAGAAATTTAAATGAATAAAAAGTCAACAATTGAAATTAAAATTAAATTGCAAATGGCACTTGTTAAATTGTAAAGTAAATTGTGAATTTAAATGTACAGCAAATTGAAATAACATTAAATAAATCAACAGATGCTTAAAGTACTGAATAAATTTTTGATTAAATTTTGATATTCAGTCAACAAATTAGCTTTAAATAAACAAAATAATCTAATACACTTTGTAACTCTTAGCCCTTACTCTGGTACGAGTTTATGTGCATATATTCAACCCTTTGGCTTAGCTGCTTAGTTTTGAATTAATGAATTTCCATTAAAGCTCATTGCATGCCATAAAGCAAACAGGAAATTGAAAACCAAATCAAACTGAAATTCCCATTTTGTTTAAAATACACATCACGTATACGCAACATTCAAAGCAGCCAGAAGGGTAACCAAAGTTAACACACACACACACACACACATATACCCACACACAACTGAAACGTGAGCAAGTGGTGCAAAAAGTGTTGCGCACATTTTGGGGCTTTAATTTCCTGCAACGGCCTTGAGACAACAAATTGAAATTCATAACAATAATAATGAGGGACTATACAACCCAAGGAACGGTTGACTAACTGCCGTAAAACGGAAAACGACGTCAGGTTGCCCCACATGTTTTTGCTGCAAGAAAGGATGTCAGTATCAAATCCCTTGTCAGTTCTAGCAAATGGCTAACAAATGAGCTTACAAATGTGTATAACTTTGCATTTTTATTTAAAGTTGGGTAAAGGAGATTTATTTAATAGAATTTAAAACGGAATTTCATTCTTAAAATATTTCATAGTAAACCAAATATTTGCAAAAAGCTTTTTCGATATTTACTCTGTTCCTTCTTGCACATATATAGAATTTTCCGAATAGTTTAAGCTCTATATTTGCGTATACTTAATTTAATATTGTAATATGGCACTGAATGGACGTGCGCTCCCGATTTGCATACAAATAAGCACAAAGGCACATTTACATATACATATATATAGAGATATCTAAGGAGACCAGCTGAATGGCAGGATAACTCCCGGTAAGTAGCTTTCAAAATATGAGAAAAGCTGTAGAGATTTCTCAGTCGCTAAATTCAAAAAATAAAATTAAATCCATTTCACAGAATTGTAAGAAATTCAAATGCGATTAGTGCAGATTTTGTTTTATGCCACTTTTGACACGCACACACACACACATTTATATATATATATATATATATAGATATTCATAATCATGCTGTGCACTTGTGCAGATAGGATTTTTGAAACAGGATACGCTTTGGCGTTAAGAGCAATCGTAAAACAAATATGGCAACAAAGCGCCAAACAAAAGGGGCAACAAACAAAAGAGAAAAGCAATGAAAGCAAATAATAATAATTCCTACAGCGGTACGCATGTTTTACCCACCCACACCCCCTGGCCTCAGCACGTTGTTGTCCTGGCTACTCGTTGTTTCAACTGTTTACTGCAATTTCTTTTTTTTTTGGCCGAGTTTTTTCCAGTCAACACATTGACACTGAAAACGACGCCGACGCTGTCTCCGAGTCGCTGAGAGTTATGCTCATTCTCTTCCTATTTTCCGCTCTCTCTCTCTCTCTCTCCTCTCTCTCTCTCAATTTGCGCAAGTCCTTCCAGAAAGCGTTTGTTGAAGAATTCGTAGACTTGCAGTTGATTTGTTTGCCTGTCAAAACCTTTGGCTCTAAAAAGCAATTGATAAATGCCAAATCTTTGATGCCATCTATTTGGCACTTTACGGACTGTCTATCAAGCATCCACAGAGCAGCCACAAAGAGCCGGAACTGGGCAAAACCGTACTCCCAAACTCCCACACGGACTGCAAAGGCTGTGCGCAGCTGTGTGTGTGCGTGTGTGTGGCGAATGAGCAGCCAAAGCGCACGGCTTAACCAATGACGTCATCAGTTGTTGGTACGTACACCTCGTAATGAGGTTGTTAGAAGTTGTACGACAACAGACGACCTACTTAAGACCCGTAGAACGAACGAAGCCGCCTCGTGCGCATGGGAAGTTTTTTTGGTTTTGGATACTGAATGAAAATTGGAAACAGGATACAACAACGCGACTTTTACTTGTTGTTGCTGTTGTTATTGTAGTTTGGTAATTTGTACGTTATGTGGCATGTTGTAAGTTCTGTTCCATTGCCAGCACAGCAGTTGCCCCATCTTGTAGGCGGGTGCGCCTGCACTAAAGTTCGTGTTGTGGTTTTCTTGCCGTTGGTATTTTGACAGTTGAAGGTGGTGCATTGACGAGGCCACCACCACCACCGACACCACCACCAGCTCTAGCTGAAACAGAAGCTGTAGTTGTAGTTATAAGTGTGGCCTGAAACTAAAGTCTGCTTCTCACTGCTGGAGGCTGTGTGCCACACGATGTCTCTGCTTTTCTGGCTGCCTTAGAGATGCGCATAATTCGTGATTTAAAAGCACGAAAACACGAAAATTTGTTCTTTTTGGTAAAACTAAGTAGCTTACAAAATGTAGTAAATTATTATAAAAAAACATACTGAAGATATTTATTTCAATATCTGCAGGGAAATGTACTTTTGCTGGTCATAAACTTTTGCACATCTCTAGACTATCCCTTGCTCCGTGCGCTTGAATAATTGTAACAAGGACTTGGACTGTGATATACCTTCTTCTGTCCCCACCTAAAGTTGCTACACATTCATTTAACCGCACTGCGAGAGACTTTTACTCTTGGTCTCAGTTCGTGCCCTTGTCCTAGCCACGTTGTTACACCACCGCTCCCTTCCCTCCTGCCATGGTCTGGTGTGGCTTCACCTATGCCCTTTGGATGGAAATTGCATGGAAATTTTGCCCCAAAGCCTAAGACATAACCAGAGAACAGGGCCCACAGCATGTCTAGTTTCTGGTTACATCAGAACGCACATAACTTCAGATTAGTACTGGACGCCACGATTGAAGGACATTTCCCGGGATTTGTAGCCAGAATGTGATGCAATCTTTCATTGTTATGACCAGAGTTGATTGGCTTTGCCGAGGCGATACATAGTCAGAGCCGGGATTAATTAGAACAGCAGCAGCTTATGCCATTTTAATTAGGTCAGACTCTGTGCGTCCAGTTGTTGTTTCACTCATAAGATATCTTGTCTATTGTCAGAAAATACTTATATTGTCATACACTTGCAATTGCTTAGGGTATGCTGGATGTGTTGTAGTGGTTTGAAAATGCATTTGGAAAGTCCATAAAGTCTATATTCTTAATCAGATAAAAACTCAATTGCTATTGTTTTTGGAACTAGGTTCAAATTATGAAGAAATAATTGCATATTTTACTTATAAAAAATAAAAAATATATTTTGTTATCAAAAAAAGATAACTGGCTCTCGATTTATGCCCTGAAATTATGAACACAAGTTTTAAAAAATTTACTATAATAAAAAGTTACTAAAAAAGAATGGAAACTGGTATATATTTATGGACGCTGCTTTATATATATATATATGCCTGTAATTCCAAATAGCTTTTAGCATTCGGTATATAAAGTGTAAGTTGTTTTTAAATGAGAAAATCAAGTCAAGTTAATATAAAAAAAAACATTTTGATAACTCATCGCAAAATTCTTACATTAATAAATAATAAATAAAATGGCCTCAACATGTTAATAATCAATTAACATAATGTTTTTAACTTATGTAGAACAAACTTAAATTAAAATCTACATATTTATAATTGTCTTAATAACAAAACGGTGGTCTTAAAAATTCAAATAATAAAATATTTTTGATTTAAAAAAAATGCGAACAAATGGTAATGGTTTCTCAATTTATAGAATGTTTATCTACATTTCTTGGAATCAGCTATTCAACTATTGCTGATAAAAATTGAAGCAGATCTCCAATTATTATAGATAACCAATTTATAGCAATTCAATCAGAATGTACGCAAGGGTATTAAAATTTCGACTATTCAAAGATACACTTCTCATTTTTAATTTCGTTCATTGCAGACGCTTCTTTCATTGTTATTATATTGTGAGGTCAGTTGGCTTTGTGGATTCATTTCTATTATTTTCGTATCATTTGGCTTTTCATTACACTCTGCGCCTTTTCTTATCTATTATTAATTTGGTTTGCAAGCAACTGTAACAACAACAATGAGAGCTATGAAAATGATACAATTCGATGATTTTTATTGTATTGAATTCTCATTTCCTGCCCCTCCGTTGCGGCAATGGCAATGGCAATGGCAAAGGCAAAGGCACAAAAATTTAATATCTATTGCTATTTTTGGCAACAAGCCGAAGAGCACTGGGAACTAACAATAATCACAATAACAATATCAATATACTGACCCCAGTAAAAATGAAACATTTTTCTGTGTTTTTATTATTCTTTGTTTTTGAATTTGCTTTTAGCATGCTCGTCTTGTTGATTTAACACTTTGCTTTCTATTAATATTGCTTTTAATTGATTTTTCGACTATTTTGCTGCTTTTTGTTCATTTTCAAACTTTGGGATTGGCTTTGATATTTGATTGAAAATTGAGCTAGCTAGGTGAAGCCAATTATGATGACGAAACCTGTCAAAAGTTAATAAAACATAACTGAAACTGACAGAGAGTTTGATTAAAAAAAAAACTTTAAGTAAATTAACAAACAAAATATTGAAATTATTAAAGTTTTTACAAGATTGCTCAGCATCAGAAAATTCAATTTATAATAGAGATTAATGAGTTTTAAAATAACAAATGAAGTTCTCATTTCCAAATAAAATGTTCTATATTTAAACTGATTACACTGCTATTTGGTAATTCATGTTGAGGTGTTTATTTTAACTGGACATGACACACCTAATTGTCTAAAGACATAAATACATAAATATATATATGTTAACAAATATCTTGGCCAATATTTTGCCACTCTGTTTCGGTTTCTATGTTTCCAGTCCCTGCGTTCTGTCACAAAATAAAAACAAAGCATTTTCTGGGCCAATTGCCAAACTGAAAGCCAAATTTTGTTCATTACCAACTGCTGCTCGTGTGTTTGACAAGTCCACTGACAACATAAATGCGCCAGCATTTAAATCCCTTAACACCCCAGCTCCCCTAGCCCTCTCTCTCCGTATAGTCACAATATTGCCAAATGCGCTCAGTATTTTATTTTTTTTTTTTGTTTTTTTTTGAAGTGCCTTCAAATTAACGCTAGTGCGTTGTATGGTTGGAGGTGCAGGGCGTGGGGTTCAACCTCAAGACGCAGTCATATGCCAGAGAAAATTTTTTGATGAAATTTTGGCAAAAACATTTTTTGCAACTTGCCGCCAAAGGCAAACACAAAACAGCTAAGAGGATTATAGTTAGGCATAAGTTTAAGACGAAAAAATACCCTGTATATGCTTAAGACTTGGTTAAACTCAATTCCAATTGATTAAAGGACATTAAAACAGAACTTTAATCGAAATATACATGCTTAATTAAATGCCTTAAAGAAATTAATTTCAAAAGGTAAATATTCTTAAATATATATTTAATTATGTAAATTGGTATCAAAATTTTTGAAGTAAGATATATTTATATATAAAATATATATTTATTAATTCCTACACAGGGTATTATAAATCATTTCTCTTTCAGCTTCATTATTATACTAATCAATCAATTTTGTACACTTGAAAGGCAAAAAAAAACTTTCAGTTTATCCATCGAGTTACCCGATTTGTTGGTCTACGTGTGAAATAGCAAAAAATTCTGCGAAAATAATTTTATTTTTTTTTTAAGCCACATTGCAATAAATGTGCATAAATGGTCCGAGAAATTTGTACGTTCTTGGAAACTATACAATATTGAAAAATTTGCACAGAATTGTTTTTTTGCCGCACACGGCAATCAAACGGTTATTATACTTTATGGGAAATGCGAGTAAGAGGGTAAATATGAGTAAATTGGAATATAAAATGAAGAACAAATTGTGATTGTATATCGATTGTTATATATAGGGCAATTTATGACAAATAACAACAAATAAAGTGGCTTTAAGGGCCAGACACTGAGGGGCCAATAGACACGCATCGTCCACAATTACAATTACAATTACAATTACAATTACAATTACGATTACATGGGGAAAAAACCAATTGAAGGTCGTTGACTGTTTGCCTGGCCCAAATGACAGCTATATAAACTAATTGTATATTGTATATATATTTAGCTGGTAGATGGTAGAACAAGCATAATTTGTTTATATGTCGGCAATTTGAAATAAACAATAACATGAGAGAGTGCGCACTTATATTAAATGACAGCTGAAGACTCTTTCAAATATGCAAAGATAATCGAAAACAAAATCCGAGCATAATTCTATGCGATAGTATCTAGTATCTGTACTTTCTGGTTCTGGTTCTGGTTGGTTTTCTGTAGGCCTTCGTAACACCCTTCAATAGTTCTCTGGCGCGAGTTCAAGCGACAACGTCAAGGTGGCCTTTCAGTAATGAACCAAATTCTGTTTTATTTTTACATTTTTGGCTTGGTACATTAACGGCAACGTCCGTGTAGGCAGCAAATGCTTTATGGACCAGCTGACGACTCGGACATTTTTGCTATTTATGTGTGTATGTGAGTCTTAAGAGTCCCCTTCTCCACCAACGCCCCCTGCGCTTCTTTTTGAAGAGCGCGTGCATTTCAGCGCATGATTTTAATTGGCATTCTGCGAGCATACACAATTGTTTATGACCTTTATCATACGTCAACAGCTGATGCAGCTGATGAAAGATTTTGGCCTATAAGCAGCAGCATAAATATAGATATAAGTATATCTATATATAGTAACATTTGTCTTGCTGCTTGCTGTTGTTGTTGCAACAAAACGGAAGTTTATTTTTTATAAACACTCGCGTTTTCTGCAAATCTTTTAGTTCTACACAATCCTATGTTTATACTTGAAATTGAATAAAAATGAAAATAACAATTCGATTAATAGCATTTTAAACAAATATTTTCTAGTTCTTTGCCAGCTAAAAGCACACAAGAGCAATTCCAATGTCATTAAATTAATATTTTCTTTTAATTATAAGTTTGATGTACTGCAATTAAGACATAGATGTGGGAGTTGTGCCACGTGTGTGCCAGACAACGAAATATAATTGGAAAAACTAATTAAATTTCATTATTTAATCCGTATTCGCTAAAGAAATATTCATAAAATATAAATCATACAAATATAAATGTAGATATATTTCATGTTACTTAACTCACATTCAAGAAATCTATAAATCTACACAAAGCTACAACTTTTTACTGACTATAATTATTTTAATGCGTCTATTATATATTATAAAGTTTTTATACGCTTACACAAAGGTAATATAAAATTGTCACGAAATTTGTAAAGCAGATTGAATGCGACTGATTGAATAGCTTTATTGTTGTTCAAGATATAAAAATAAAATCATCAGTTCGATGTAGCATTATAATCTCTACAATCTGTCGAAGTTTGATTAAAATCTGACCACTGCCATCGGAAAAATCGGGTGAAAGCTGAGTTCTTCTATGAAAAACTTTATTGATTTTCAAGTTTTGGTTACAAAAGTCTCCATTATATATAAATTATTATGATATAGATAATCTGACTAAATATTATTAAAATCAGGGCACTATATGTTATAGGAATAATTGTTTTTAAAAATGTGTTGTATAATCAATTTTTTTGTTCTTAGTTATATCTAAAATATCTCAACCAAACTTTCCAGTTATAAGTTTGATTAAGTTAATAATATTTGAGTACTATATCAATTAGCTGCCTTAAGAGAAGGGTATATAGCTTCGACATTCCAAAGATATCTCTTTCTCTCTTGTCATTTTACACTTAATGTGCATGTGGTCTGAGGGGGGTTGAATGTTTGGTTTTTTGGGTTTTTAACAATTTCGATGGCCCTGCCTTTTAGCCATTTGCATATGCATTCTCATGACTTTTTAAATTAATTTAATGCACTTGGCAGTTTTAATTGCGCATTATCCGACAAACAGGCCATAAATTTGCGTAGTTGAAGCTATAAATGCCATTTTTACAGCCACTTTTTATTGGCCTGTAACGCGGCTCATGCTTATCCACATTCTCAGCATCGACCTCGTTGCATGCATCGCTCTTTGGGCTTTATTATACTCGCTTTCGAAAACTGACAAAGGGTAGATATGGTATATATAATTGAAATGAACAGATTGAAGCGGACTAGGAACAGAGTATGCCGCAGTCGTAAACTGGCGACTTCAACGTTCTTTTAGTATTGTTTTGCACTTGCTTTTGTTTTATTTTGTTTGTCTTTCGGTTTTTGAGCCATTATCCATGGGAAGTGTTCTCTGCATATAGCTAAAGGGTTGAAGAGGGGCGGAATCTCAAACAATCTCTGTTCACTATGCAAAAACATGAAACGCCCAATGGCCATACCATGTTTACAGTTTGTTAACGCGCAAACAACAATGTGTCATACATATAATTAAGTTTTTATGTTTACGCAAGTTTAAAGCCAACAGCGTTATGGAAATTTAAATAAAATTCAACTAAAAATCATAGTTAAAGTCGTGACTGAATAAAATAGCAGCTTGGCAAGTGTTAGAAGCAACGTTTTCTTATTCCTGCTCACAAATTTAACATAAATATAGATACCGAGGAACAACAACAAAAGAATAATATCCGAGAAATCAGCAAGTTTAAGTTTCCTTAACAATATTTCAATTAAACTCTCAATTACACAGAAAATCAAATAAAATAAAATTCTTTGAATATAAACTATAAATTCAAAGGAAAAACTAATTTAATAAAGCAATAGAAAGTCAATTTATTATCAATTAAAAACGCAGGAATTTATGGTTAATTCTCATACATTTTTTTTAAATTTACCAGAGTTTTATTCAACAATTTGTTGCAGCATAATTCCAATTTGTAAAACGATGTCGCATTCATGCAACTTATAATGGTATTAAAGCTGAAATCAATAAAGCCACAACAATGCCTAAAAAACGGTGACAGGTGTCAAGAACAAGACGTCCATAAGCGTCTTTGGTTGACACCTCCTCCACCGACCACCCCCCGCACAGTTGACCTCTTGGTAAATTGTGT
Source organism: Hirtodrosophila alboralis (assembly GCA_035043045.1). Taxonomy (NCBI): domain Eukaryota; kingdom Metazoa; phylum Arthropoda; class Insecta; order Diptera; family Drosophilidae; genus Hirtodrosophila; species Hirtodrosophila alboralis. The sequence goes on along the minus strand of JAWNNH010000106.1, from coordinate 91,120 downwards.
ACTCGTACTTGTTGGCCAGCTGACATAATTTATGAGCCAGAGAACTGGCCACATCCGCTGTGAGGCTTAAATGTCGCTGAAACGGCAAACAACAATAATAATAGAATGTCATAAATATAATTTATGAGTTGGGCTGAAATGCTGTGGCAACCCTCGCAAAATGCAGCTGCCGTTGACACTGCGCTAAATTTATGCTGCTTGCATTGCGTATACGCAACGTGCGCTAAAATTACCAACATGACACAATCTAAACGGAAATAAATTCGCATTTTGTGCGGCAGCAAAACCGCAAATAGCCATGGCTGCTGCAAAGGTGGGTGAGGTGAGGCAGTGTGGGGTGGGTGGCGGCGTCATCTAAAATAAGTGCAACTAATAAATATAATGACCTTCTGCGGTGCTCCAATGGGAGCTGCTACAAAAGTTAATGGCACAAAACTTGCCTCATTGGGGCAAGGCGTCTTATCAGCAGCGGTTGCTACTGTGGCTGTTGCTGCTGCTGTTGCTGCCTCCGACTTCTACAGGCGCAATTTTAAATTGATGACGCCATGGGAAGAGCAACAGCAACAGCAACAGCAACAACTACAAACAGCATCCGACAATGTGCACTTAGATGCCGCACGTTGGCAGCATTTGTTATTCTGCCGTTGCGGGGGTGCATGGAAAATTGTGAAAATGTGAAAATGAGTTTTTCCTAGTTGGCAGACGGCAAAATTAAATTTTTATCTGAAAATATACGAATTAGATGTGTGCAAAAAAAAAAAGAAATATATATATGTATATATTGCAACAATAAATATTGTATACTCGGTACGTAAATAGTGTTTAGCTGCCGACCTGAACATATGTTGCCATTAAACGATTTTCATTGCTTTATGAAAAGTAATACTCACAACCCAATCTATGTGTGTATGTTGTGCGTGTATATAAACAAATTATACACAAAACTTTGGCATTTGTTTATACTCAAGTGTGTGTACCGCTTGAATGGCAAGCGCCAACAATAACAATAACAATAACAAAGCCCAACAATGGAATGCCCACAACAAATTTTCGCCTGAAAGCATATATAAAGTTTATAAACAACGTATACGCCACGTTGACACTTGAAGCATTCACATTTTGCCATGAAACAAGCAGCACCGCAAATATGCACAAACATATCAAAAAAAAGAAAAAAATTTGTATAAATTTTATATTAATAGATGATTGTTGTAAATAATTAAAATCAAAAACGAAGGCAACGCACACAGACAAGCGCATCCCACATGAGTAAGAGTTTATTTTAGTGTGCAGGCGCTTTTTCAATTTTGCTAAATTAAAAATAAAATTTACACACACATACACACATATTGAGAGAGAGCCAGGAGAAAGTCCATTCTGCACTGCAGCCGCAGTTTGCCGGCTATTTCAGTTGTCCCACATATAGGCAAGAGAGAGAGAGAGAGACAGTTCTCTCATTCTCTCTCAGTGTATCGCTCTCATTGAAAACAAAAATTCTATTTTAAGGCTTTTGGGAAAACCACCTGATAAAATGTATAAATTGGAAATGCTCAAACAGACGCCCCAGTCCCAAAAATCCAAACCAGACCGAGCTACATTCTAGTTGAAATAATATTGCTCGAGAGCATTTCAAATGTTTGTTTTGACTTTACTTAAGTATTTATTTAATAAATGCCCAAAATAAGCCAATTAATATATAAAATTGCTTACACAGCTGCTATGAATTCTTATGAGTTTCAGAATGCAGCATAAAACAATGTGGATTTTATGCTGGCATCTTGATGCGTTTGTTTTAGAAAGATTCAATTCATTTCCTGCCTGTGTTTACCTGTGATGCAATTTAGAAAGAAATCTCGAAGAAGAATGAGATTTATAAGATCCCAACTGGAAAATCATTTCTTTTATTAAGAAACTGCTGTTTAATTTGAATATTATTTGTTTGCTTTAAAAGAAACTATACGAACTATGAGAATCATGTCAACAGACTTTTACCAAATGAAAATGTCTAAGAAAGCTATAAAATTTAAATTAATTTACCTTCATAAAATAAAGCTACCAGAAAGTCTATTACCTTCTGGTTTTAAGTGTAGAATAGTGTAGAAAATTTTAGTTCTCCTTGGAAGCAACTTTCTAAATAAAGAACCAAAAATAATATAAAAATGTTTTGTTTACAATTTGAATTTTTACTCAGTGCGGTTGTTATTTACATGCTCAAAGGCAAAGTATTCCAACTCGTAGTAAACAAGTGCTTGTATATTTAATTTGAAGTTGCTTGGAGTGTATCTGTCAGATGCAGATATAAACTGCACAATTTAGCGTCAGTTTTGTGCAATGTTTATATAGTAAGCCGAGAGACTGCTGAAAGGGAAGGGAAGGGAAAGCAGGCAATATGAATATGTGAATAGAAATATGAGCACAATGCATTGTATGCATGCAAATGTCAAGATGTTGCCGGTCCACTGGCACTTTTAGAACCTGGCTCAGGCCTCGCCCTAAACATGGCTAAAACAATAGGCAGCCAAAGCTGTAGTTTGCCGCCTGCTGCCAACGACGACAACGACAACAAATGCATTCATGCATGTACACTCGCACACTCACTCGCACACTCACACGCACACTCAGACACACACTCACTCTTAATTGTTTTTCGCCTTTTGCTTGGCTGCGTCCTTTGACAGCGCCCCAGCGCGACGAAACGAGATAATCTCCAGCAATTGCAGAACAGAACTGAGCTGAGCCGAGCGGAGCTGGGCGGGATTGGACTACAAACTGTCACAGTCACGCCTCAGATTCTCCAGAGACGCAGCCATTGCAAAATTGCTGCCTAGTTGCAGGCGTAATTTATACATGTGGGCATAGGATTCACTATTCATATCATGACTCGTTGCATGCAACAAATTGAAGGCACTCTTGCAGCTCAATTCAATTACGCTCAATTTGGCGTATACACAAAACAAGTTTAAAGCAACTGCAATCCAACTGCAATACACTCTGCAATCAGTGTAACAGCTTGACAGGGCGGGAGCTCATCTATGAAGAACATTTTCAATCGTACAAATTTCAAATTTCAACTAACATATAAAAACTGGACAAAAACTGATTTAATTTCCATATAGAATGCAGTTTTTATTATGGTTTTTCTATATATTGATTTGTTTTTCATATAAATGCATAAATTTTGTACTATACATTGATTTGTCTTCCAATTTGATTGCCTACATTTTTTTTATTATTATTTTTTTTTATATTTTTCTTTATCTAACACATTTCACAAATATTTTAAATTAATAGGAATTTTTTTATAATTTTTTTTATTATATATTTCATAACTTTAAACATTTTAAAAATTTTAGTTTTATTAAAATCCCAAAATTTAATGTTAAGCTAATTGTTGGGAGGAATATAGGTAAACAATGCTATACTAAAATGTATTCTAAAGTTATTTTATCAAACATTTATCAAAAAAACTACAATAAAGGGAGAATTTTTCAATTTCATAGAAGACACATTTTTCTAGACTGTCAAGTCTCATAACTTTGTCAAAAGTCAACCCATTTCAATGCTAATGATTTTTCTTTTGTCATTATTTGTCATCTGTATCATACAACACTTAATTTTTAAATTATAACTAAATTTTTGTCATTTATTTCGCATTTTTTAATGCAAAATAATTAAAATTAAAAAACCCAACAAACTCTATTAACTATTGAATACAGAGTAACAAAACACATTCAATCGCCCACTGTGGCCAGTTCGGCTTTGTCAACGTCGCCCTCAGCGCCGTGTCCTGCCGTGGGCTAATCGATACATCGCTCGGCGGGTAGCCTGTTTGCAAATGTGCCACAAAATGCCGCAATTGTCAATCAATTGCATGGAAATTATGTCAGTCAGAGGCACGAGGCCCAAGCTGACTTTGTGTTGATGTCGCCTGTCAGTGGCAGTCGCCAAAAAGGAATTGAAAAACCGACACAGGATATATATGTGTGTGTGTACACTGTACACCCACCACAAAGTGGATGTCTGCCAGTTGCAGTCTCGACTAAAGTTGAGTAAACAATTTGTGATAATCTCACTTGAACGTAAAGTGTTCACTGCTAGGCCAAGAAAAAAACCATTCGTCACAATGTTGAGTTGATGATAATGACGACGTTGATGTGATGAGTGTGATTATATAGCCAATCCTTAATGCTCCAAGTGTGCTCATGACAACAAACTCATCTATATAAACACACAATCTCTACAAGCATTCGCATCCGCATCCGCAGATGGGCAAATATGTTGAAAATCAACGCACACATAAATATTATATAAATAAAGTTTATGCGAAAACTGTTTATATAAAATATATAAAAGTTCTGGCAAAACTTTCGCATAACTAAAAGCTACACAAACAAAAACATTAAATTTTAGCAAAAACAAAAAACTATGCTGTATTTTAAAATATTTAAAAATTCTTTGCCAACAAATTTCTCCAAGTTTCTACTGTCATATCATTATATCAGTTTATCATGAATTTGTTGGTCGTATAAACACAAATATTTAACAAGTGCTGTTTAAACTAGATTTTAAACAAATAATAACAGCTAACTAACTATTTTGGCTAATGCCAATCAAATAACAAATCAACTTAAATAGACAACACTTTACAGGATTTTCATGAAATATGGCAAATTTTATGCACAAAGAGCAATTAAGTTAAATAAATAATAAATGAAATATATATATGCCAGAGCAAAATAAAAAAAAAAACCGAGTAAATTTATGTGCAAAGCAATTTATTTTATTTATCTTTGCTATAATATTTATTTGATGCCCGCTGATGACTGGTGTTTTCTCGTTTTTCTCATCTTTGCCCATTTCGAAATGCCAAACAAACAAATCATCAGCATAGCCGTGAAATAAACCAAATAAAACAGATTCCATATAAAAGGCCGGAAGTTTTTTATCATTAAAATCACTCAACAAAAGAATTTATGTGAATCTTGGGTATCTTAAGTTCGAATAGAAGGGAGTTTTGTAAGGATATTTTTTCTCTTCTTTCCTTCGATCGATAAAATGGATATAGAGATAGAAATATTAATTTCCGCTAAGGTTTTCTCTGCCATAAATCCACAGATTTCATACATTATAGGGTATCTTAAGGTCATACCCACTCTTGCTGTTCCATAATCCCAAAAAGAACATAATTTCATAATTTTTACGACAAGTACTGTGTGTATGCCTTATGGAAGTACTCGCGTTTTCTAGGAGCCAACGCACATAAAAATTGATTTGTATATTTATGAATCAAATAAACTTTTCAATTTTATTGATTTGTTTGTGATATCTGAGTGCTATATGAGGCTATATGGCGTCTTTATGCTGATTTTTGAGTGCGCCTTTTCAGTTATACCTTACATTTTATTATCCATCATTTGGTAGTAACTAGAAAATCAGAATTTCATTAGGTTTTGACAAAAAGTTTTGCGGCACCTCTTAAGCAAATTGAAACTCACAAATGGAAAACTTTCAAAAGTATTTTTTGCCATTCGTTAGGGTTTATTTATAGCTACAAACCCAAAAGGTAACAAAATCTATGACAATTTCTTGTAAAAACAAATGCTACGAGCCAAGTTTCTTCAGAAAGTAGGCTAACAACAGGACTAAGCCTTAAACTGCGGCTCAGAGAGAGAGTGCTCATTAAATAGTAAAAGGCTCATTTAAATTGGAGAGGAACACACAGTGCGACACATGTACGATGGCCACATTATTGACGGTTCAGGCATTATTAATTATTTGAGCAGCACAGGAGCTGCTCCTGGCTGAGTAACGACTACACAGCAGGACATTCACTGGGCAGACAACCAGGCAACAGCAGCAGCAGCGCAGGAAGCAGGAAGCAGCTCGTATCCGTGCTTGAATTCCAAACTATGTGTCCATGTCCTTGTCTCGCTGCGTGAGCTCTATATAGCTTTCAGGCAAATATTTATAGTATAATACTACAGAGTTGCCTGCATCTCGAAAATACTTGTTGTTCTTGGCCACGTTGCCGTTGTTATTGTTGGTGCAACACACACACACACACACACACACATATATATATATATACCCTTTTAACTTGAAGTATCTAGCCAGTGGCACATTTCCTTTGTGCTCGTTTCAGCATTTCAGGTAAAAGTCAAGCCATATGCTCACATTACGAGCTACGTGTTTTCTACATTCAGATAGTTGTTACTATGGACACAAATGTAAGTACAGTAAAGCTTCTGTTATATGCAAGTAATAGCTACATTTTAGCAGACAACATTTTAAGCAAAATAATATAAATACTTGCAACAGAAAAAGTTACAAATAAAAGTGCAGTTAATAGTGTTAAAAGTCTAATGTTGTAGAAAAGACTTTTAGTTAATTACAAAGCTTTGAAAGTGTATTAAAGAAGAGTTCTTTCGACTACCTAATCCCTCTTAAAGCCATAATAATTTTAGTTAGCATAAATTCTGTATATTCATACCCTTTTCTGTTTATTTTGATCTCAAACGTTATATTACACTAGTTTACAGCCAAAAAGGAGCTGGGCTCTCATAGACTTCTCTTGATGTATTTTCGAGCGCTGATTCCAAAAATGCAAACCATTTATTTTTTCAAAGAATGGTTTTCGAGAAAACCGCAAATAGCTAGTTTTTTAGAGGTCTTTGGACTAATTTGTTCATATCTACATCAGATCTTATTTGATCTTAAGGCACATTTCGCATTTCAATAGACAATTGTATACCCTTTCTAACGGTATGCCATTTATACGGATCAAGTAAGACTTAAAGACATTACAAGCCCTCAAAGTTAAAAAATGTGAACATTTTTTGCATTTTTGAAAAATTGCTGAATTTCAATTGGTCTTTTAAAAATTTTAAAAATTCGTTTAAATACTTTTTAAGATTTATTATGTTAGATAATTCTTTTACGATTATTTTGAGTATACATTTATCCAAATCGGTCAGTAAATGTGAGAGTTATTCAGCAATTAGTAAAAACACCCAAGACAAAATTCACCTTGTTCATCACTTTTCCAGTCATATTTGAAGAAATTTTACAATTTAAGAGAGAAAACAGTGATGCGTTGGTATATTAAAAGAAAAAATGTTGCATATTTCTTACGGAAAAAATAAAGCGTAAATATTCTATAAAGATACACCAATCTTCAGGATCATTATTTTTTATAAATAAAGCAAACAATCCATTCAAATCGCCGCAATAGCTAAAGTTTCTAGCCAGGTGGAACTTCTCATCTTCAAATATGACTGGAAAAGTGATGAACAAGGTGAATTTTGTCTTGGGTGTTTTTACTAATTGCTGAATAACTACCACATTTACCGACCGATTTGGACAAATGTATACTCAAAATAATCGTAAAAGAATTATCTAACATAATAAATCTTAAAAAATATTTAAACGAATTTTTAAAATTTTTAAAAGACCAATTGAAATTCAGCAATTTTTCAAAAATGCAAAAAAAGTTCACATTTTTCAACTTTGAGGATTTATAGTGGCTTCAATTCGCATTCAATCCGCACAAGCGGCATATCGCTAGAAAGGTGATACAATTATCTATTGAAATGCGAAATGTTCTTTAAGATCAAATAATATCTGATGTAGATATAAATAAATTAGTCCAAAGACCTCCAAAAAACTAGCTATTCGCGGTTTTCTCGAAAACCATTCTTTGAAAAAATAAATGGTTTGCATTTTTGAAATCAGCGCTCAAAAATACATCAAAAAAAGTATATGAGAGCCCAGCTCCCTCGATCAAAAAATAATTTGTAAACTAGTGTTATCTGAGGATATATGCAGTCTCTGTTTAGGTAACCATAGACATGTTCACCTGTAACTGGGTTTTATACACATCCTTTCGGGTGCACAGCTGCAGCTGTGACATAAATAAATAAACAGTGCCTCTTGCAGCAACCAGAGCCAACGTCATAGCCATTGCCGTTGCAAGTTGCTTGCAGCCAAATGGGGCAACAAAGGAACAGCAGATAAAGCCACAGACATAAAGTCTGTGTGGCCATTACCTGACAGAGAAAGAGAGGGGAAGACAGGGAGAGGGAGAGAACTAGTGGGAGCCTGAGAAGCAAGTTTAAAACGAAATCTAAAAACGTAGATCGATTGCCTCTGACCCCGTCTTGTTCACGTTCACGTTTACGTTTCTGTTTCTGTTATTTTCTTTTCTTTTTTTTAGCTTATTTAACATGTTATTCACGGCGTGCAAAAATTTTATTTTTCAATTTCCTTAGAAGCTTTGATCTGAGCCAGCACGATATGCTTTGTAGCCCGTACCCCTCCCAGCCATTCTGTGGCGCTGCGACAGGCCAAAGGATGTAGTCGTTTTATTTGCCAGGCGCGGGTAAACTTTGCGACAAGTTGGACCCTGAAACACCGCCCTGCCACTCCCCCCTTTATGCTTGTGTGCAGCTGACAGTAACAAGTTCAACAAAAGCGCCAACGCTTTTAACTTTATTAAGATATCACAAACATACGCATATACCCCTTTGGCCACGCCCTCCTCCCTCTCCTTGGGGCACGCTTCAACAGACTTTTCATATAATTTGCAGCAATGACAAGAAGAAGGGTTTTCCTTAATTGAATTTCAACGCCATTAAAAAAGAATTATGCCAGCCTGTTATGTGAGATGCCAGTTGCGAGAGTTGGCACAGAGTTGCTTAGATAATTATCACTCGGTTAATAATGAAGTTCCATTATCATTATTATACATAATGCTGATGACGCTAATGGCGCTTGCAACAGCAACAGCAGCAGCAGCAGCCTTGACAGCTACAATTCCCCTTCTCAGGACGTTAGAAGCTAGAAATAACCGCAACCGCTTTGCCGGCGGTGCCAAGAGGAAGTAGGGAATGAGTTTTTTGCGGTCTTGAGGAGAATTCAGGATGCTTGAGCCCAGCCAAGCATAGATATGATTGCATATCTATTGCACTGTTCAAAAATATATGGAAATCGCCCTAATATGTCAACTTACTTATAATAAAAATTAAACTAAAGTAAGAAAATTATTTAAAGAGGGTATGAGAAAGAGTAGAAAGTGATATTATAATTAAAAAAAAAAATAAATTAAAATTTACAAAATATTCCATTAAAATATAGTGCCATATTTTGGGTTAAAACATAGATTTAATTATACAAAAAATTGTATAGAATATTTTTTGAAAAATGCTCAATTTAAAAACCATAGTTCAATACTCTAAATTGATAACTTCAGATTCCAAAAGCAATAGCAAATAAGCAATATAAATATATATTTTCAATTTATATTTATTATTTTATAAAATATATTAAATAATAATCATTTAATAATAAATAAATGGGATTTTTACTGCTTAAAATACGAGATCCCTGTAATTCTGAGAAGATTTTCTTACATTGAGCAGGACTACAATAAATTCCCCAATAATAAAAGTTAAAAATTGGTTTTTTCCTCATTTTTTTTTCCTTAAATAATTTCCCTTTTCTAATCTCATTTGGCGGGTTATTTTTTATTATTATAATCTTTTATATTTTTTTTGCGGGCTATTTTTTAATTTTATAATTTTTTTTATATTTTTTTTGCTGCTTTGGGCATTAAAAACTTTTTGCAGCCCTGGCCGTTGACTGCTGACTGCTGCACAAAGTTTTTGCTACACACCGCTATCCCTCCCCTGTACTACACGCTTGCCCCTCTGATCTTTGCGGCTGCAGCTTGTCAACTTTTGCAGCCGCAAGCAATTGCATTTAAACAGTTTGCAACACGTTGTGTGTGTGTGTGTGTGTTTTAAGTGCTACTCTTTCAGCCACAATTACTGACCCGCATACATACACACACACACAGACACACTTAATATATATATACATATATAAATATAGAGAGCAATTAGTCTCAAGTTGTTGTTGCCAGACAATTCTTTAGCCAGCCATTTAGCATAAATGCGTTGGCACTTACAAGAGAGTATTATATCAAACAAGCAGCTGGCTTCAAAGTGGCAAAAGCAACGGAACCGGAACACAGCCGGAGACGGAGACGGAGATGAATACGGAGATCGAGATGTGAATGGATATGCATAGATAGACCACACAATTAATCTTTGGCTTTGCTGTCCTCACAAACTGCGCAAATGAGGCCCGTTTGGGGCGAAAGATTAATTATATTGCGTATACGCAGCGTTGCCTTCAGTTTGCCTTCAATTGACACTCAATTCATTCAAATCAGAGTTTTCGCACTTTCTGGTGCGCAAAGGAAGGCCTATAAAAATATATCAAAGTACTATAAACTACATTCAAGCGAATTTAAAACATAAGCATTCATAATATATAAGCCTGGCACCAAGACGGTGGCAAGGACAACTACAGCGGCGGCTCCAGCAGTCTGTGACAAGACAGAACCCAAGACTCGTGGCATGTTGTCGGACTAAGCGGCTGGGGGGAGGGTTGTCGCTCCAGTTGCCCAATTGAAAGAGAAATTTGTGGCGCGCTGCCTTTTCTTGGCAGTCATTTCGTGACCTGCCGGCGACAAACAAGCGCTAAAGGGGCATGCGGCACCAAAAGTTTTGACGGCTTTGACGGCATGCCTCGCTCCTACCTCTCTCTCTCTCTCTCCAAGGTATAAACCCTCAACCTCGACACATCCAAGCCCAATTGTGTTGGCCACGCTTTAAAGCAGCATTGGCTACGCCCACGCTTACAATATTTTTGGGCCTGACACTGGCGTGTGCACCTGCAGAATGTAGAATGAAGAATTCAGAATGCAGAAAGCAGAAAGCACTTTGCGGCTCATGTCAGCAGCGAAGATGGCAACGTCGTTGACTGTTGAACTCCCACTCGGTACGAGAAGGTCGCATGTGTGCCAAAAAAAAAAAATCTGAATCTAGGGAAATTCAAAACGTGGTTCAGAATTTTTGTATAGAGCTGTTGTCATTGATTTTTATTGCCACTTCTTGTTCTATATGTAAACAAGCAAGCGCATTATAGTCGAGTATGCCCGACTATAGAACACACTGTGCTCAGGTCAAAATTTATATTCATTTTGAGTTTTGTAATAAGCCCCTAACGTCATTGAATACCCCTACACGATATTAAGGGGTAGGGAACAGAGTTGATCCCTTGTCTGTTAACCGCCCTTTCACAAGCTTCGGATTAATGTTTGTATTTTTAAGAGCGACGTCTTTAATTAAATTTCAATAAAAAACAAAAATAATAATCAAAAAAATTAGTTAAACAATGCAGAGTTTAAAAGATGGCCATGCAAGGCAGCGGATTAGTACAGACGACATGTGTGAATAGCTTCAGGGAATTTTATTCGATTATTATGAAATTTACAACACTTATAAGCAATGAGCATTAGATTTAAGTATGCCAAAAAATGAGAAATATAAATCTATGGCCGAAAATCGACTTGTGGAGAAAAGGATATAGGTATTGGGAATTTAAAATCAGTTTTAACTGCGTATAAATAGTGGAACATTCTAAATGTAAATAAGATGTCTTGACCACAGTTCCTCAATCAAACTTTTCTCATATTTAAAAAAAAAAAAAACAGTTTTCAATCAAAATTACCAAGTTCTTAAAGCGCAGTTCTGTTAAATGATTACTTATATGTACAGAAAGACCTTCATATTCCAATTCGCCTAATGTTTTTTTTATAAAATATTAATTAATTCCAAGTACCATTATACCCTTGACTCAACAACGGGGAGGTAAAGATTTTACAACATTTGATGAACTGTTTTGGGGGAAACAAGAAAAAGATTTCACTTCATATGAAGGGTCCTTCATTTCATATAATAAGATATTCTATTCTACATATTTAAGCCCATAAAATGTATTTATGATTTCATTTTCTATACTTAATTATTCTATGATATAAAAGACCTTAAGAAAACACAGTTCAACACAAAAATAAGAAACAACATCCAACTAAAGAAATAGCAAATACCAAGAGCACTTTCTTGCAAATCATGAAAAGCGCACTCAGACGCGGAAACGAGTGCACATTGTGAATGTGAATGTGAATATGCTCGTAACTCAAATGGTATACAAACTATATAGCCTATATAGAATATATAGAATATATAGAATATATCGTGTAGTTTCTCTGGGCGCTGTCGCTGTTTGTCATATGCATACTCGGCTGCTTGCCAAATATTGATTATGCCTTCAAAAAATGAATGGAAGTGCGCTTCGCTGAGTCTGTCTGAGTCTAGGGAAAGGGCAGGGGTAGGACGGCTAAGCAGGAGGTGGAGGGAGGCAGAAGAAGTTGCCAACGTATGCGCGTCATCAGGCAAAGGACATCCGGGATAACTAATGCACAAAGGCATAACTAAAACTAAGGATAACCCCGACTCCCCAGCTGGCCAATGATGTGAACAGTTTGTGCCTCAAAATGTCAAGTGACCTGATACAAGTGGAATAAACTTTAGCATTAGCTGGCCCCAATTCAAGTTAACAACTTTAATGGGCCAAATAAGCGATTCAACATGCTCTTTCTCTATATATAAAAATTGTGTTTATATGTGTTGCTGATGTCAGGATAATGACGCGAACAGAACTGAATGACAAAAGTTTTTCAGTGTTTTGAGCTAAAAAGTATTGTCAACTTTTTAACAATGGATAATAAGTAAGTTTAAAGTGTCAATTTTCAGGTACAAATGATGAACTGCAAGTTACAGGTGTGTTAAATGTCTATTGACAACTTGCGAGCAATATTTTTGAAGATAAAGAAAACATGAGAAAATTTATAAATTGACGAAGAAGATATATTTCTAGATAGGATCACATTTTGTTCATATAAAGGGTTTTTCAATAGGTGCGCTTCAACTTTTTTCCGATAGGGACGGCGAACGACGCCATGTTTTTCCTTGTTCTCTTGACATATGAAACTTCATTAGTATACATTTCATCATGGAACGCTACACACTTGAACAGCGATTGCAAATTGTGCAAATTTTTTATCAAAATAATAATAATAATAAATTGCTGAAATTTCGACCGATTTATGCGAAAAAGTGGTTGAAAATTGGGTTCAACGATTGGACTTCGTAAAACGTGCACGCGGTGGTCATGCGAAAGAAATCGAGTTTCATAATTAAATGTATATGTTCAAATTCGATAATAAAAAAAAAAGTTAGTTGAAAAGTCAAACCGCTTGTGTTTTATTCAAAAAAAAAGTTGAAGCGCTCCTATTGAAAAACCCTTTAGTTTTATGACAAATTCAATGTTTTAAGCTCTAAATGAGCTTGAAAATGTGTTGAAAAATGTTAAAGGTGCTTCAGAGACATATAATTAAATAATTATAATTGGATGTATAAATTCCTTAAAGCAGAAATTTATATAGTACTAGATCATCCCGGCGAGCTTTGCAAATTCCCGCTCCCGTTCTCAGAAAAAATTAAATAGGAAAATAAATACAAACTAATTATATTATACAATCTCTATATTATTGTAGCCTACCTTAAATGCCGCAGCTGAGATTTTTATATGTTATTTAAAAGTGTATTTTTAACCCACTTTCCGATATATTTTTAATAAAAATTTTTCAGAGTGCCAACTAACGATATTATAGGAAGCTATTACCACAAATTCCAGGTTTCTAGCTAGGAATGGGATTGAAAATGTGTTTAAAAATTTTAAACGTGCTTCGGAGACATATAATTGGGATATATAAATTCCTTTATGCCTAAATTTATATAGTAGATAGAGTCAAAATTGAATTAATATAAATGAAAACCCAATTTTAGAATTATTTTACTCCTTGGATGTACTTTATTCTAGTTCTCAAACAATTTGCTTGCTCATAACATTCTTTTGTGTTATATTAATAGGTAAAGCTATCTACTAAAAATAACTAAAGTACCAATATAGCAATGTTCCAGTTTTTTGTATAAATTGATTAAGACTCGCTTTTGGGCCACGCCCGCGACAACAATGAAATTGCAAAGCCATTAAGAGCCTCCCCCGCCTGAACTCATCCTGTCACATTTGTTTACACTTGTGCAATTTTGTTGTTGTTTTTGTTATGGTTGTTGTTGCTTTTTATCACCTGTGAGCTTGTTGGGTCTTTGCATTTTATGGCATCGTCTGGCTCGCCCCTGGCCAAAGTAATCGCACCTTTCACTCATATTGTCAAGGCTCATAAATTTAGACAGCACTCCCTGCTTATCACTCAGTAATAGAAGAAGAAGAAGCAGCCGCCTCTTTGCTCGATTGCTTATCAACCCACAAATAGTTTGATAGACAACAAACAGTGCGAGTATCTGTATCTCTTTGGTAGTATTTGAAATGATTCGAACCAAAACGGTATTAATGCCGTTTGACAACTTCCAAATGTGTTTGCTCAGCTTGTGTAATTGTTATCGATAAAAAGCGACAGGCAAACAAACAGCTAAAGGGGTGTTTGTGGCTGCCACAAGAGGTGGCAAAGTAGAAAGTAAAGTACTACGTAAAGTAGCATGTCAAATTATATAGCTAATTGACTCATAAAGCGACTCGACTGCAGGTATAGTAAAAGTGCCTAAATTAGTCGAAAATATCGATTGAATTAACATAATTTCATTGCTGCCCCCCAACGTCTCAATCTCTCAAATTACACATACGCCCCCCGTGCACGAGTCAAACTAAGATATTCCGAATATGCTTATGAAATTTGCAAGTCAAAAGCAGCTGTACTTACTTACCTGGCTAGGAGTACACGCACAGTTGTATATATAACTATATATATATATAGGTATAGGTATAGGTTATAGTTAACAGAGTTTTAGAGTTGAAACGTTGCTTAATCTCTTTTTTTTGGTGTTGTTGTCGCTTTGCTGCTTGCTGTTCAAGCCCACGCACTGAGACGCATTTTCCTGTTTAGCTTTGGCTTACATTTTCCGCTGGAAATTGCCATAAAATTTTGTCACAGACACACGCGCGCTTTATGAGGCTACAAATAAAAACATTCTGTATATACATAGTTTGTATACTCGTCTATATAATAAACTTCACTTAACTCAATTACTGCACACACACACACACACACACACACTCAGCAAGGACTACAATTTGCATTGAAAATGCCCCCAAGAGCAGCCACAACAGGACATCAGCAAACAACAACTAATATGTACTATAAAATTGTCAAACCAACAAAATATACAAAAAATAAAAAAAAGGGAATAGAAAATTGTGTATATATTCATATAACTGGATATTTTGTTGTTGTGTTTGTTTTTGTGTGTTAAAGAAACAAAAGCAAACATTCGGGAGTCAGAGACAAATAAAAACTTATTTCATTGTCATTTATGGTAATGCGTATACGCCGTGCTGGCCACGATGTTTTTATGAAATTTACAGAAATCCTCAACTCTATTTCATTTCGTTATTTGTCTTCCTATTCGCCGTCCGTTTGTCTGCACTGCTGTACGCCTATCTGTCTACGTTTTGGTTGCTTTTATATTTTTCCTCATTTTCCCCCCTTTATATATACTTCTATGTGTGTGTGTGTGTTGGGTACACGCCTTACTTTGAAAGCACATTCATACGCACATAACACACAATAATATATTTAGTGAAATACTTAGTACACATTTCTCTCTCTAAATACACTTGATGCACACAGAATTTCTATACTTTTATTTATTTGCGTTTCTTTTTTTTTTTGTTTTTTTTTAATTGTTGTAAATTGTTTAATTATTTAGCTTTGATTTGCATTTACATGCTACGGCTCTTGGGTTGGTTCTATCCGCTTTTCACAGTTTTCCAGCACAACACGCTCCAAAGTTTAGCCACGAACTGAGCCAAGGCAAGGCGAAACTTCATTTCAGCCAGGCGAAAATTGAAAAGCCGAAAAACCTGTTTAAGGACACAAAAGCGAAACGAGAGGCTTCCATTCCAATGGCTGCGTACAATCCTTTGTACAAGAGCCGAAGCCTAAGCCATGAAAACACGAAGCATGTGGCATGTGGCACAGTAGTAGTATGCGGAATGTGTTATGTTGGAATGCGGCATGTTGTTGTTGCCTGGAAATGTCTCTTCCTCTCTCTATATATATTTGCCTCTCTCTGTTGTTTGTCACACACAGTTTTGTTGTTGTTGTGCGTGTGTCCTGCGCTCTTTCTCTTGCTCTTGCTCTTGAGTTATTATTACACACACACACACACGCACACACACTTTCACTGCCCCCATTTGAAATTAGTTTTGATAGCAACTTTGATTGGCAACTTTTAGTCACTTAATTCGCATTGAGTTAATTGCAAAGTTTAATTATGTTGCAGTCTGTTAGGAAAATTCTTACAAATTTGAAAAAACTTTTCTAAAAATTTATTGGCCATGCTTTAGCTATGTTTTTTCTATCTTTTTTTTCTGTCTTTTTTTCTGCTGTGTGCGGGCGCACAAAACGTTAAAAATAGCTGCCGCAGGCCTCGCCAGCAGCAGCGACGACGCCGACGACGACGGCAACTGCGACAGCATCAAGTTCAGGCCAAGCTGATGGACGGACGGAAACAGGCAGGGACGGACTGGCGGACGGACAGCTACACGGATAGGCGGATAGACGAACGGACAGACGCTGCATGCGGTGCTGAAAGGCAGATGAAACTTTTGACCTTAGTCAAGTGAAAACGTGACAATATGAGTGTGTGTGTGTGTGTGTGTGTTGTGTGTGCGTGTGTGTTGTGCGTGTGTGTGTGTGTATCTTCATCAGAACTCTGTCATTCCGTAAACGCTTTATGCGCCTAATTGGCCTGCCCTTTGGGCCACTAGTTAAAGCCAACTGCCAAATAGCAAATAATTAATGCAGCTGCAAGTTGGCCGCAGCTACTAAATACCAACTAGTGCCTACTAGTTAGTAACTAATTACAGTTGCTGCATTAATAATAAACTGTAAAAGTCTTGTGGCATTTTCTCTGCTCGCCAAGTGGCGACACCGCCGCGCCCTGTTTGACGCATACTCTTCAAATTTATGCGTACCCTGCCCCCCGAAAGCCCGTTGCCTTTGCTTTTATGATTATTGCGACGCCGCGTCTGCGTCTGGCCCCGTGTAGAGGTTGTTTTATTTTATTTTATTTTTTTTTGTGTTTTGTATTCCAAAACTGACGCCAAAGCCACTAAACACCCTCCCCCAGCAGGCTTCCCCCCCCTTGCTTGTCAATCATAAGGCCCCCCAACCCTGTTGTGTTGTTTTCAATGCTGCTGCTTGGCAATTTGTTGTTTTGTGTTGTTTTTTTGGTTGTTTGCCTAGTTTTCGATTTTTGTGCCATTTATCTGCTGTAAGTGGCCGTCTGGAACTGCTGGAAGGGGTGTTGTGCCACCAGGGGGAAGGGGAGGGGATGGTTTTGCTATATATGGGGCAAATGCGGCAGGCTTTATTAATGTGCGGACATTTGATTGTGGATACCCCGCCTAGCTCAAGCGCCACTTAGGATTAGACTGAAGCGCGTTTTGAGGATTATTATGTCCTTTTGCCTGGCAAAAATCAAATTGCTATACCCTCTCCCTGTCCTCACTTTATGTGTGTGTTTGTCAAGAAAAATCAATGGATTGGCTTTGGCTGCTGTGTGTGTGATTTTTCCGCTGTTTTTCTGCACTTTTAAACGCGTCACAAGAAATTTGCCAAACAGCAAAGAGTGTGTGTGCGAGTGTGTATTTCTCATTTTCTTTTTATATTATTTTTATTTTCTTTTCTTTTTGTTTGTTTGATTTTCCTTTAGTGCCTTTTGGTCGCACTTGATTTATTTGACGCTTTTAGCTTAACTTTATTTTTGTCGTATTATTGAACATGATTATTTTTGCATTTGTCGCGCATTTTTCATTTGATTTTTCTTAGCTTAACTTGCAACATTTTGCAGAAAAGAATTTTCAAAGAATTTCTTTTAAATTTTACTTGCACTTTACACGCATCGAAGGAAATGGCATCGTAGAACCGCAATGCATTCGGTTTTCAAGGTAAGAAACGAACGATGCATTTTTAATAATAATTTTTACACACACACCACACACACGCTCGTTCTTTGTGTTTTATATTGTTTTATATTTGGTTATTTTTTACCTCTCGTATTTTGGTTTTTCGAGCAGAAACAAATTGTCGAGAACGACACGACACGACACGTCACAACACGTCCGTTTACAGCTGTGGTCGGTACTCCACTGAACACAGAACAAACTGAACTGAACTGAACTGATGATGGCGTTGGCAATGGCGACCACATCAAGTTTTTCACAATAGAAAAACTTTTCTCTCTCTCTCTCACACTCTCTCTTTTCACTGTTCTCTCTCTCTCTCTCGTCATCATTCTTTTACTCTCTCTCTTCCTATCTGTCTCTCTGGACATTGCTTTTGTTGCCTGCTGATAAAGCAAATGCGACCCCGACCCATTGAACGTGTTAATTTTCGGCATTTTCCTCATGCTACTTAGCCAAGTTTATTATTATTATTTCTGTTTTTGTTTTATTTGCCAACGTTTTTGTTTTTTCATTCATTGTCAACTCACAATACTCTGTTTTGTTTTTCTAGCTTTGTTTTTTTTCCCACTCTCAGTTAGCTAGATATTTATTTTTTTTTGCCTGGACTTTATTATTTATGGTCACTTATTTCGCAGCACGTGACAGTTTATTTTGCATAAATTTAAAGCATATGGATATGCTGCTTCTATATTGAGTTTTTATCGCTTACTTAATATAAGATAAATGTGTTTTTGTAACTGTAAGAGTGTGTGTGTGTTAGCTATTGTGAAAACAAAAGTTTCTTGCCACTTCCGGCAGCTATGAATATAAATTACCACAGTTTTGTCAACATATTGACATTATGGCTAAGTCCAGAAGTTTTTTGAGCATGAGCTTAAAATCAATTTATATCTATAACTACATTTCTCACATAATATATTAATAAACTGGCCAAAAAAAACAACAACAAAAAATAGCTCAAATATAGAATAAATTTCTGCTGATAGTTAAAGGCAATTCTGATTAGGCAAAGTTTAAATAACTGCATTAAAAAGCTAATTAAGCTATAACTATTTTATGTAATTGTGAACAAGTTTTAGTAAATATAATAACAAAAATCTTTATACAATGGATTTTTACTGGGGTTGCATTCATTTGAAATATGTTCTCATAATTAATTTCTTACTTTTGTTGTCTTTACATTTTTTTAAGTCTTTTGTTTATATGCTTTAGAGACTTAAACGGATTCTGCATTATAAGCCGAAGGAATTGACATATCAGAAATTTAAACTTTGGTGTCTTTTTCCAAACGTTTAACGAAATTTCACAATGAAATGAACAATATAGATTATTTTATTAAATTATTTTATTTTATCCCACCAATATGCCGACAACCGGACTACCGACTTGGCATGAGAAATAAATTGTTTAAGGATATTTCCTACTTTAGGCAGTTCACGGGCTTTAGAAGCTTATTTTTTGAAACTACGATATGCTATTTAACCTAAATACTTGGAATTTAACTATCCATTGCGAAATGTGCAACTTGTTGACAATTTTAAGATAAAAAAAAATTATTTGCAATGCAAAAACGGAAATTGTTGCTATTCGTGTTGCCGATTGATTTTCTGTTACAATTACCAAGGAAAAATATATTTTTTGGTAAGATATAATACGGTATTACCTTGCATTCAATTATGTAAAGAAAATATTCTACCTGTATATATTTTTTTAAGATTAAGCTTGCCAACTACCTTGCTGCTATATTTTTCATATTTCCCTTAAAATTAAAAAGTTTAATTCAAAGTAAAATTATTATTTGTGTTTAGAAAAATGCTGCAAACATTATTGCAAATATGTTTTGTCAATTTCAATGCAATTTTGCCTTAAATATTATTTATTCATAAAGTTACAAAATGTGTTGGTTAGGAAATAATAGACAACCGAAATTATTGGATTTATCCAATGTTCGTATGTTAGACTCCTCGCTACAGTCACTAAAATGATATTAAAACCCTAAATGATCCTCAAAAAAATATAATTTAAAAAAAAATAAATTATTATAGCAAAATCAAACCAAAAAAAACAGAGTATATTACAGTCGGTAGCTTGCTATGGACTTTTTAATTTCATTTATTTTTGAAAAATTTTAAACTGAAATTCGTTGCGAACGCCTCATAGCAAACAGCTTTTGTCAGGCGCCACTGTTCACAGCATAAAACACAACCACAAAGCTAGCTATCTCGCTTGCACCTGCAGACCAAAGAAACGCACGCGTTTTGTGCGCGTTTTGCAAGCGTTTGCGCTGCAGTTTCTCTTGGCGTTGTTCAATATTAACAAAATAAACCATTAAAAAATTGTTGTTTTGGGCCAACAATTAAACAAAAAAGTTGATAGCTCAATTTGACATGCTAAGCCAAATGATAGTGCCAGTAAATCGGTGCATATATATTAAAATATAATATACGCTTATGGTATATATCCAACAGCATTAAAAGTCGCCAACAGTTAAAAATTGATGTTTTCATTAGCCAACGGCGACGACCACGCAATAGGGCAGCGGGCCATCTCAGTTAGCCATCTCAGCAAGCCAGCTAGCCTCTAATTAACAATTTCGTAATTGAAACTAAGCTCTTGGCCAGCGGCTCTGTTGGAGGAGTCACAAAGGAGGAGGAGGCGGAGGAGGAAGAGTAGTAGATGGGCCCTACAATGAGTTACGTGTCTGGCAAATGGTCCCGATATATTGGCGTAGGGTTTTTTTGATTAATGAGCGGCTTAAGTGATACCGGGCAGCTGCTGCCCCGACTGAGCATTCAACTGAGAGAAGAAAGACAAGCCCAGCTGATGAAGTCACTAATTTGACTTAAAAACGCATTAAAAACCATTTTCGATAAAAGCATCCAAAAACAACGCTCAAATCGCAGGGTTTTTCCGTATTTCTTGAAATGCCCGTAGCCGGAGTCTCAGTCAATGTCCATCGGTCTAGCTCAGTCTCTTGTGAAAGTTGTGCAAAAACAAAAGTCTTACCAACACGCCGACGCATTGAACAAAAACAAAAAATTAAACAATAATAATATTTGTAGGATCCATAAAAGGTCAGAAAAAAGTATTTTCAAATATTCGAAAATCTTGGAAAAAAATTATTGATATCTAATTTATTTAAGGGTTCTATATTAATCGAATAGTTTAAAAATTTTTATCTAATTAGCAAGATCATATCATATGAACTTAGAAAACCGATTTAATTTTAAATAAGTAATCGGTCTTAAAGTACGATAAGTTTATCAAAATATTAAGGCTCAGAATCTTCGATTGAATTATTATTTATTTATTTGAATTAAAACATTATGATATTTATCTTAAATTAAGTAAAATGATTGAAAAAGACTAAAATTAGATTACTATGTAATAATGACACTGACACGAGGAAAATTGAGACTTCATTGAAAGTTTTATATATAGAAAAAACTGAGACTTCATTGAAAGTTTTACATATATAAAAATTGTGTTTCCACTAAAACTTTTAATATATTTTTGATATAAACTTAATCTAAAAGCATAGTTTTGATGCCTAAAAGAAAGATTCATCATAATTTCATAATTTTTGCAACATTTTTAATGGTTTAATGGTCTAAAAAGTGTATTTAATATACTTGTTGACTTTTTTATATAAAAATAAAATTTTTAACTAAAATTCATAAAATATAAATAAATTAAGAATACTAAGAAAATAGAAATAATCGCAGATAAATACAACTAAAGTGACAAATACATTTAAGCTATAAAAAAAAATAACAAGAATGTTTTTCTGCATCAAAATTTGCTTGGTTATAATAAAGTTATAATAACTAAAAATACAATTTAATAAGACTCTGACAGGGTAATCCAAAATATTTATACTATTATCCCGCTTTATTCCGATCTGTTTCGATAAAGTTATGGAAATAAAAGGTATAGAAAGAGTATTTATTATAAACTTTACTGCCATTTGCGATCAAAAAAAAATTAATTTAAATGGGCTACAAATTCAATAAAAATAAATTAATAAAAAAATAAAAGCAAAAGCTGTAACTCTGTTGCTGCTGAAGCCTCCCACAATTGTGCGTGGTCTTGAAGAGCCATTAAAACGCCTTATGCTTTAGGCCTAGACAAAGATATATTTTTTTTATATTTTGCTTGGCAACGACATTAGAGCCGAAAATCAATGTTTGCATTTGAAGATCTCTTTGCCAAAAAAAACAGGCTATCTTCGGCACGCCGAAGCTATATACACTTACAATGCATTGAGCATTGCAGTGATTTAAGTAAAAAAAACAGATTGTTCCTTTATAAATGAATTTGGTTCTTATAACTTGAAAATCAAAAAAGTTTTGCATAGAAGAACTGCACTTTGACCCAATTGTTCCTATGGCAGCTATATGATATAATAGTCCGATTTTAATCAAATTTAGTCAGTTTGTGCAAATCATTATTCTACATCAAACTGTTGAGTCTGATTTCGTTATCTTCAAAAACAAAAATGTTTTCCATACAAGCAATTTTCGAACGAGCTATAAGATATAGTAGTGTGATTTTGATAAAACTTGGTTGGATTATTAAGATTAAAATACTTCATCGATCTGCCAAGTTTGGTTTTAATATTACAAAAATTAATTTCTTAGACCGATCGTTCCTACGGCAGCTATATTATATAGTGGTCCGATTGGGCTTATTTTTATATACAAGCTACCTGCTATAACAAAATGAATTTGAGCCAAGTTTCCTTTAGGTAGCTTATAGATAAAGCCAAAAAGTAAACATAGAAACAGACGGATCAAGAATCTATATACTTTATGGGGTCGGAGACGTCGTGACAAATTTATAATACCCTTTTGCAAGGGTAAAACAAAAGGCCAGAAAAGTAACAAACAGCAAAACAGCAGCAGACAGAAGATACAAATAAAGCAGATAAAAAGCTGAAATAACCTTCATTGGCCATAAAAATCAAAAGCAACTGCTAACAATGAATTGTGTCTATGGGCAAAGCAACAGCAACAACAGCAACAGCAACAACAATAGCAACAACAACAAATGAATTAAAATTTAAATAAAATTCACTTTTTTACAGTTTTGCAAATTCGCAACAATGTAAAACAAATAATAAAAATTGATAATAAATAAAATAAAGTCACTTTATTGTTTGAATAGCTGTCAGAGCAGCTAATGAACTTCCGGTGTTTGCCTGAATGCAACAACAGCAACAACAGCAACAACAACAACAATACGATTGTGTTGCACGATAAGCACGATAAACATTATCGAATTTGATGCACAATGAATCACTTTTGTTGGCCCTGCGCCAAAAGTTCATAGGTTGAGCGGTCAATTGGTGACCCCCCACCCCACTTTAGAGCCCCCTTTAAGAGTCACTCTATATGCAGCCAGCTCCCTTTCTGTGTATCTTTGTATCTTTGTATCTGTTTCTTTGGCTGCATCTTGTATTACGTGTGTAGTAACCGGCATGACGTCTGTCACATTTGTTGCTGCCGCTGCTGAAGCCGCTGCCGGCGTCATAGACTCAAGCTTGAAGCCAGTTCAAGCCAAGTTTGGAGCCCTCGCTTAGTTGGCTACGAGCTGCAGCCGAGATTGGGCTAGCCGCGTGATACGGAAACCTAAACCGAAACAAAAACAGAAACCTTAAACTTAAACTTATACGAAACCCAAACCCAAACCGAACTCCAAAAATTAAGTCCGATTGAAATCTTGGACTTGGACTCGTCTGTTTGCCTTTCTACGTTTTGTACGTGTTAAGTTTTTTAATTAGTTTTATTTTTTACAAGTGTATAATTTGCCGCTTAACAAAATTGAAATCAAAATCAAAACAAAAAAAAAAAAAAAAAGAGAAAACAACAAAAAGCGCAAAAATATAAAAAAAATTAAATAAAAATTACGAGCTGCGTTCAACAAATAAAATAAAAATATAGTTTTAATTGTTTGAGTGCAGTGCAAATTATTTTAAACAAAAATTGTGTGTCAAAAATCAGTTCAAGATCAGTTTAAAAGAAATATAAAAAAAAACAACTTTAGATACTCAGTTTTTTATTGCTTGGCATGCTGACAAGTACTGCAAGGCATTTTTATATATTTATATTTATAAATAAACAAGGTGAGTAATTAATAATGTATTTTAATTCAATTTGCCGCCGTCAACGGCAAAGCAAATTAAATAAATGCATAAATTGTATAGATACTCAAATACTGATTTATTATAACAATTTGTGCGCACATGTAACCAATAAAGGTAAAAAATTAAAATTAATGAAAATAAAGCCACACAAATTAAACAAAAATGAAACCAATGAAATAAAAACAAAACATTGGACCACAGTAACAACAACAAACACCAACAACAGCCTTGAAAAGTCGTGCTTAATTTCTCAGTTATACTCAAGTATAAAATATATGCTTAAAAAATTATAATGAAGCGATCTCTTATGGTCTATTGGTATTTGGTATTTGGTATTTCTTTAACGGTCTATTGTTTTTTCATCTGCCAAAATCCCAAACATGCGCAACAGTGTATTTGTGAGTGCTGCCAAATTAGTGCCAAATTAAGTTAAATCATTTTTATTGAAGTCTAAATTAATGGGTGAAAGCTAAACTAATTGAGTCACAGCTCACAGCGAGGGCGTCTTTCAGATATATTTAATAATATTATAGTAATACGTTAAGCAATTTATCATAAACAATTTAAGCCAAGCCAAAACATACAACAGAAATAGCTAGAAATAGCTATTAAGCTCTATAACTCACCAAAGACTGATAGATTGATAGACTGTTAGATATGACAACACACCTCAACCTTTGATAGTTATTCCCTACACAAGGGCATATACATATATATACATAAGTTTTAGCAATTAATCGACTTATTTTATTTAAGCTTTTTATATGTATTTTATTGCAAATATGTTGTACCTTAAAGCTGAGATTTGTTTTTCGGCAAATTTCCTTTGATTCCAGATAGTTTTAATATTATGAAATGTATTTACAAATGTATGTTGTAGATTAAAACATAAGAGATATTGTTTTAATTACTTCAAAGGTTTTTTTTAAATATTTTAATAAGTTAAGCCATAGGAAACTCAACATTAAATAACTTACAACTAAGCAAATTGACAGGGCTGAGATAAAATCATATTTTTTAAAGAGATATTCAAATAGATTCAGTTGAAAAAGTAACATATATGTGTAATCATATCTTTCACAACTATTTTATATAAATTTAATATAAATCTAGAAACTTTTTCATTATACGAAATATCAATATATATTACTGAATATACAATTTAAAGCTATAAAGTTTAAAAGGCCTTTAAATTTTATTAAAATTCATAAATATAAATCAATTTTACTACACTCACACTGCCAGAATATAATGTGCAAGTCAAATAAATTTAAAATAATTAAAAAAAAAACTAATTAACAAATAGTTTGCAACACATTGCACTGGCAATTAACAAGTTGACAATTGAACTATTTCGAAAGGTGCTAATTGACAAGTTGAAAACATATTTTTTTTTTTTGGCATTTTCAATGCATTTTTGGCCATATGACTTAATGCCCTGCAAATGGCTTAATACCCAATAAGCCATAAAACATCTTGAACAGCAGCCAAAAAGACAACAACAACAACAATAAAAGACAACAACAATAGCACTTTTATGATTTATGAGCTGTTGAATTGGCCCCGGGTCCGCAGCGCCTGCGCAACATGAGGGAAATACCAAGAGCGTGGGTGCAACAATGTGGCGACTTCATGAGTCGCCTCCAAAGTTGACTCCATTAGCAGATGCCGATGAAGGCAAAAAAATGTCGCTAAATGGCCCAAATGGTCGAAATGTTCGAAATGTTGGAATTGTTCGAAATGGCGCTGCTGTCAAGCTCATTTTATGGACTTTGTATTTGTGGTCTTTTGTGTGGCAAAGATTGATTGATTTATGAAAGCGAAAGTGACAAGCAGCCTACCCAACACTACACTATAATACAGGCCTTGACTATATGCTCACTGATCCCGGAAATCCTATCTGTAGAAATCAACATTCAACATTCAATATTACACAAGTGAGCAGGTGTCTCTCTTGGAGCACAATTCGCACAAGTTTCATTGAACATGTTTCTTTTGAAACGCAATGACACAGCACTGAATGTGATTTATTCTAATTGTTGTCATTGTTGGCTCTGTGGTCTCTCTAATTGTAGTGTTCTTATTATTTTTATGAGATTTTGTAGAACTCTATATATAATAAATACTCTACCTGCCACCGAGACATGCTTGTGTATTTAAATCCGGTTTTGTTATTGCATTGTTTGCGTGTGTTTTGCTCTTGATTTGAACAGCTTTTTGGCATTTATGAATTTATATTATGATTATCAATTTTAATTTTATTTTTTTATTTCATTTATTTTGCGGTAGCTATTGAATTAGTAACGGTTATTTCTATACAAAAGTCTGGCAGTTACATTTGATTTTAAATTACGTTTTCGAGCAATTCTAATCAGATTTTTTTAATTAAATTTGCTTTTTGTATTTGTAGCACATGCAAACTAATTAAATGCTGAAAATACCCAAAAGATACACAATATTCATTAAAAAATGTAATAATAATTTTTATAATTTGATCACGAAATGTGTAACGTGTTGGAAGAGGCGTTTCTGATTGTATTAAATATATACGAGTAATTGTGTATAGTTTATCGAGTAAATTAGTTGAAAATATGTTTTTATTTTTATTCTATCGGTATAGGCAGGTTTAGCAAACTATATCATATAGCTGACATATGAATAATTCATCGAAAAATTATTTTTTGTATGAAATATTCATTTGTTTTTCAATACAGCTAGACCAAACTCTAAAATACTAAAATGAATTATAATTTTTTAATTTGATTTTAATTATGATTTTTAAATTTAAATTTTATATTAAATCAGAGCACTATCTCTTACAGCTGCCGGAGGAACATTTTAAATAAAATTAAGCTGTTTTTTGAGCAAGTTTTTTTATTTATTTATAACTGAAATAGTAATTTAACTATTAAGAGCATAAAAGTAGCCAAAAATATCAGCTAAAAATCAGTCGTAAAAGAACTTTTCTATCTTTTAAAATGTCATTCTTAAAAAAGAAACATTAATCCCTGTTAGTACTATTAAGGCTGATCTACATTTAAGGATTTAATTTTAATACCTAACCCTTCCTAAAGTTGAGCAAAAAATGTTTAAAAAAATTAATTTAATTAAATTTAATTTTTAATTTAAAATTAAAATATTAAAAAATTGGTTAATAAATAAATATTGTACCTCAGCAATTAATATGCAACCTTTTAAAAGCAAACTTTAAATATAATTTCAATGCACAGAATCTACATTTAACCCCTGGCTAATAAGTATTATCAAATCACTATTACAAACAATTGAAACCATTTATAAATATTGACATTAGTCGCAAGTCAACTGCCATTTAAGACGCCCCCTTTGAAACGCCCCCTTGATGTCTTCTCAAGTAATTGAAAAATGCAATTGCAATTGCTGTTTTTGTGGGCGTGGCAGCATTGTCTATTGTCTGTGGCAGTTGCACTTGCACCTAGTTAAATAAAGATTGATTTTATGACTGTGAGGACACAGATTTGTTAGGTTTGAGGGCGTTGTAATGCCGCCTTGTATTCACTTTCACTTTTAAGCAATTTATTTTCGCAATTTACACTCTGTTGATTGTTTCAACTCAACCTCAACTGAACTCGACTTGCCCCGAAGACAACATCTCCCATCATGCCCGACATTAACTAAAATTGAGATGTGAAAAACATGATGTCTATTTGTAATTGGAAAACATTTTATTGTTTGCCGGACAAATTGCGTGAAATTTTCTATTTGCTGTGTCAGTTTTGAACTGCAAGAAATCGTTAGTAAAGTTAAATATTAAGTGGTGTTTAAAGTGCATAATTATGTGGTTGACAAAAGCTCATTTTTTGAAAATTCTTCTTGTTTAAAGCTAAACATATTTGCGAAGTTTTGTAGACCGACCAAATATGGAATGGAATATTCAAAATGTTGTATTATTTCGCTATTTAATTGCTCTTCATTTTTATTGATATTTATTGAAAATCGTAGATTTTATGTTGTATAATAAAATTAACAAATAAACCTATTATCCAGATTTTATTTACTTTCGCTTTAGCTTTTGATTTTCAACACATTTTTACTTTATTTGCTAAATCTCAAAAAATGCTAAATTAATTGTTTACTGCATAAACAAACAACCGCAATAAGTTTACTTAGTATAATTGATTCATACATAATTTAAGTGATTTATTGCAATTTCTCCAGCTCATCAGCCAACACTGACATCACACGCCTTTGGCCAAAGTATAAAATAAATAAAAAATAAAAATAAAACTCAACTTTTGGTGTATCTCAATCAAACGGAAACGCAAATGCAAATGCAAATCCCCCCAAAAACCCAACGACGAATGAATTGACAATGACAAAGAGTATTACACGTCTCCGTCTCCATACTTCTAGTAGTTATAATGGTATTCTCTTTACCTATGTGGTAAGTGTAAAAACAACTAAAAATCAATACTCTACTCAATTAATTTAAACTCTTTTTACAGATATTAGCATGTACCTCAACAGCATTCAGTTCGCCGCCCTCATGCGGCTTATATGGCGCTCCGCCTTGCCAGTTTCTGCCAGCGCCGCCGGGACAGACGCCCAAGTAAGTTAAAACCATGATCTATATATATATATATATTTAACTGATTCTGTCTGCATTGTTACAACAGCTGTGCCAGGCCCGGCAAAACCTATTGCGAGCATGTCGAAAACTATCCCACGTAAGTCTTTAACTGGCGCCGAGCCGGACCCGGACCCGGACCCGGCTAATGGCCCCAAATGCTAACATAAATAACGCACTTAAAATTAAGAAGTAATACTCGTAACAACAAATGCAAATGCAAATGCATTTCAAACAAATGTTTGGCCATAATACAATTCCACAAATAGCTTCAACTCAATTCGAAGCGGTCTTCAAACTGCCGAAAAGTCAGAAACTAGTTTTTGCATATATGTATGTATCTATCGTATCTATTGTGAATAACTAAATAGCTATAGACCTGTATATATTATATATAAATGTATTATATATATATATACCTTCCGCGACGACAACGCACGTACTCGAAGATGCGGCTAAAGCAGCGGCTCCAAGTTGTGGATGCTGCTCGACCAGCTGGCGGAGCTCCTTGACCCAATAAACTTGAATTGACAGTTCAAGACACTTTGTCTGTCTGTGACGACGACGCACCGCATGCTTCTCGAATATTTATGAATGCCTCTCTGAATAATTTAGCATATTAATGCTCTTTGAAAAGAGTATAACAACTATGCAATCAAGTTTGTTAAGCCTAACAATTCTTGATATATTTTTGATAGTATTCAATTTATTTTATTTTTAACTAATAAAGGGAATTTTCTACTATGGAGAAAATAGATATATAAAATAATAAATTATATAGAATTTATATTCGAATTTAATTAGCAAGATATCAATACTTTAATTCTGCTAACCATGATCGAAAATAGCAATTTGCATTAGATTTTTGGGTGCTCAGAGACTTTGGTTCAGAAACTGAATTATTTATAGATATTTTTTGCAAAAAATTATATTAAATATTTTTACAATATTTAGTGATATTGGTGAATTGCTTAAGAAGATATTTTTAAACTTTGCGCAAACAGCTTCTTCCTTTTTATAACATTATGTAATTTGAAAAAATTCTTGTATACCAAACTTTTTAAAGTGAATTGTTATGTAAAATAAGTTGCTGATTTTAAAAACAAAATTCCAAAAAAATTGTTGCCGCGATTTTTCGAGATATGTAAGTGAAAAAAGCTAGATTTTTGACTAGATTTTTCACTTTTCAAAAAGGTAGCTTTGGTCAATCGGAAATAATCCCGCGATTTAAAACTTTATTTTTTTTTTTTTGAAAAGGTAACAAAAATTGCCTATAAACCTGTTATAAAATATTATTAAATAAGATATTAAATTAGCGTTCAGAAGTTATTAGAGATTGTAATGAAAATTTTGATAAAAAAAAATGCTCATTTAAAAAAAATCTATTTCCTTTGCAATTTCTTCTGCAAAACTCGAATTTTTGTATTTTATATTATTTTTAAGATCTTCAGATTTACTCATTGTAAAACTGACAAGAAAAATTGTAAGTGTCGGTCGACAAATGTTGAATTTATAAGTCTTACGTACTGTTGTATAAAAATTGCTTTTTATCAGTAAATTGCTTTAAAAAGAGTATTTCAAATTCATTAAATTAAAATTAAAAAACTTTAGCTCATATACAAATTAATTTGAATTGATTTTGTGGTTTTTCTGTCTGGTTTTCCACATGTCTTGCTATTTTTAGACAATTTCTTCGATTTAAATAAAATGTGCGTTAGTTAGCTGCCACTGCCACTGCACGCAATGATAATGATAATGATAATGTTTATGCTTTATGATAAGCCGGACACGCCAGTTGAGGCCGCAAATTGGCGCCAGCACAGCAATTAAATAGTCATTTTTATGAGGCCTACGGAATTTGATTATTGCATAATTCTAAAAAATATATATATATATATGTATACTTTTAATTTGGGGAAAAACCAGAAATCGTTTTCTCCACAAGTTTTTGTGGCACGTGACACGCATGCGATGCAGCTGATAAGAAGTGTTGAAAACATTATAATACCTACATATATATATATACCTATAGAAATTTATGATTAATTCGTGTATCCGTACTGAAATTAACCACTATACATATTAATTATGATTGAGGGCTTGTCTGTCTCTTTGGTTTTATATACAATACTTATATAAGGCCATGTCGACAAGTGCATGATGATATTGCACTTTCGCAGAGAGATTCCCAGGCAACAACAATTGGCCCGACCCAAAAAATATAATCTCTTGCATCACCTGAGCAACTTCAACTCATTGTCAGCAGCAGCAACAGCAAAAGCAAACTCATCTCATTGTTTTCGTATTTCTTGTATTTCTGTAGATATCTCATCAAGAGTCTTGTACGTAAATGGGGCTATGAGGCAGCCTCTTTGCTGGTTGATGAGACCTGGGAGGATTTTGCAGCTGTTGCGTGGTATGACACGCCCGTATTCTATGATCCCAAGTCCATATTTCCGCAGCGTGACTTTGCCAATGGGCAGGACTTCAATGGTTACAGCTATCAGACGCCATTTGGCAGTGCGCCCCCACAGCGTGGCGGTGGCAACTCTCTGTTTGCCCCCAAGCCCACAACGGACTCACCCACGTGAGTAGCTCTCCAGTTCGCTCTCCAGACAATCCTAACTTTGATTTGTCCAATTGCAGCTATCTATTATATACATCGGCGGGTTCGGGTCAGCGGGCGGGCAATCAGCAGCAGCAGCAGCACCAAGGACACTCTGCATCGGGTCCAAGTCAGCTGTACTATAACAATGCGGGCAGGACACCCTATAATGCCACACTCTGGCTGAAGCGTCTTGTGCGCGATCTGACTCTCAAGCAGAAGGCCACAGCGGCGACAGCAGAGCAGCCCGACCCGAAGTCGGCTGAGAAGCAGCCTGAGAAGCAGCAGAAGGATAATGAGCAGCAACAGCGCAGCACACGCGATGTATCGCTCAACATGGATCTCTTAGATATTGTGGGCGTCAACGACAACGACAACAGCAACAGCAACAGCAACAAAAAGAAAACGTTGCGTTCTAAAAGGCAGAGTCCGTTGAGGTCAACACTCTGCGAAACGACATCTCAGTTTATAACGCCACAAGCGGCGCTTAATTCCCGTGGCAATTGGATGTTTGTTGTCAACGAGGAGAATACGGCCCGTCAGATGGTCAAGGCGGAGCTTTGTGCGTAAGTAGAACCGGAAATATATATTTTGTCGAAATTGATTAAGGCAGAATGCTAATGTTGAATCCTTTGGCACATTTTAATGCTCATTTGGATCTAATAATTGCTGTAAAAGTCTAAAAGTCTCATTTTATTTCGTTAAATAATCTCAATTATCAGCTCACGCGTTTTGCACGCGTTTTTATATTGCTGGCGTTTTTGCAAGCGTTCGCGGTTTGTGTCTTAGATGTAACAGCAAAGCTGTTAACGATTGTTAGACTGTTCACTGCTTGTGCACTGCTTGCTGTGGCTAACAGGCTGTTAGAATTCAAAATTTTATTAGTTTATAGTGTAAACTAAGAAAAAAAAATCATTTTATACGCATAAAATAACTTTATATATAGGCGGACAAAAAAAAAACCTGTATGTATTTATTCATGGGATTTATTAATGCTTTAGCAACTAGAAAAGAAAAAAAAATGTTGCCTAAATATACCCATAATATTATCTTCTCATATATATAAAACTGTTCAATCTGACAGACTGACTGGTGGATTGGCGACTCACTGCCAGGCCAAACAGTGGCAGCTAGAAATCTGAAATTTGTGGCAATGGCTTCCTATTTTATCGTAGGTGGACACTCTAGAGAAATTTTATTAAAAACTTATCGGAAGTGGGTGGAAAATGCATTTTTAAAATAACATATCAAAAACTCAGCTGCAGCATTTAAGGTGGACTACAATAAAAGTGATATTCTAGAATGTTATTAGTTTGTTTTTTTTTTCCCCCATTTTATTTTTTTATATATGGTATTTTTTATATCAATGTACTGCCCATTTAACTTGTATTGATTTTTTATTATTTCATTAAAGAATCACACTTGCCAGTGCATTCCCCCTTTCACACTCACTTTAGTAGCACAGCAGGGCAGCAGGGCAGTAGCGTCGACGCAATACCATTCTTAAAAGGTTTTTCCCCCTTTTTTAGCAAATTTGTTGAGGCTGGTTTAAGTAGTTAGGGAAACCCAAATATAAACCGATATACAGGCACGTGGGCAGAAGGTAGCAAGGTAGCAGCAACCAGTATGGGCATGTTATGGTACATTTATGTGTTTTGTGTCATAATTGCGGCTAAACGAATTATAACACCCCAAGATTACCAAACGGCCCTTGTCAGTGACATTCCCCCTGCCCGGCTGCTGCTGCTGCTGCTGCTGCCAGTTTCATGCGTACGCTACTCGAAGTTCATATAAAAGCGCAAAACAGAGTTAAAAATAGGGTGACAAGTAGTCTATATGTCTGAGGTAGAGTTCTGTTGCTGGGGTTCGGTCAATGCGTGCCCTAATTGTTTGCCGTTTGTCGCTTTGCGCGTCCCTCATACAGATGCTGTTGCTGCCCCTGCTGCATGTTGCAAGTTGTTGCTCGTACTTAGCGTGCAATTTGTTTAACCAAATGAGTACCTGAAAGCGCACCAGCGCATAAATCTTGGCCAGCCAGCCAGGCGGGGTCAGCTGGGATGATGAGCTTGGCAAGCAACAGCTGGACGGGATTGGGCCGAGTGTCCTGCAGCAAAGTGAATGAATACCGTTGTTTAAGCTGCCTCAGCTCCTTATCAATTACGTACGATTCCCGTTTTAACGAGTTCGTTAAACTTTCAACTCTACAGCCGGCCTCGTCGCTTTTTTATTTTTGTTTTATTGTTGAACCTTTCGCGTTTATTTATGAGCACAGGCCACAACTAAATTTTCTACAGTTTGTTGATTTTTCGCATTTGTTGTTTTGACCATCGCGTCGTTTCCGTTTGCCGTTGTTATAATTTTCCCTTGCCTCATTTCAGCTCAAACACATGCTCAAACCTGTGCGATCTGCCCAATGGATATAACTCCAGGTGCGAGCAGAAGTTTGTACAAAAACGTTTAATTGCGCTGCAGGGCAATGGCCAAAATCTCTATACGGACACGTTCTGGTTTCCCAGTTGCTGTGTCTGCACCATCGCAGCAAATTAAGTAACACAACAGCAGCAGCAACAGCAACAACAGCAAAAACAACAGCAACAACAGCAGCTGATGAGCTGTGGGAGCAACAAGACCGGAACTGGTTCAATGAAAAGCCAGGAGACAGGAACAGGAACAGGTACAGGAGACAGGTCACAATGACAGAAGCCCAGCAACAACATTTGGACATTTCCAACAAGTCCTCAATATAATTATCAACATAATTATTGAACGTAACGTTGCAATACGATATGATACTAATTTTTGCAGCACATAATTGATAAATTTAAATAAAACACATACACAACACCCACATACACTTTCATACACACACACACGCACACATTTAGTGTAGTTTTACATTTAATTTAAAATCAAAAAACACAAAAAAACAGCAAAGAAATACAAGGCAGCATAATGGAAATATTATTCAATAAACGAACGAAATAATTAGAATGGATTGCAAATTTTGTTTTATAGTTAATAATAATATTTATTGGGCTGTGGACTATGAATGTAAATCGGATTAAATTTGCATTATTATAGGGCCAATATGTATGTTATTTTGTTTATAATTTAATTTCAATTTAATTAAGCTTATAAGCACTTTTTTCTGCCATCTGTAAATTAGAGCATATCATGCGGAATGGTAAGTGTATTCTGGATAGAGCTTGAAAATGCGATTTTAATAGTTTTGTCTGCATTTCTTCGTAAAGAAAAGTAATCAAAAATTGAGAACAGATTTCATTTCAGTCTAAAATTCCATTTATGTGTCAATTTTAAATGTAAATATAAAACATTCCTCTTTGTAATTGTTAGCTCTTAAATTCCAATTTTGCAAAAACATCAATTAGATGTTTGAGCCCCGGGCATTGGAAAAGCATTATGCGGTTTTATAATTAATGGAATTTTGATATGTGTCAGTTAAATAATAATTGCAAAACTGCAAAAATATGTATGTATATTTTGCAACTGCAGCAATAACACAAAACTCAGAGCAGAACACCTGCTGCCGCTGCTGCTACCGTTGCTGCTTCAATTGGAATTACGTTTCATAAATCCAAAAACAATAATCGTAAAATAACATCAGGTGTCACGCGCAAAAAAGGGAACTCAACCTGCAACCAAATGTGGCAAGTACTAACTGGGATGAATGTGGTTTCGGAAACGATGCATCGATTGATGATTGCCAGGATGTGTATAAAAGGCAATATTGAATATTACGTGAATGTTTTTTTGTGCTCACTAAAATAAAAAAAAAACAGCTGAAAATATCAGCAAAAATAGCGGCTAAAATTATGAAATAACAATTATTTGTTGATTTTTATCAACAAATTTAAAAATAATTTTTATTTTAATTTTATTAATATTTGATTTTTCTAATAAAATAAAAATATTTATAAATATATATAAAATAAAAATTATTTGTTGATTTTTACCAACAAATTTTTATTATAAAATAGAAAACAAATTTTTTGGTAAAAATAAACAAATAATTTTAATTTTATTTATATATATTAATATATTTATTTTATTAGCAAAATCAAATATTAAATTTATTTATAAAATAGAAATAAAATAAAAATAAAAATTGTTCGATGATTTTTACCAACAAATTTTTATTATTATTTTATTTATATTTATAAATATTTATTTTTCTAGAAAAAATTAAAAACCAGCTGCTTTATATATATTTATAAATGTATTTATATTTATAAATATTTATTGTATTAGAAAAATTAATAACCAGCTGCTGTATAAACAAAAAAAACATTCACGTTGTGTAGCCCTATTCCTCAAAGGACCAATATTAGGGATCCTTAAAATATGTAAAAATAAAATAAATAAAATAATTTATTTGAAATTTTTTTTAAACCTAATTTTAAAGTTAAAACTAATTTTTATGGAAAATATTTCCTGTGTTCAGTTACTGTATTCTGAATTAGTATTTCGAAGATTTTCTTAACATTCTAGATTAATTTTTTCAGCTTTGATTTTGTTTCCCTAGAAAATACTTTTATAATAAACCAATAGAAACATTTTTTTCTATGTAATTTAAAGAAATCATTCTTTAAAGTATTTTATAATATATATTTATCAAAAATACATTGATAGACAGCATATCCGTTTGACCATGACATAAAAAAAATTGAAATTTTTTTTAAAATAAAATCTTGATTATATTTAAAAAAATATATATAATTTTCTACTAGTCTCTACGAAATGTAGTTCTAATTCCTCTCGATATTAATAGATATTAAACAATAGGAAACCTATTTTTGCATAAGCCAACACTATATTAAGGATATACCCTTTATTTTTCAAAGTAGAGTACATCAACAACAGCGCAGAATAGAGCAACAGCATTCAGAGACAAGGTGCAAATGCCGAATTTTAATTTTTACCTGTTGTGGAAATTTGGCTCACAGTTTGTGGCAAATGCCAAGTGAGAGAACTTGAAAACGAACTCAGAGCTCTGTGCACAGCCAGGATATAACCCACCCACTGTGAGGCAGAGTCCTACCAACTATGTGTTTGCAGCTGTGTATGTGTGTGTGTGTGTGTGTGAGGGTAAATTTATATGCTGTGCGTGTGTGCATTGAGTTTTTAGCAATGATTAGCATCACGAAATGGAAAACCATTGTTCCAATACGTCGTGTCGAGCCAATAGTTCGAAATTCAGGTAAAGGACGAACAGGACATTGACAAATCAGGTAAGGACTAAAAGAGCCAAAGGCATGCCACAATTAAAATGCCAGCCAGCCCAAAATGTTGCAAAGTATTTGAAACAATTCAAAAACCAAATCGAACTCTGTGTGTTGCGAAATTTAGCTCCAATTCAAAGCTCGAACTGTGAACGGTCAGCGGCAACATCCTCATCATCATTATAATCATCATCATCATCATCAGCTCGCATCAGTTGAAGTTGCAAGTCCAATGAGAAGCAGCTGAAGTTTTTGCCAAAGCAAAAATGGTTGCGGCTGCGGCTGCCTGGCAACGAGCGGGGCAGCGGGCAATAATAATGCTGCAAGCGGCAAGCAGCAACTGCGACGCCAACGTCGACGTCGACGCAGCCGCTGCTGTGTGTGTGTGTGTGTTGTGTATAAAAATTTAACATCTGCTCCTTTCATGATTTCGGAAAACTCAAAACTCGTACGACAGCAGCAACAACAACGAACAACAACAGCAACAGCAGCAACAACAACAGCAGCAACATCAGGGCTGTAATGGAACAAATATAAATGTGTGTAGAAATGAGTGTGTGCGAGTGTGTGTGTGTGTGTGTTGTGTATGTGTGTTGTTGTTGCTGCTGCTGCTGACTGTTAATGCATTTGGCTTGCTTTACTCGTATTACGTGCATTTGTGCCGCAGTTTTGTAGCTGAAAGATCTCTCTCTTTATTTTTTTTATTTATTTTTTTTTTGCGAGTGGCACGTTGCAGCAACAACATTGCTCACAGGACACACACATGCACACACACACATACCAGCTGGGTCCTTGATGACGAGCCGAATGACTCGCGTGCATTCAACTTCAACTTTAGCTATCAGCCACAGCTCCTTCCTCTATAAGAACTTTTGCTCCTTTTTTTTGCTCCTTTTTTTGTTGTTGTTGCTGCTGCTTGCGGTAAAGTGTTGCCGTCGCCTGCTGTTTATGCCCTGCCCATATTGAGAGCTTATAGTTTATGGCATTAAATGTGTAACAAATTTAATAAGGGATTATATAAATTTCAATTGATTTTTTAGGGCGAAGTATCTTGTAGTAAAACTTGTGTATTTAAGAGCAAAATAATTTTAAAATTTTTAATTCTTTTTACTATAATATAATACGCCTATTTTGTGTATTAATTATTGAGAAAAATGTTTTATTAAAAACTCGTTCTACCAATAGTTTTTATAACTTAAAAAAAAATAAACTGAATTTAAATTTTATGGGTTTTTATTTTGCATAATTTTAATTATTTATAGTATGAATTATTTTTCAAAAAACTCTGTTGAAAAGACTAAGTCGATTGTCATCCTTTTTGACACTATATCATTATCTCAATTGTAAATCTATATTAAAAAAAAAAATTAAAATAAATTGAGAAAAAAAGCCTGATTTAAATTCAAATTTCTACTCCTCCGCACAGCTCACTGATTAGACTTAAATATTTTTAAGTTAATTTTTTATATATATTCAATAGAGTATCTAATTTTCGTTGTGTACAAAAGTCGTTTAATTTTTTTCCTTTTTTTTTTTGCATTTTTGCAAGAAGCGCGCGCGTTTCTTTCATTTTTCAAATACTTTGCTGCAACTGTCAGATACTTTGACGTTGTTGTTGTTGCTGTTGCCGCTTGCAATGTGAATGTCCTTTGTTGCCTGACAAAGGACACACAGATGTACACAATGAAATAGAGAACATAGAGAGAGATAGAGAGTGTAAGGATGGGGTGGGTAAGGCGCTTAAATAACTTTGTTGCACGCACAACTTGCAGCCAAAGTTGCGAATACTTTTGCAGCGCAATCAAACGGCAAACTGGCAAAGTCAAAGACAAAACGAAGACGGCAAACAGCAATAGTTGCTGTTGCTGTTGCAGTTGCAGTTGCAGTTGCACTCTGCATGCCACAAGAAAACAAAAACAAGAAAAACAAAAAAAACTGAGGGCCGGCTGCGTCTTCTGTTTGTGCAGATGTAACTTTTACGAGTTCCTCTGTGTCTCATATCTCTATAAAAGTGTGCGAGTGTGTGCGTGTGTATCTGTGTGTGCCTTCGTCTTCTGTATTTACCTTGTTTGATTTTCGATTTTTGTAGGACAGGTCAGTGTCAGGATAAGCATTAGCTTGAGCGTTAAGGGTTAAGGGTTGCCTTTCACCATTTTCCATTACGCAATGCAAATAAGCGACAACACGGTTAAAGTTTGTCCTATAAGACACCTTTTATTCCCCACCCCTTACATTCCTGCCCCTATTACAATCATTCCCACGCCCTGAGTGCAACACAATGCAACTGTCAAGGATTTTTGTCTGTTTCTTTTTTCCCAACGCCATATAGCAATTCCCAAGCCCAAACCCAAACCCAAAACTCATTCCAAAACCCAATCCCAATCCTCAACCTCATCCTCAACACACAGAGAGGCATCAAAAGGCTTTTGCATGGCCAAAAAAGCAGAGCCTGGCAAAAACGCACACAAGCTCAACTAATAGTTTGGCGCAGCCAAAAAAAAAACAGAAAAAAAAGTGAAATGAAATCAACTGACATATAGAGCCAGGACGAGTGGCAGGACGAGCGGCGGGCTGTGGCATCAGTGCCAGCAGGTTCTTTACAAAGCTGCCAGCAAAAAGTGAAATAAGAAGGCGAATTGTACCAAAAATCCTGCAACAGCAGCAGCAGCAGCAGCAGCGACAGCAACAGCCAGTGCAATGCCAGCAAGGATATGGCACACACACATACACACACACACATGCACAGTTACGCCCACAAGGTCCAGGCTTCAAATAGAAATGAGCACAGCAACAGCAACAGCAGAGCAAAAGCAACAGAGAAATAAAACCAGAAAATATTCGCTGTTGCCGTTGCCGTTGCCGTTGCATAGCTCATAGATTGCAAGTTCGCATTGTGCGCGCGAAACTAGGGAAAAAATTTTTTAATTGGAACAACAACTGTACAGGAGACGCAGCGGCAGCAGCAACAGCAACAACAGCAACAACAGCAACAACAACAACAGCAACAAAACGCGCACTTCAAACGCCACATGGTCGTGTTTATGTGTCGTTTTCTATATGTATGTGTTTGACTATGTGTGTGTGTGTGTGTGTGTCAGCAGAGACCACATGCAGCTGCTGGTGTGTGTTTAAGCGTGTATGTGTGTGTGTGTGTTTGAGCAGGACATGTTTGAGCCAGGACACACAACAGCAGTAACAACAACAACAAGACCAAACGGTGGTATGAGTTGCTGATCGAAGGTTGCAAAGCAACGCAATGCAACTAGTCGCAACAACAGGGTGACACAAGACAAAACAAAAAGTATTATATAGCAAAAACAAATTTTGAGTTGCGCTTTAATAAATTATTAAACTAAATAAATATATATAAATAAATAAAAATAAATTAATTAAAATAAATATAACTAAATATAAAAAATAAAAATAAATAAATATACATAAATATAATAAATAAAAATACAAAAAAAATTAGAAACTTCGTTTATCTTTTTTTTTTAATAAAATTAATAAATTAAAAACAATTTTTAAAGAGGAAAAAAAATAAACGGCATTGTGTGTATTAATTTTATTCAAATTAGAGTAAAATTTTATTAGTTATATTTAAAATAATATATGCCAAAGAGATTGGATATAATATTATAAATGACAGTTCATTTTTTTCATATAAAACACCAAGTTAAATTTGTGAAAGAAATTAGATACACTTATATATTAATCAATTTGCCTATATACAAAGTTTTGTTTGTTAAAGCAATTATATAGCAATTACATAAATATGACAGAAATAAATAAAAAAAAAGTTAATATAAGTCTATATAGGTATATAAAAATGGAGCAATAAAAATTTGTGCAATTGATAAATTGACGATTTAGCTAAAAACTTGTTTCAGTTGTTCGTAATTGCCAGTAGAAGGACATGTTTAAATAAAATGTGAAGAAAACATTCCGGAAAAGTCACTAGCGCCTCAATAAAATATTACCAAAGTGAGTTTATCCAATTGTTTAAAACAATCACAGTAGGCATTATTTTTATAAATGAAATACGAATGTCACATTGAAGAGAATATTATTTAATGAAGTTATATTATTTGAACGTAGCTACCAAAAAATTAAAAAAGTGATCTTATCCAATTTTTTGACTAATGCCTGCTACTAGACGATCAAATACTGGCCTACGTACACGTCTAGCAATAAATAGTAGGAATTTCCGTGGAAATTTAACGCAAGAAGAGCGTAGTAACGCGCGCCGGGTAAACTAGTATTGAATAATAATTTCTGAATCAATTTTCCTAATTTAAAATATTTGCTTAGTTCAATTTGTTAAAAAAATTATAAGAATTCGACAGAAATAAAAAAAGAAAAAAAATTTAATATATTTAATAAACATTTATTAAATAATTTATCTTTTTTAATGCCCGTTTTAAATTCCCTACCCTTTATTCCAACTGCGTATTTATTTGTTGCTGGTCGCAACATGTTGTGGCTTGTGTTCGCTGCGTTCATGTTATGTTGTGTTTGATGCGGCGTCGAACCGATGCGTTGCTGCTGCGCTGCTGCTGTTGCTGCCGCTGCTGTTGTTGCTGCTGGCGTCGGGGTTGGTTTGCCGTTCGCTTGTGCACGGCACAATCAGTTGTTGTGTATCCTTCGAAGGGTGAAAAGTTTCCTAAATACAAAAACTTTTGCACCGTCGCCGTCGCTTCGTACGAGCGCCAGAAACGAGTGCGAACTGCAAGTTGTATGTGAGCTGTAAGCTGAGTGTATGTATGTGTGTGTGGAGTGTGGAGCGTTGCCGTCGCCAAGCTCAACCTCAACGCGACCGCCAACCGCCAACGTCAACGTTAACGCTATTGTTGTTTATTTCCGCGTATAATTATCCTTTTCAAAATGTACTATATACTTTGATCAAGGATTGCAGTGGCAGTTAAACGTGTTCCAAATGTGTTACAATTCAAACTGGCAATAATGCTGCTCAAGTGAATAGTGCCAACAACAACAACCATAATAACAACATCAACAACAGCAACAGCAACAAACAACAACAGCAACAGCAAATGTTTGCAACGCTTTTAGCAACAATTTGAATTTCCATGCATCTTCGCATCGTTTTTTAGCGTTAGTTTCCTTTTCGTGTCGCGTTCGCATCTTTCGAGTTTTTTATTCGCATTGTAAACAATTTCTCAATTCTCTCTCTCACTCTCTCTTTATCTCTGTCTCTTTCTCTCATTTGACGGCTTTCGTTTTCGTGCGCGTTTCGCGGGTTTTTTCTTTACGGTTTACGGTCTAACAGATCCTTTAAAAGCATCAACTATATATCCAGATATATATAGTCAACAGAATCATGCTTAACCCCAGTGACATTAACAACTGAGCAATGACAATGGATTAACAACGGTTTGTATATATATTTTTCTAAATTATTCTTATTATTAAATTTAAATATTTGGGAGGAATTAAAATTTATTAAAATTCAAATTGAACGCTCACAAATTAAAACCTTTAGTTATTGGGATTTCCGGAAAGTAAAATTAGGCTTTGTATTATATTTATTGAATCTATTTTTGATTTAATGTATTTATTTATTTTTAATTTTAAAAAAATTTATAATGTTTATTTTATTGAAATTTTACCTTCTATTATCTTGTTTTTATTTATAGAATTAATTTAAAAATTTAGTTTTATTTTAAATTTTTGCAGTTGAATTACTTCATTTCATCCAGAAATTAAAATAGTTCAGAAATTAAAATTACCTTTAAAGCAAAGTGGTTCTAATCAGTGAGCGTCGATTGTATTTATATTTTATCTATAATAAGAAATCGGTTAAATTATCTAGAACTTTTATTTAATCAGAATATTGTTACATATTCACCCAAATAAATGGCATTTTGTATTTAAATTTACCCAAAAATTATAAACTGCGAACTAAAAATATTCCAAGAGTAAATTCAGAAAAAAAAATGCTAATAATATTCTAAAAAAAAATAATAAAAATTTGTTGTGAAAAGTTTTGCTATTCGAAAATATCATTAAAAAATGGGTGCATAAAAATTGGAAATATTTCGAAAATGGGAAAATATCCGATTGAGATTTCATTATTCCTTACTTGTGAAATACACTCTTTGCTAAGCACCAATTCTCCAATATCCACAATTTACATAAAGTGCTTTACCCGACGGCTTTTCAAATTAAATCTAAATACT
Source organism: Hirtodrosophila alboralis (assembly GCA_035043045.1). Taxonomy (NCBI): domain Eukaryota; kingdom Metazoa; phylum Arthropoda; class Insecta; order Diptera; family Drosophilidae; genus Hirtodrosophila; species Hirtodrosophila alboralis. Next base: position 48,372 of record JAWNNH010000106.1, on the reverse strand, counting down.
TTGACTGAACTATAACTCGACTTATTTTCTAGGGTAGCCCACCTGAATATTCGTTAATACTATACAATAAATAAATAAATAAAATGATACACAAATGAAGATAACATTTTGAACATTTAAGATCAAATTAAAAAAGTTGCCAGAGTTGCCGACGGCTGCACTTGCTACGCATTTAAGTATTAATTCTAACATCTAAACAGACAATTTTAAGCAGATTTTTATTGACGAATTTGTTGACGTTGCCCAAAGTGAAAATTGTTTCTCAAATGCAAGCAAAATAAACATGCAAAAAATGAAATAAAATTAAATGAAGACGCTGCCACATAAAAAATATAAAAACAACAGCAAAAGTAACAACGGCTGGCAAACGTCTTCGATTATATATATATATATATATAAATACATATATATATATTTTTATTTTGCTGTGCATGAAACTCCCGAAAATTGACACAAAAACATTTGAGATGAGTAATGACAATAAACACGCGGCAGCAGCCGAGCCAAATACAAAACTTCAAGATACACAAATACAAATAAAGAAATGCTGCCAAAAACTGTTGCTGGCAGTACAACAGCAACAACAGCAACAACACGAGCAATAAAGCGCCTTTTTGCCAGTATCATCACAGACGCCGCCAATCCGCTAGATACATTTGTATCTGTGGCGCATATGCGCCGACGTTTGTCAAGTTAAATTAAAAAGCAGCTCAAGGCTCGAGTGCTGCTGCTGCTGCTGCTGCTGTAGCTGCTGAAGAGTTATATGCCCCTGCCCATCCATTGCCAAAGAACAAGTAAAAAAACTGAAACGAAAAAGAAAAGCTCAATATACACACACACAAAAGATACAGATACATTCAACACTCTACTTGCCTGCTCGTAACTAACTAACAGTAACGTGCGTACTTCACAACGTAGCTCAGCAGGCAGCGCATTTTGAAACTTGAAGATACACACACACACACACACACACATACACAGGCACACACACTTAAAGCGGCTGCTTTTGGCGCGCTCAAAACAGAAGCGCCAAAAAAAATAAAAATCACACAACAAAAAGCCAAACTGCAAAAAACGAAAGCGAAGCACAAGAAGCAGATGAACAGCAGCAACTACAACAACAACAACTTAAAACAACAACAGTAGCAGCAACAACTTCAACTTGAAGTCAGCCCCCAAATGAGGCGTCTCAACATGACAGACACGGCCCACGCCCTGCCAAGAGTCTGGAAGCGGCAGCTGAAGCTGAAGCTGCCTTGACATGGGCAATAAAGAGAATTTAAAGCGCCATAGAAGAAGCTAAAGACGAAAGCAAAACAAGAATAAGAATCGGCAGAAAAATAAATAAGAAGAGCTATGTAGCTTTCGGTATATTCAAGATATATATACCCTGGAAAGATTTTCAAAATATCAACTAAATTCAGATCAATTTGATCTAATATAACCTATAGGAAAATGCTGAGTTTTCTTGGTATATCTTGAGACATAAAAAACTACTTCAATTCACCTCCATTCCAGCTATATGATATAGTATAAATACCAATCCAATATAATAAAAAACAAATCTCTTTCTAGAGTAATCAAATCAGTTCTAAAACTGACAGAATAGTTAGCAAATTAATCAAGAATCTACATAAATATAGACTTTATGACTATGTCAAATGCCTGCGTTACACACTCAGTGTCTAAACAACAACACCCTCTCGGTAAGAGCATTATAAATAATAAAGCAATACAAATTGAAGCAGCAGCAACAACAACGAGCAAAAAGAAGTTCAAGTTCAAGCAGCGCAATGTATCTGTATCTTACAGTTTGTGTATCTTTTTGCCATCGCACATGCTGCTGCAATTTGTCTGACCAAAGCCAAAGAAAGAGAGAGGAAGAGAGTAAGAGAGAGGCATGATCTGGAGGCACATGTGCCGCCAACTGGACGCAGCGGCCTCTGTTGCAACAGCTTGCTGCATCTATTTCTGTGGCAGTTTATGAGTCTTGGGTCTCGGTCTGGGTCTGGGTCTTTGGTCTGGGCAAATGCAGCTGCTGGCGACCCCCAATGAATTAGAGCGGCAGCTAAAAATAAACACAACACGCACATTGTTGCAAGTTCAGTAACTTATAAACACACACATACAACACACATACACCAACCCACACACTAAACTTGTTTCGTTTTCGTTTTCATTCATAAAATAAGTATATGCCAAAAAAAACAAAATACAAAAAAAAAAAGCACGCACAGGTAAAGGACACGGCAGGCAAATTAAGGCTTTGACCTAGAGAAAAACAAACAACTTACACACACACATACCGCCCACTCACACACCCAGCACACACCCAACACACACACACTCACAACGCCTGAAACGTTAACGGTAACGTGCGTGACTTTGAAAGTATGCGAACTGAATGACATACTCGTAAATCTACACACATGTGTTTGTGTGTGTGTGTGTTTGTTGTGTGTGTGTGTTTGGTTAGCTCCTTTGCATGGCTTCATTGTGGCACACAGCACGTTTCATTTCATCGCATACTTGCAACATACTCAACATACTCAACTCTGTGCTGCCTGCCTGCCTGCCTTCCTGCCTTCCTGCCCCCACACTTTGTGCCACGTATAACTCAATTTACACGTGACACATCGCCAAGTAAATTAACCCATTTGCTGTGTCATGATAATTTTGATATTTCAACTTTTGATATACATATGTAGACAATAATATTTGAGAATATTTAAGAGCAACTTACGGCTTTTATTTCCTTAAAGTGATATAAAGACTCTGCAATGAAAGAAAAATACATTTTATATTGTAATTAATAAAGTTTAATTAAGGAATATCAAAAAATCATTTTAAATGTTAACAGATATTTAATAAAAATATATATATATTTTCTGTAATGGGTTTGAAGAACTAGAAATGCCAAAATGAACCTGTTAAATTTAAACATTAAAACGAAGTTGCTGAGGGGCTTCTTGTATGCCAAAGCGCCCCTAAGAATAAAAGTTTTACATGTATTTAGGAAAAATGCAATAATGCAGCCCCACATTGCAGATTTGCATATTAAAAAGTTTGCTTAATTATGTTGCAAGACGCATGTTCCGCAAATATAAAGCTAGCTGCTGCTGCATATATATTTTAATAAATATTTTAGTGCAAATGCTGGCAGACAACAATTTTGAACAAATTTCATATTATCCAAAAGTTGAGTACAAGCGCAAAATATTATAAAATACATATTAAAATATATATAACATGTTGTAACATGGAATGCATTTTTGGGGGGCGTATAAGCAACATTTTTGTAGCCAACTTTAGCGGGAGTTTGGGAAGTTTTTGAAGCTGTAACTGAAGCTAACAAATGTTGCTGGCAGAGTCAGTCAGCTTGACAGATAGACAGACAACAGCAGCAGCAGCAGCAGGAAATAGGAGCTGGCTAAAGGATGCCAACTGCCAGAGTTTTTGGGCAACTGTCAGAGTTTGGCGCTGCACTTGCTTTTGGCCCTGTCTTGCATAGCTCGACAAATAAAAGTCAGTTGGCAACGCACACAGGTAGCTAACAACAGGAACAGAAACAGGAACAGGAACTGCAACAACAACAACAACAACAACAGCAATTGCTGCTGTTGCAACTCCGCTCAGTTCACCCTCGCTCGTCATGGCTGAGTTGCCTTATAGCATTTGGTCTATGCCACACATGCAACGTCTCCCTGTGTGTGTGTGTATGTGTGTGTGTGTATAGGTGTAGCCTACTTTATGCACCCAACGCAGCTCAGAGTCACCTACATTTGCTGCTGTTGCTGTTGCAATTTTTGCCCTTCTGCAATGTATTTCAAATGACGCATTGTTCGCATTCACATTATATACATATACATACACATAAATATACATATGTACATCTGTATATAACCGCGTATGTGTGTGTCTGTGTGTGGCTGTGTGTGCTGCGTGTTTAATTCGCAAAAATTTCAAAATGTTGCAAACAGCAACAACATAAAATAAAACACATACAAATTGAAGTGAATTGCGCGCATTGTTCATGGTCTTGCTTTTGTAAGCCTCGCACACACGCACACACACGCACACACACACACACACGCGCACACATTGAAAGCCACACTAATACCCATGCAAATAGCTCATGTTTTATTTGTATAGCATTTTGATAGAGCAAACACAACAACCAAGCTCAACAAGAAACAGCAAAAAAAAATAATAGCTAACTGCAAAGCTGCCGAAGTTTTATATACCCTGAAGCAAAAGATTTCTATACAAAAATACTGAAATTTTTTAATCGATCGTTTCTGGGAGAGGTGTATGATATAGTAAGCTGATCCTGCTAGCTCTGACATACATATATACAGCCTTCAGCAATTGTGAGCATCTGTGAATAATCCTGATACATAGTTTTAATAGAAACAGAAAATCAGACGATCGGCATGACTACACGGACTCGGATATAGATAGGACTGATCAAGTTTTGTATATTTATTATAGTTAAATGAGTTGTGGCAATTTTCCGTAGGAGACAACTGTATTGCTTGACGAATTGACTACTTGAATAACAAAAATAATAACTTGAAACAACTTAAATACTCTCTGAATGTCCTCGAGCTATTAATGATGCCTTCGACAATCGAAACTCAACTTCTGCTTTTTCAATTGCAACAAGCACTCTAGCCTTCCTTCTCTGATACTACAGATAAGTGTTGCCACCTGATCAATAATGATACTTCCTACATACATATATACATTATCTATATATATTAAACTGTTCAACATGACTGACTAACTGCCTGATTGGCGACTTACCGCCAGGTCTAACAACAGAAGCTAAAGACCTGAAATTAGTGGCAATAGCTTCCTTTTATATTGTAGAAGGGCACTCTGAAAAAATTTTATTAAAAATATATCGGAAAGTGGCTAGAAAATGCCTTTTTATTTACATATAAAAATCTCAGCTGGAGTAATTAATAATGACATTATAGAATATGAATAGTTTGCTTTATTTTCCTATATTATTTTTTTGGGTAATGGGAGAGGATTAAGCAATGCACGCTGGGATAATCTAGTTTTATATAAAGTTGATATGATCAAACACTTCTCTCTCCCAATACGTTACACATTTCATGACAAAATCTAAATACCTTTCAATCAACTTTAAAAACTACGGCCAAATATTTCCAGACATTTGAAATGTTCTTGTGCTTATCAGCGGACAGATAAGATATAGAAATTTGTTTATCAAACGTAACAGTTGATCGGTTTATATATACATAATTCTATAGTTCAGTTGGAGCAGCGGAAATGAAGGCTTCGTTCAAGTATTTCCGATTTGCATAGCAACAATAAAAGCGAAAATGTTGAAATGTTGAAATGTTGCCATGACATGGACGCCTTGATTTATCAGCCTGAGCCTGAGGCAGAGCCAGAGCCTGCAGAAAAGGAAGCGCTAATTGTGCACATGTTGCAGTTGCAGTTGCACCAACACACACACATGCCACACATTTACATTGGCCTAATTTTGAAATCGGGATCTTTATCGCTGAGGCGCAATACTCGTAACTCGTAACCCGCGGACTCGTAACTTGCAACAGGCAACTGGCAACTTGCAACTCTTTCCCCTCTCCCTGTCTCCTGCAGAAGACAACGCGAACAATGTAAATATATGAGCCGCAATTGCTGCAGGATGGGCTGACCAAAGTGGCAACGCGAAACGAAGTCGCATAAAACGGAAAGTGCAGCAAATTGTGGCAGCTGCAACATCAATTTTTTTTTTTTTGCGCTCTCTTCTCTTCCTCTCGCTATTCTTTTGAGTTTTGCTTATTTTGCACATTCGCCGATCTTAACTCTGTGGCAGGTTCTCTGCTGGCCGTTGGCCTTTTACCGTTGTTCATTTCAGCCGCATTTTATTTGATGGCCATGGCCAAAGCAACAGGCAACAGGCAACAGGCAACGCAGTTGACTAATGCAACGCAGTGCAAAGGAACTGAAGTTGCAACACGTAAATTGCAAACGACAGCATAATCAGTCTTTAATTGTCATGCAACAACAATCTGCCGCAGCTTTATAGATCTACGCTGAAATAAATTAATTAAATATGCTTAGAAAACACAAACTATTAAAGTTAGTTTTTGTATGTAAAAAGGATACAATTTTGAAGCTTTTAACAAAAAAAAATATATTAATAAATAATTCTAAGATTATCAGCATTAATTTAAATGCATGTTAGTTAATTTTTTATTTAAAAATTGATTTTAAACTGAATTAGGCAATTTATTGTGATTTGTATATATCAGAACATGAATTTTCCCAATTTGAAAGCGGAAAACACAAATATTTTGTTCGAAAAAATATGTTTTTTTTAGAAAGTTCCGAAACAAGCCTTTATAAGTTTATTTATTTTATTGAGACAAATTTTGAAAGAGTTCTCTTTCCCAGACTTCATAATTGGCGGTGTAAATAAGCAAGAAACTAACTCTGGTTCCAAGTTTATGAGTACAAATATTTGTTAAAAATCTTAATATAAATACAGCAAAAATATTTTACTAGCGCTCCCGGCGTGCGCTACTACGCTTCCGTTTAAAAACAAAATGAAAAAAAACTGTAATTTACAATGTAACTATGATTGTAATCTACTTCTACTTCTACATTCCTTCCTGGAAAACTTCAGTCTAGATTTTCATACAATTTTCAAAAGCATTTTTCCCCCAACATACTTTCCAATATATTTTTGACATAAATTTTGTAGAGTGCCAACCAACAATATAATGGGAAGCTACAGTAAAAATGTTAGATTTATAGATCTTGCCATTTAATATGAATTAAATATGTTCCTATAAAAATAATAGTATAATTCAGTTATTTATTTAAAGACTAAATCAAAGTGTCTTTCAAAAAACATTCTTTCGTGCCGACAAATATTTAGTTAAACAGCAAAAATCTTAGATTCATTTAAAGTCTGTCAAATTAGATATTCGTAGCTGTTTAAGATCACACTTGTACATAGATACTTCAACACCTGTACAGGTCCAGAAAACTTCCTATATATAGTGCAGAAATACACACACATACACAAACACACTCAGATCGCAGGCCCATTGAACTTTGTGAAGCGCAACGAAATGTTGGCAGGTTGGCAAGAGAAACAAAAAAAAATACAAAAAAAAAACGCAAAAAAGGCAAAAGTCAACGGCAAAGGACGCGCAAAAAAATGTACACCTGTGCCGTTTTTTTTATGAGAACAAAATACGAAATAAAAAAATATATAAAATACAAAAGAGACAAACACAAAAAAACAAAAAAAAAATGCGAAAAAAAAATGGCGAAAAAAAGCAAGAAAATGACAACAGCAAAAACAACTGAAAAACGCAGCGAGTGTGTGCGAGTGTGTGTAAGTGAGTGTGTGTGTGTGGCAGCTCTTACAAAGCCAAAGCATAACTTACAAGTAGCAGCAGCAGCCTGCTGCTTACAACAGCAACAACAACAACAGCAACAACAAGCAACGGCAATAAAAACTCAGAAGTGAGTGTCCTTTACATTTTCCTTCTTTTTTTTTCAGTTTTTTTTTTTATTTTTTTATTTTTGTTGCCGCTGCTGCTGCTTCTGCTTCCTGCCAGCACGGACTTGGACTTGGCCAACGCCGCTCATTATATAGTCAAAGACCATAATTATGTGTTGAAGTTTGTAGATGTTTTAAGTGAGTGAGAGCTAAAGAAGCAAAAAAAAAAAGGCAGTATAACGATAATAGCAGCACAAAAAAAAAAAAATAAAAGAAAGAACACGCAAAAGTGGCAACCAAATAAAGTTTCTTGTAAAGTAAATGACTTGGCCAAGAATAGCATTAAGTTTTGTTAAAAAAAACCAGCTAAAACATAGCTCAAGATAACGTTTAGTAATCATTAACTTTAACACTTTAAAGTCCTTTAAAGTTTACAGACTCTGTAGATTAACATTAACATTTGCAGCTAATGTTAGTTAACATAATTCATTTCAATAATCAAACTTTTCTTTTTATTTGCAGCTTTTTAACCAAAGGATTTGAGGAAACCAACAACAACAAAAAAACAAGAAATATAAATTTTGGAAAAATAAAAAAAATTAAACAAAATTTCTTTTCGGCTCATAATCAAAATTTTGAACTTGACTTCAAACCAAAAAAACCAAAACAAATAAAACAAAAATGCATTAAAATTTAAAACAAAACAAACAAACTAATTATAAACAAATTAATTATAATAACTTATAAGCAAACGCGATAATGTTTAATTAATTTGTAAGCCAACCAACAAACAAACAAACGGAAGACAAAGATTTTTAAAGCTAAGCCTAAATTATTAAGTAATTATAATTGCATAACGTATTTAAAAAAAAAAAACATTTTCAAAACAAAAAGCCGCAAACTATTTTTTATATATATAAACATATTAACAAAAACAACAACACGAAAAAAGCAAATCAAATATTATAACAAAATAAACAAGAGTACAAAATTCATAAGCATCAATTTACAAATCTAACAAAATACAAAAAATATCACAAATATTAACAAGCTAAATAATCAATATATATATATATGTATATCTATAAATAAATAAAAGAAATTTAAAGCAACAAACAACGCATACAAAATACAAATTTACAAATTACAAATTTACAAATTTTTCTAACAAGAAGTCGAAGTCTGAGACACAGCGCCATAGCACAACAACAAAAGTTAAATACAACAAAAAAACAAAAATTGCAATTAATTTAAGCAAATATTATAAATATATATCAAATTAAATTTAGCTGCCGTTTTACAAAGAACAACAACAAAATACGATTCTTCAACCACGAATAAAGTACAAAAGGAAAAAAAAACATTTGAATTTTTAAACTTAAAAATTTTGAACAAATTTAATAGTAGCACTTTTACAACAACAAAATCAAATAAATTACAAATATATAAACTAAACAAAAATATTTATATATAAACTATATATAAACTCTAAACGAATATTAAGCATAAATATATATATAAAATACAAATTTACATAAAAATAAAAAAAAAAACGAAAACAAGCACAACACAAAAAACCAGTGAGTTCAAATAAAACGATACAAAATACAAATTACAAAGCAAAAGTTTATAAAAATCTTAAAAACAAAAACAAAAACAAAAAAAACTACCTCAAGAGCAGTGTGTACAAAAAATAAACAAAAAACAAAACTAAAATTCATTTTTGTAGATATTTGAATATTGTGAAAACTCTTTGAACTTAATAAAAATCAAATATAAAATAAAATACTTCAGCCCCCCCACACACACCCACACACCTGCGCAGCCATGCGAGTGTGCGGACCTAAATGGCGTCTTCAATAATCGCACAGAGCAGCACAGGCGGCAGCAACGTCGATCCCACATCGGCAACCAGCAGCGCCAGCAGCAATCCCTTGCCAGCAATATCGGCAACAGTTGCCTCGGCAGCTGCCGAACTTCACAATACGCATCTCAATCAGCTGAGCAGTCTCAGCCAGCATTATACCACGCCCTATCATCATCATCATCACTATCAGCAACACCAGCAACATCATCAGCAACACCAGCAACATCAGCAACATCAACAGCAGCAACAACAGCAACACTATCAGCAACAGCAGACGCCGCAAGCGGAGCAACTGCCTCAACACTGGGACTACTATGCCCGTCAGCAGCCGCCGTCAACTGCCAACAGCAACAATAACAATACCAGCAGCAGCAGCAACAACAACAACAATCTCCACGCCAACGGCAGCAACAGTGACAACAACAATCCAAATGTTGCAGCTCCTCTGGGCAGCAGCAACAGCAGCAGCAGCCATGCTAATGGCACTGCTGCCAGTGGCAATAATGGACACAGCCACACAGCCCATAATCAACACGTCCATGTGGATGCCACCAGCAATGCTGCCGTTGCTGCCGCCGCCGCCGCCGCTGCAGTAGGCGCCAACGGCAATAGCTCCAACTCGAATTCGAATTCAAACTCAAACGGCAGCTATACACGTCCCTGGGAGATGGAGTCCAAGGATAGCGTGCTGCCTCAATCACAACCGAAGAGCGGCTTTGAGCCCTTCTCAAAGCTGCCCTCATTCCAGAGTCAATTTCATGGCTACAACGAGCAAATGCTGCCCGATGGCACGCCCATGCCCATGCCAATTGCAGCAGCAGCAGCAGCAGCTGTAGCTGGAGCTGCAGGTGGAACTGGAGCTGTAGCTGGACCAGGACCAGCTGGAGCTGTCAGCGCCGGCATGAGTTCACTTCAAACGGTGGCCATGTCACCGGCAAGCATCTCGGTCTCTTCACCCGGCATGATGAGCGTGGGCTCACCGCTAACCCAGCTGCCTGGCATGCAGACTAGCATAACGCCTCCGTCGGGCAGCTTTACACCACTGGGCGCACCACCGCCGCCGCCCAATGCATTTCATCACATGCATACGCATCATCGTGCCCCTGGTGCCGCTGCCTATCCCCTGATGCCGGCAGCAACGGCTGCCTTTGGTGATCTGCAATTGTATCAGCCGCTGACGCCGGGATTTGCGCCGCTGGGGAAGAAGGAGGCCAGCGTATCGGCGGCAGCTAGCGATTATGATATGCTAACGGGCAGCATGCTGCTCAAGAAGGACGACTTTGATCTCAGCAATAGCAACACGCATCTGCAGCAGCAGCAGCAACAGCTAGGACACACACATCCTGGCTTGGGGGTGGCCGTTGGCATGCATACGCCGACATCGTATGATGGCAATAATAGCAACAGCTTTCCACATGCTGCCAGCAGCAGTGGCAGCCACACGCCGCATACAACACAGCCGCATACGCCGACGCCGACAACCACAACGCCCATCAAGGTGGAGAAGCTGCTGCAGTCGCCCATAGCGCGGCTGGATGCGCGGAAGAAGGAGCGTCGGAAACCGCGGCCCAATTCGCTCGAGTCCAGTGCCGAGAGTGAGGCCAGCGGCATGGACGTGGATCCAAATGGCGGCAATCCCGGACAGGTGGATGCCGTATCCAGCACGGCCAACTTCAAGAGTCCATTGAGCGCCCTGGGCATGGGCGATAGCAACGATGCGAATGCCAATGGATGCGATAAGCAGGTAAGTTCAAGCTTTATTGGGCGTCCCGGCGATAACTGGCAAACGCTGCAAATAATAGGAACACCCATCCGCCATAACCATGACCTACCACCAACAACCAACCCACAACGCCAACCACTCCACCAACAACTCCTTCTCTTCTGCTTCCGCCTCTGTTTTGCAGTCGAAAAAGAAGCGCAAACGCTGCGGCGAATGCGTTGGCTGCCAGCGCAAGGATAACTGCGGCGAATGTGCACCCTGCCGCAACGACAAGAGCCATCAAATCTGCAAGCAACGACGCTGCGAGAAGCTCACCGAGAAGAAGGTAAGTTCATACATACAGTATATACATAAATTTATATAGCCAATATATATTCAGCCAGTCAGCCAGCCATTCACCCATTTGGCCATTCAGTTTTGAGGCAATTCCCAGGCTCTGAGCCAGGCCCAGGCTCAGGTCCAGGTCCAGGTTCAGGCCTACAAGCATTTCCATTCATTCAAAAAAGTTTCTCAATGAAATCGCCGGCAACAGCGGCAACAACACAAGCAACAATGGTGTTGCCTCTACAACATACAGTGGTTTAAATCACTAAAATAATCAGCATAAGTTGATTAAATCAGAATAATGAAAATGAATTTGAATAATGAATGGAAAATAGTTTTGTTTCTTCGAAAATAATTAACATAGAGTTATAACATTTTTGCATTATAAAAATGTTGTAAGAAATATATAAATATATAAGTAATCATCAATGAGTTCACATTTTTCAGTTGTTTTTAATTGCCAGAAAAAGGTTTTTAAGAGGTTTTTGGGAAAACTTTTCCAGACTGTTAAAGTAGACAGCACTGTTAACGTATACAGCTCTGTTAACGTATTTATATAGCTCTGTTAACAGCAGTATTAAAACAATCCCAGAAGCAGTATTTTTCAAATGAAGTGCGAAATTTCCAGAAGGCCTTTGAAGGCAGCATTTTTTAAATGATTTTAAATTAGGTTCTGTATTATTTAAACATATATATTACGGACGAAGCGCCACTGGAAAAGATTTATATGGCAGATCAACGTTTGCCGGTTCAACTAGAATATCATTAATTTGATTTTTGCCCTTATTTATTTTTTTTTTTTGAGAAAAGTCGCACCGGGTACACTAATTTTGTATATATCATTTGTAATTGCTTATGACAAAGATTATATATCTTAAATAAGACTGTTAAGATCGTCATAGAAAAATAAAAACATCGTTAAAGCACAAACTTCCACAATTCTATTAAAATTCAATCGATTTTCGTTTAAAATGCCCTCATTTGACCTCTAGATCGATTTGGCAATTAAAAATAAAAAATGAAATATTTTTTGAAATTAAATAAATTGCTTATACCCTACCCCTTAAATATTTAAAGAAATTTTGAAGGTTGAAGATTAAAAACTTATTGATTGTGGACAAATTATAAGCATAAAAAGCTATTAAAAATGTATTTTAAGTCTTTTTGCAAAAACTAAAGAAATCAAATGCTAAACTCACAATTTCATAGAAAAAGATTTTCCAGGACTTTCAATATTCACAATATTGTTCAAATTAAAGCAAATTTTATGCTGAAGCTAGTTTTGATAAATATTTTTTTGGTAGGAATGAAGCCTTATATATTTGATGAAAGTCTTGATTGTGTTTATACATTTTTGTATTTTTTTTTAAGCTTTGTTTTATTATGTGGTTCCACTGTGCTTTGGCCAAGTCGTAGCCAGTGCAAACTGGTTTCTCATTTGCAGCTCGCGGCCACGAGAGTTCGCGCGGTCTTGCGCTCCAGCGGTCAGTCACTCAAGATTTATGTCAGCACAACAGATGTTCCTGGCATAGCTGAAGCTTTGGCTATAGCTATATTCCATAGTCGGTGCAAATTGATGCAATGCCATCCTCTCTGTCCAGCCTGTAAGTGCATATGCAACTGCCACATCTCCTGCTTCGCCCGCTCGGCCTGTGCCTTGGCCAGACGTTTAACTAGTAACCTACAAGCACGTTTATATAGTATGAGTATATATATGTGTGTGTGTGTGTGCTTAAGTACTTGCGTACGTGCAGTAGAGTGCTGCTGGCACAGCATTCGCGTATCCTTAGCCTCACAGCTTGCTGCATGCTGCATGCAACATGCAGCTGTAGATGATGAGTTTCGTTCACTTTCCACACACAGTTTGGATTGCGTTTCGAAATCACTTAAGAGCCTAGCCGCAGGCTGCGCATATCCTTTGAGGAAATCAGGTTACACACACACACACGCACACATCTGCAAAGTGAGTCCATTTGGGATCTCAAGTGGTTTTTTTTTGTGGTTATGTGACGTCTTTATGTGAGCTACTTGACAAGTTCATTGGCCGAGAGCAACATAGGCGAGTGTGTAAAAGGACTCTTAAGTGGGCAGACTCTCTAGCTTAATATTTTTGTATTAACTATGTTGATCATGAAACACCTGCTATATAGAAATTAAAATTTCCTATTCAAATTTTGGGTAGCTGTGCAACCCTGTGCAAAAAATCAACACTATGTTGCTCTCGCTCTAACCTATAGAATTTCTCACAGCGCCTTAATAGCTTTGCTCTTCTAACATTTCTGTTGCTGTGATCTAAGTCAAAAATCCAAATTAAGGTCATGTTCACCGAAGCGTTTCCTACGCTACGAATGCAGATGGAAAAGTGGAAGAAGCGACAGCAAAAAGACAACAAGCAAGAATAATAACAACAATAGCAACAGCAACAGCAATGCCAATATGCCGTATGAAATAAAACAACAATAAAAACGATAATAACGACAGCAACAACAACAAAAGAAAAGCAAACGTCGCGTCGCATCGCGTCGATTCGTTCGCAGCCGCTGCCTGCAGGAGCAGATGTTCACAACTTACACACACACACACACACACACTGTCAGACTGTGAGACAGACATAAATAAATAAGCGACTGCGCAACGTTTTGTCTCGCTGCCACGATCAACGCCGGCAGCAACAGCGCGGCTGGCAGCGGCAGCAAACAGGAAACTGAAAAAGAAACGAGCTCGTTCAAACAGACGTGAGCGAGATAGCATGCAAAAAGATAGTTAGGAGAGAGAGGAGACAGCGCGCGACTGTTCGGTCACACAATTAAGAAGGAGGTTGACAGGAGAAGCCGACTGCGCTGTGCGCTGCGCCAGCGCCAAGCGTCACACAAAAGGTTGTCAAACAAGAAAATGGCACGCAAAAGAGACACGATGAACGTCGATCGACGCTGTCCGCTATCTCTGCCCCTGTCCACCGCCCCCCTGCCCCTTTGCAAACCCACGACGACGACACACATAGATAAAGTTGTAAATTTTGCAGCCATCAGTTGACATGTCAATATACACACATGCAAACACACATGCATACATATGTTTGTATGTATGTAGTAGACGAATGTTGGCAGCTCTTCCTTCCGCGCCTGCTACACAATTGGCGCTTTATTTTATATCTTCCTCTGCTTTATCATCATCATTATTATTGTTTGTTGTTGTTGTCCCGCGTTGCACCCCGCCCGACACACACATGTCCATGTGTTCGACGCCGCTTGGCGACTGCAACAACAATGCACAAAAAAAAACACTAGACAACAAAAATTTAATTATTGGGTGCTTATAAACATATATATATATATAAAAACTACCAGACTTGGCCGGATATTGAACTACAAGTCCTTGAGAGTTTACTTTAATGAATATAGTTCACTAATGAAATTATATTGCTAACTAAAACATATAATCAGCTAAGGACCCAACAAGTTTTATGGCATATTTATATTAAAAATGGGAGAATAATACGGAACTAAAATTCTTGATTTAGGTATAAATTCTCTTATAATCTCTTATAAATTCTCATTTTCCTGCCCTATGAATTTATTTTCTGTCAAATTTACAAAATTTAATAATCTTTTATCCATATTTTATATTCCTATTGCCTTGACTTCTTAAAAAAAAATATTATTATTATTTTTCTTCATATTTGGAAGTTTTCAATGTAAAAATTAATTCTTACTGTGTTAAGATTTTATTTACTATCAAATTACTGATTAAATAAATCTTATATCCATATTTTATGTTTATATTGCCCTAATTTATTTAAAATTATAATATTATTATTTTTCTCCGTATCTGAAAGTTGTCAGTGATTCAACTTATATTATTATACCAATTTTTTTTAAACTGGAAAATTTAATTCTTCCCGTTTTAAGATTATATTTACTGTCAAATTTTTGATTAAATAAATCTTATATCCATATTTTATATTCTTATTGCCTTGACTTTCGAAAAATAAATTTTTTGTTATTTTTCTTTATATCTAAAAGTTTTCATTGATTCTACTTATTATATCAAACTTCAGGTTTCCTAAACATTTTTTAAATTAAAGATTGCCAGAACTTTCATTTTATTAAAATAAACTTAACCTTCATTTTGAATATTATTTCTAAAACTGATTTTTCTTTGATTTATAAGTTTAATCATAATATTTGTATACCCCCCAAATTTATGCCGATTTCCTAAAAATTAACTCTATTTTATGTTTAATAGGGTAAGAAGCTTTTGGTTCCAAAATGTATGTTTCGCAGTGTTAATATTTCAATATACATATGTACATTTAATATTTGACAATGTCTTTTGGTTTCGGTTTGCTCTGGTTTTCGCGGAAGTTTGGGTCTTATTGCCTTGTGCCTCCTGCCACATTGCCACAGCTGGTCGATAATATTTTGGGCACATTTCATCGGTTGTTGTCGTCGTCGGTTTGTGCCTCCGAATCGAATGCGGATCAATGCACTTTCAACTTATTTCTGTGGTATTTGTCCAGCTCTTGTAATTTAATACGTGTCTCTTGCATTCAGTTCTTTCATTTTATTTTCATTTTAATTTTTTGCCAGTTTTCAGTTTTGGTTTCAGTGTCAGTTTCGGGTTTTCTGGCCGACTGGGCAGCTGGTCACACTCCAAGCGGCCCGCTCTGAATGGTTCTCGTCTTTTACTTTCACAAATCAGCCCCAAAATAAAAAATAAAAAATAAAAAAAAATATATATATAAAACGCCTTGGGCACAAGTCATTAACTTGGCTATTTGAATTGCGCCCAGTCTCAAATGCTGAACGGGCTTCCTGTCGCTATTTCTTTCGTTTTTTCTGGCGTGCTTTGCTTGCCTTAAATATGCAGTTTTCTTAGGAATTTTCTCATTAAAAACGTTTTTTCATTTCGAATTTCCTTCGCTTTTTTTTCGCAAATAAGGCAGATCAACAGTAACAACAACAAGAAGAAGAAAAAGACGTAGAGCAAATATTAAAAGGCGTCTGGTCCAAAGAAAGTCGCCAAAAGCAAGCTAACCCCCCACACACCCCATAAGATAGCGACCCAAAGACCAAGCAACCTTTGGGGATCTGGTTTGAGTGATTGACTACGTTTGTTGCCTTTGAGTTTGGGGGATGGACTCTTATTCGCATTGTCCTTGGCTTGTAATCGTTTCAGCTCTACGCTTTGACTGGCTTCAGTCGTTTATTTCAATTTCACTTTTGTGTACTCCTGTTCTCTCTCTTTTACTACCGTCTTTGGCTACTTCATCAAACTAAATGCACTCCACTAACTAACCCTAACTCTAAACGGGACATGACAACTTAAAGGTTTCACTTCATGCATACGAAATGCTGGCAAAATGCATACGACGAGCCATGAAAGTATCTCGCACTAAGTATTCAACAACAACAACAACAATGGGTACACTACAAGGATCTGGGAGTGCAATGCTCCTACTTGAGCACACACCGTTCGTGACATACTCCCAGCACCAACAATCGTCCTCGTATCCTCGTGTCCTCGTCCTTATTACCGCCTCAGGCCTCTGGCATACATACTACTCGTATATCCACATTCACATTCACATTCGCCAGGCACAGCTTGCATTTTGGCACGTTGGCTTTGCCAGCTCCAGGAAAACAGGATAACGTACAAACACACACACACACACACACACACTCACACACACATTGGCACATTTGATACTTGTGCAAATGTTGTTGTTGATGATGAGCTTCAGCTTGGTCTTCATTATCATCTTTGTATGTGTTTGTGCCTTTGTGTTGTGCAATCTGATACCAAGTCGTGGTCTTGGTCCTGCCCCTGCCACTGCTCCTGCTACTGCTCCTTGCCACATATCCAGTTGCAGCATCATTGCTGCATAAGTTTTCACCAGAGTTTTATAGTTTTTTTTTTTTCTTTTTTTCATCTTTTTTTGACAGTTTTCAACCATTTTTCCCAAGCTATAATTGATGCTTTTGGCCAGGTACTTGCCACAATATTGCTTCAATCAGTCAATTTGCAGCTACAATACGCACAGCTGCACACATACATATATACATACATATGTGCCACGCCTTGAGGCAGAGTTCATTGCACCAAACTGAGGTCCAGTTGCAGGCTCTCTGTTGTGCGACAAAATCCGATTGAATTTTTGTTTTTATTTCCTTTTGCGTTGTTGCTCCAAATGCATATTCATCTGTCGGATACACACGGATACACAGATACACACACACACACACATATATATATACAGAATAGCATCTGCATTTGTTTCTCGCTTGCCTGCACATCTGCTCGCATTGTTCCTTTTTATTTTTCCTGTTTTCTTTCCTGAGCCTCTGCCCAAAGCCTTGTCCTGTTCTAGGATTAAAACCAAACGTGCCGCATTTCTGTTGCACATACTTTACTCAATGTTTTTCTCTGTTATACTATTTATGCCATATACGAGTATATGCACGCATTTAATTTGATAGACAAAACTATCTTTACGTTTCGAATGTGGTGTGCAACTTTTAAGCGGCTTATGCCACAGCTTGCCCTCCCTCTCACTCTCTTAATTTCTCTCACTTTTAATTCAAAAATAAAATGAAAATTTTAATTCATAAATAACCGTTTTGGTCATGTATTATCTTTAGTTTTTCTGCTGTTTTCATTTTATATATCATTTTAATGGACTCATTTGCTTGCACCGGTTGCTGCCTCTGCGGCTGTTGTTGCACATTCAAGCGCAAATTGCTGCCATGACAGCCAATTAGAGGGTTTTATATTTGAAGCACCTACAGCGATATATATATTATAAATATGCATATATACACTCAGAAAAAAATTGTATCCAAAATAGTTGTCAATTAGTTATCGAAAATCAAGAAATAAGAGTTATCACATTTTATGTACATTATAAATAGTTGTAGCAATCGAATGAGCAAAGATTTATATAGAAAATTGGTTTGTAGCTTTTCCAAACGCCCCTTCCTTTCTTTCAGTGTACATATTTAATATATAATTATTTATTTTGTGCACAAATTACATTGCCACAAATACAAATACAAACATGACTTTATATCGCTTAATTTTAATTACAATTTACTTTTTTATATTCACATTTTTTTAATTTAAATACAATTTTTTTCTATTTGTTTTTTTGCAGGAACCCAAAGCCAAACCCGTACGTATACACATTTTATTTATTATATGCTTTAATATATAGAGTATTTGTTTAAATTTAATTGATTTAATAATGAACAATTGAAGCTCATTTAAATGAGCTTATCAAGAAGCGACTAAATCAACATTAGATAACGTTTGAATACCCAAATGATAAGAAAGTTAAATATCAAATTAAAGAGCATTTCTTAGAATTTTATAGATATGCAATATATGCTTGGACTATTAAAATAATGAAATAATGTAATTCAATATCATATCAAGCACATCAAACAATTTTATGATCTCTAAAGTTGGATAACGAATGAATATATAACAAAATATAATGCAGAGTAGTTGATTTTATTTATATATGAAAAAGCTGCAATATTATCGATAGAATAATTTTAAATATTCCCAATTTTAAACAATTTTGCAAAGAATTGTAGATTTATTCTACAATTAGCATTTTTAAAGCTTGCATTACTTTAGGGTTACTTTTCTAGTTATCGATAATTTTGCAGTTCTTCTTGCAAACCGCTTGACCTTGAGAACTAAACTCTGAGGCGTGAGCTCTGCCCAAATGGAACTCATGAAATATATTATGCAAATAATATTTTTTATAGTTTGTCATATACACATTTCATTGTTTGCAACACAAATGTATCTATGTTCATATATACATGCATCTGTATCTTTTTGTATCTGTTGTATCTATGTGCTGTTCGCAGTGTGTGGTAGTTTTTGATTTTATTTAATTTTTTTTTTGTATTTTTTTTGTTACCAGCAGTTTCATTTTTTTTTTTATCAGGCGCATAAATTAAATAATAAAACGATTATGTGTGTGTTGGTGCAATTCTATGCTATGTGTTTGCTGTGTGTGTGTGTGTGTTGTCTGTCTGTGCAATTGAATGCTTTTGGATTGTTGTTGCTGCTGTTGTTGTTTTTATAAAAATGATTTGCTGCTGTTGCCGCGACGGCTGCTCATGTGGATGATGGTTGTTGATGGGTTATTGCTGCTGCTGCTGGTGGTGGTTGTTGATGACAATCATTCATTCCGCTAGTCAAAACTATATACACACACACGTAGGCACACACTCGCATTTATATAAATCTGCGCTGATTATAATGCGTTGTTAAATTTTAATAAATAAATTTTTACATCCTTGTTAAGCGCGCGCATTCAACAGCAACAAAAACCAGATGACAAAACAACTTTGCATTGATTAAAAGTCTAAAAAGTAAGCAACAGCAAACAGCAACAGCAGATCAACAAAAGCCTTAAATGTTAATGCATGTTACATAATTATGCAAGCGGCAAACACGCCGTATACTTAATGCAACAAATTTGCATAGCAAACGTGACAGGGACAAGGCTAAGCTCAGTTGGCCAACTGTAGGCGACATATACTTATAACTAGTGTAGTTAAAGGACAAAAGTACCGCATTGTGTGCTCACACACACACACACACACACTCATACACACGCACACTAACGAGCTAGAAAATGCGCCAGAGCATTATAAAAAAAAAAATAGAAATTGCAGTGCAAATGATTTTCGCATTTTTTGCTCATTTTAATGAGACAAGAAAGCTAGAGACATTAAATTAGAAAGGGAAACT
Source organism: Hirtodrosophila alboralis (assembly GCA_035043045.1). Classification (NCBI taxonomy): domain Eukaryota; kingdom Metazoa; phylum Arthropoda; class Insecta; order Diptera; family Drosophilidae; genus Hirtodrosophila; species Hirtodrosophila alboralis. Next base: position 28,191 of record JAWNNH010000106.1, on the reverse strand, counting down.
TAGAGGGGAGGCTAAGCGACTACGTTAATGATGCACAGGGTTAGAGAAGGGGTGGAGAGTGGAGGGCAGGGCTAACAGCAACGTTGCAAATGAGGTTAACAAGCAGCAGCTGGCATTAAATAGATATGCAATTAAGCATTCTTGTTATTGTTTATTAATAAACAACAACAAAGCCAAACAAAAGAGCCAAAAAAAAATAATAAAAAATATACAAAAATAAAATAAAAATGCGCCCACTAATTGCCACAGCAACCCAAAGCGCACGACAGAGATAGCATTAAATGGAGCGACAGAGACGGCACTAGATAGCGAGAAAAAAGAGCGAAATATTTTTCTGGTCGCGACCATGCGTTGCATTTCAAGGATACAGGATACAGACACACACACACACACACACACATTTAACCCTTTTTTTTTATTGCTTTGCATTTCTATTTTTGAAGTGCATTTCGCCCTGCAAGCGGCACTTTTTACTGCCCGTTGGCTTAATTTAAATATCAACGATGCATGGCCAAAACGTTCAGGGCAACTGGCTTAAATACCCTGTACTCATAAGGAGAGTAAGCCTTTTCACTTTTAGAATATTGAAAAATAGTTATATAGTTCCTATATATTAAATAGATTTTCCGAAAATCAGTCAATTTATCTAATATTTAATTCAATTCAATTTTATTCACTTAAATGTTAATAATAGGGATTTATAATTTGGGTAATGATATAGTGTCCATAAAGAGGACAGAACATTTCTCATCAATAGTATAAATATTTTATAATTTAGAAAAATAATTTATACTACAAAATAACATTTGAAAGCGGCAAAACTTATACAAAAAAATCCAATAAGGGTTTTAAATCCAGCAGAGAAAATTGTCTTTAAAATCTTAATAATTTGTTTGTTTTAATTCCATTTGTAATCCAAGTTTTTTAGAATTCGTTAGGCATACTTTTAATATGACATTATTATATTATTAATTATATATTTTTTTAAATTGATATCTTTAGACAAATTTAACTGCTCAACAAAACAAAAGGGATCTTGATTTAGTTCAGGTATCAGAGATTGACAACTTGTAAGAGTTTATGGTATAACCAAAGACTATAAAATATTTATTTTATTTATAATTTATAATCTATTTTTATATAAAATATATTTTATAATCTCTGGTATAACTATAAGCTTAAGCTATTGTCCATTATTAATATGAATTATATTTCTAATTATTTAGATTTATAATAAGCAGGGATTACAAATTGGAGGTATAAGTTCAAGTCTGAAAAATATTCAGGCTGCAGGATTCTGGAGACAGGATAAACTTTTGTTACCAATGTTTACTATAAAATTACATTTAAACTTGTATTTTCGATCAAAAAAATAAACTTTTGAAAAATGTTAATTAAATGTCAATATTTATTAAAAAGTTGAAAATAAAAGTAATTTTTAAATTTTTATTTTAATTATTAAAAATAAATATTTATTTTGAATAACTTCTGAACCAAGCTGTGTATTTTAAAAGTTGACATATGTAAATTATCTTAAGCCCAATACCTTTCCATTGGTTCAGAAGCTTTCCAAATTAATTTTTATTATTTAATATTTAAAATAGAATTGAAAAATAACTTTTATGTTGAACTTTTAAATATAAAGTTGACAAATAATTCAAAAAAACGAATTAATCCCAATTTGAATGAAAAAAAAATCCTATAAAAAAGTCTAGCTCAAAATTCCTGACAAAAAGATAGTACAAGGCATTTCTTAGTCGAGTCGTCGTAATATTAACAACATTTGTACTTGTTACTGCATCTATATGTTTCTGAGTGTGTGTGTATTTGGTGTGTGTTTATGTGTGTGCAAGGTGCAATTGCAGCGTATTTTTCAGCTTGACCGATTCGTCGAGAGTGCGACCCTTCGGACTTCAGCAATGCGGCAACGAAACTTGCACCCCAGCACCAAAAGCAGCAGCAACAAAATGAAACGAAGCGTTTGTCAGCTAAATATCAAGCAAAAGGGGTTGCATATAGCCCTAGGTAAATACATATATATATATTTATATATAAGTACATACATAAATGAAGGAGTTTTGTGTTAGTTTAGAGGGTCAGCAGGTTATAGGTTACAGGTTACATTTAGCTGGCGCCTAATTGCAGTCAAAATTAAATATGAATTCATATATATATTAGGAACAATTCATGCTTCAATTTTATATATAACACACATTATAAAACATATACTCAATTTGTTTGTTGGGATTCCTCTGACTGTTGCAAATCCGTTTAGGCGCCAATTCAAGCATATCAGGCACAAAAAAACCCAAAAAACCAACTTACAATTTCAATTTCAAAAATGTTACAGCCCCCAAAAAAATATAAAATAAAAATAAGTAAAGTAAAAGTTTGCTCACAAAGTGCCTATCAAGCAGTAACAACAACAACAATAACAACAACATAAAGTTGCCATATCTTTTGATTGCATTTTGACAACAACAATAAGGCTGGGCATATTGTTACAAAAACAAAGCCGCACTTTGAAATCGATTTTTGATTATTTTGCGTTATCATTTGCTTTGTCCTCGTTGTTATTTTTATTGTTGTTGTTGTTGTTGTTATACCCTGTATATTTGCAGAGCTGTGTGAGTGTATGATGCTTGAAGGAACTCGGGAAATACTTGAATATCTGAGAGGCCAAAAAATACAAAAGATATTTGTTTTAAGATGCCTTAACTTAACACTATGAACTCCCTATTTTTCTAAATATTTTTAATATGAAGATTAGCTAGTTCACAACGTCGAAAAAACCCTGTTGCCCAATTCCGAAGCAGTTCGCAATATATTGAAAAAAGAGACTAATTTAACCTCGAGCCGACCTAACCAAACTCCTAACAAACAAAGCTCACAAAAAATGGCAACAAAAATATTTTAAATTCATTTAAAACATAATTTCTCACAAGTTTTCTGCATTTAATACTCTTTCAATTTAAAACCAAAATAACAATCAAAAAAATTAACTCTTATTACTCTTCAATACTGCACCTCTTTATAGGGTATCCCATAGTCCCACACCGCACTCTACGCTTATTTTACTTGCACGTTGTTGTTGATGTTGTCAGCCCTCGAACCGCCGTAAATTCAATTTAATTTTCTTAAATATTATTTGAGACAATTTCGCATGCATTACGCGTTGAGTTTGGAATACAATTTTTGTATTTCCTGCAAGTATATTTTATCATGTTTACTTTCAATAACTTGCCTGGGCTGAGGCACGTTTACAGTGTTGTAGGGTGGGGGGCAAGGCAAGGATACTGGTCGGGGCAGTGGCACATCGAATTCGATTTCGCGCATGAACCTGACAACAAACAAACAAACAAACCAACCGAAACAACAAAAATAACAACATAAAAATATTGTTTCTTCCCTATTTATTTTATTTATAGCTGAGAGCCTTTTTTTTTTGCATTTCACGGCTTTTGTTTGTCGGCGCAAATTGAAAACATAATTGAAACAATAAATTCGAGGTTCCGTATCTCTCTCTCAGCAGCGAAAGAGTTACGGTTCGTATATCCGTTGGTTCCAATCAGAGTATTGAGTACTGTAAAAGGAAATTAGCTCGCCTTACTTTTCCAATACATTTGTTAACTTTTCGCTTAAAGAAGAAAAATAAAATCAATTTAATTTTTGTCGATTTTTTTTTCTTCTTTATTTTCTTATATATTTTTTTTTTGTATTTTTTTTTTTTGACTTAAGTCAAACTAAAAGTTGTGCCTGGGTCCTGCTTTGGTCCTTGGCTGCTTGGGTGCTGGGCAACGCAGCCAAACAAGTCAAGTCATTTACTAAAGTACGAAAGTCCTGGCGTGCATAAACATCCCTTAACGGGCGCTGCTGCCGCTGCTGCTGCTGCTGCTGTGTGGGGGTGGTTTAGAGCAAAGAGCACGAAGAAAGAAACAAAAAATTAAAAAAAAAAAAAAGAAAGAAATGTTTTCAAAAAGGCAGCAGGAAACCAACAGCAGCAGCAACAACTACAGCAACAACAACTTGCACATAAAATGCGCTGAAAAATTTCACGTCACGTAGCTGCCGCTAGTTGTTGCTGTTGTTGTCCAAAATGCGGCGTTACATAAAAATGCTGCAGCGGCAGCGACCACAGTAGCAGAAGTTTGCACTTAGCACGCACTCGCACACACACACACACACTAATACACACAGCCATACACACGTGGCAACCAACAATTTAGCGCTTGCTGCATTTACAAGCTCAAAGTTGCAAGCATTTGCTGCATTGCAAGTTCTCTAATTGCACAGGCAACACCCAAAGGATACGACTAGCTGAGAAGCTGCAGGAATGGGCTAACCAACAACCACGACAAGCAGCAACAACAACAACAACAACAATAGCAACAACTTCTGGCCCATAAGGACAACGAAAACGCACACGCATAAAGTAAATGGCAATACCAAAGTCGGGTTGCTGCTGTCGCTGTTGGTGCTGTTGTTGCTGCTGCTGGCACATCATCAGCTATGCAAACAAATTCGCATAAATATGCACACGCACACACTCACAAAGCATACACACGCACACACACACATACACACACTCTAAAATACACTCACGCACTCTTTTAATGCAGCAAAAAATAAGCCAAACTCGACACGCACAACAGCAACAACAGCAACAACAGCGACAACAGCGACAGCAGCAGCATGAAATATGCTGCTAGCTAACGGAAAACATGTGCAAATAAGGCAAAACACCCACATCACACACACAATACACACACCCACACTCCATACACTGCCACCTGCCACTTGCCACTTTAAGTCTTAGCTTACGCATATTGCGTATACGCCAGCGAGCATAGACCTTTTCCTTTTTGAGCCAACGGGCATTGCAAAGGCTTCAGCTTCAGCTGCAACTTGCAACTGCATGACGCACTTTTATGGACTGGGCCATGCATGCCACCAAATGTTGCGCCTTCTTCTTTAGCTGCATTTCTTTGTCGTTTTGCTGCAAGTAGTTGACGCAAATATTTGCATGGCAGGCCGCTAACGCTGCGACGTCCCTTGATGCTAGCGACAACTGTGGCACCCTAAAATGTGGTGCCACAGTTGAAATATATATAAATATATATACAGTCTTATATACTTGGCATTACCCTCGTCATTGCACTGGCCTCTCACACTTGGTCGCATTCTCAAGCTGCCTGCATTTCTATTTCTTGTGCCCCAGCCAAGTTGCAAGCTGCCACCGATTGTCGCCTTTGATAAACTGATGCTGACTTTTATGTTGTTGTTGTTGCTGTTGCTGCTGAGCTACTTTGTCGTCGTTAATTATAAAAAATTTTCATTTAAGTTTAGAAGGGGGGCCAGAAATTTTCTAAGCGGCGCTCAAAAGTATGCTACACTTTTTAGCTGACGCCTTTGCCACTTTCCTATATATACATAAGCGGAAAATTGTATATATTCATGCTTATATGCCCCATCTATATACCATATAGTATAAACTTGTTTGTACAAATTGCAAGCAAGCATTTTACGCTGTTAGCACTGGACTAAAAGGGAGAGGGGCAGGGGCAGGGGCAGCGTGGCTCACAACAAAAGTTTAAGAAAAAGAAAACTGTGCAAATAAAACTTTTTGCTTTCGCTGCTGCTAATGCTGCGTTGGCTTTCCCTGCTTTGGCAAAAGTCCTTGCCAAGGGTAAATGCAAAATTTACAAACACACACACACACACAGTGTTACAGCAGAGCAGCCGCCGTGTGGCAAGTGGCAAGCACAAAATTGAGAAAAGTATGCGTGCTGCTGGCCAAAAGATGTTGCCGGAGTCGGCGTCAAAAAAATAAAAATGCCAAAGCAACGAGTGCAAATAAAATGGCGAACTGCTGCCAAGCGGAGGGGCACAGCTTTGATTTTGCCTTGAGGGGTGGAGTAGCGGGGACGGGAGGCAGCTGCTGAAACCCAAGTTGAGGGCGCCAAGGAGCGCTGCAGCTGACAGGACGCTTCACTGCACTTGACTATTATTGAAGTTACGCCAGAATCCTTTACACACCTAACCCTGCTCCCCGCTCCCCCTCAACTTCAATTCTCATTGCTCTGGATTGAGTTGTTGCCGTTCGTTCGCTGCTGTTCAGAAACTTTCGCCTTTGGGGGGCAGCAGCTAGCACAGTGAGCAATGGCAGCAACATCTTTGGCACTGGCATCCTGGCATCCTAGCATCCTGGCATCGTCATCGTCCTTTGCATATTTGAGCGCGCGACTCGCACAGTTGCCTCTGCCTCTGCCTTGCCTTGCCTTGCCACTTTTTGCATTTTTTATGTGTTGCTAGGTCATTGTACGTACAAAAGCCACTTTTACTGAGCCACCAACAACAGCAGCAGCAACAACTGCAGCTGCAACAGCAACAACAATAACAATATTGACTGCAGCAATGTAATGTATTTGATTTTAAAGATACTCTGTAGACTATGAAGAGAAAGGCCAAATAATAGAATTTAACAGCAATCAAGTTAAGTCGCATAAAGCCGAAAATGTCTATGAAATACTTATTACTACATAATCGCGTACTAAGTCTGTATTTTTAAATATATAATCATACAGTGGACGCCCACAAATTGGAAGCCCTTTGGTTATTAGGTAATTGTATCTTCAGAAATTTTCTAGTTTCTGAAAATTTATTTTAGATAATTATAAAAAAAATTGGGTAAATTTAGTCCAAAAGCTACAGTAGAACTCTATTTTTTTAAGTTAATTCTATTAAAAATAATTAAATATATATGCAGTGAATTTTTACATTTAAAAGTTCTTTTTGTAATTAAAAATATATGTTTTCATTAAATCCAAAATAAATGCAAACAAACACATCTAAAATATTCACTACAATTACATTAATATTTATTTTTCCATTTAAAAATAAAAAATCGATATGTATTCAGTAAAAAAATGAAAAAATATATTAGAAACCCCAAATCTAATTTCTGAAAATTCTAATTACTAAAGGTTCTAATTTGTGAGCGTCAATTGTAATAATATAAAATCAACAAAAACCATTTCGCTTATAATTCTAAAGCAGAGTAGATTTCTTCATATAAATATGTTGCTGAAGTTAAGCAGCAACGCAACCGTGACTTAGAAAAGATTCGACTTGTCTTTTTATTTAAGCTTCTCAAAAATCAGTTAATTGACTTGCATGGCAATTATTACTGAAAAGTAGCTATGATTACTTTAAAATTTAGATTCTAAATTAATCAACACTAAATAAATAAAGTCGCTATATTTTCACTGTCGATCACAAAGTGAAATCAAACCCCGTGAACCTATTTAGTTGAGCCAAAATAAACAGTTCATTTTTGTGACGTTTCTGGATAAGAAAATAAATTTTTTATTTGTACTTGTGTTAGTAACTGGAAATTCTTGTATCTTAATAACAAATGAATCTTCTGTACAACAAAATTTAATTTATCAAAATCGACCAATAGATTGAAGAAATATTGCCCATATATTTTGATAGAAATATTGAACCGATTTAGTTTAGCGGCAGTGTATATTTTTTAAATAAATATATTTAGAATATAGGGTCTTTGAAAAAAAATTGGAGCTTGCTTTAGAATCTCATTTAATGCTTCCTTTTTATCGTTAATATCATATAATAATGTTATTTAAAACATACTAATTATGCCTAGTTTAATATATATAAAATCTTCTCCTGACAATCGTTTGTTTATACACTTTGATTTAAATCAGTTTACTCTATGGACCATACAGTATCATATATATAAAAATACATTCATAGAAAGCAAATATTATTCGTCAAACTATTTCTAACAAATTGAGCATATCCTTTATATAGTTCATTGCCAGGATATTTATAATCATTTGCAGCAGCAACTGCAACTTTGCTGCAGAGAAACTTTTGCTCCTGCTGCTGCCAAATTAAACAAAATTCTTAACTCAAAGCGAGTCGAGTTCTCCACTTGGTTTTCGTTTTCGTTTTTTTTTCCCCCATTTTTTTGTTGGTCAACTTTAGCGCATTTTTAATGCATTTTAAGGGGGGGCGTGGCGTTATTTCAACTCCATCAAATATTATTTTCGCGTCCTCGCTCTTGTCAACTCGAGCGCATTATTTGCATTTTTCTTGCCGAAGCATAAAAGTTTTTCTGTTTTTTAAATAATATTTCTGCATAATTTGAATTGTTTGTTGGAAATGGATTTTTAATTTGTGCGCGAGAGCCTTGGCAAATGCCAAAATCGTATAAATCATTTGTGTATATCACGCGACAAATTAAAAATTAATGCGTCCACACACACACACACACACACACAGCCTCAAAGCCATCTCCGCCCTCAAAATGGCCGTCAGAAAATGCATCATGCTGCACAGATTAACCATATATAGTATGTAGGAAAGGAATAGAGTGCGGGTATCTCTCTACAGGCACACTAGGCAGGAGAGGAGGTGAATTTTTATCGATTTTCCTCGCACAGCTCGACAAGCAAATGCAGGCATTGAAAATATATATATATATATATTTTGCAACCCCAAAACACGCATTCAGCACGACTTTTATTTCATTTTATTTTACTACAGTTCTTTCTTGATTTTTATATTTTTGCTGCTGCGTGGCACGCACTTTTAGAAAGTAACCAGAAAACAGTGGAAAAACTGAAAAACAGAAATACGAAGCAGCCATAGAAGACAGCAAAAGATGAGGACCAAACGCTTGCAGCAGCAGCATAAAAGGATAGTCAGAGTGTGTGTGTGTGTGTGTGTGTGTGTGGGTTGTGGCAGGATTGGAGAAAAAAAAAATAATTCGCAACGAGGGTTGAAAATAAATTGCTTTTAATTTGATTTCAACTCAATTAAATCTACGAAATGGAATTTCAAATTAATTCTTTTTCTCGACTTGGCATATCCTTGACGCATCCTTGAACACACAGCATCCTTGTCATAGCTAATGCACTTTCATTAGCGCCAATCATTTCAGCCACACAAATTATTGCCAAAACCCAATTCGCAAAATTTTCTATAATATACACAAATATAACTAATTAGTTGAGACTGCAGAATTTGGCACAAAACTCCGGATGAGGAGGATGTGAATGCGGATGTGAATGCGGATGTGAATGTGAATTCATGCCTCTAGGGCATTCCGGGCTTAAAGTGCACAGCTGTCGCTGATTGTTTGGCTAGCTGTGGGATTAATGGTCTGGCAAGTCTTTGAATTGTATTCCAGATTAGATATGATTTAGTTATTTCAGCTTAAATACAAATATTTGCTTGAATACTAGTGTATAAAACAAATATCAGTTTATTTACTTAATAGAAAATCAAATTGTCAAAGAGTTTCAAATGCACATTTTGGTTAAAGACTTTTGATTAAATTTCTGTTACATTTCACAGGAATTGAACTTAGAAATTGATATATTTCTAAAGAAATTGACAGTGCAGTTGACTGCCCTTGAAAACCAGAAAACTCTTTGAAAATAAACAAACTGTATATAGACGAAAATCAATTAGTTAATATAATAGTTAATAATTTATAATAAAACAAGAACATTCCGGCGATTCCTTTGCTACTTCCCGACCCCGTTCTAAACAAAATAAAAAAGGGATAAAAACAAAATAATTATTTTCTACAATGTCACTATTATTGTAGCAAACTGCGCCACCTAAAATGCTCTATATGAAATTTTAATATGTAATTTAAAGTGCATTTTTCACCCACTTTTCCATATATTTTTAATAAAATTTTTCCAAAGTGCCCACCTAAGATATATTAGTAAGCTATTGTCACAAATTTTAGGTTTATAGCTTCTACCTTCTAGTCTGCTCCTGCGTCAGCCAATCAGTCAGTCAGTCAATCAGTCAGTTTTAACAGTTTAATATATATAGATATATTCACACTTAGCATTTGCTTTAAGCTAAAAAATGTCTGTCAAATATACACAATTTCTTAAATTAAATACTCTCTCTCTAAATTCAAGTCTCCAAAACATTACATTTTATTTTATTTATTTAAACGCACTTTATGCATACACTGCAACAAACCAGAGCTAATTTAGCTCAACAACTTTGCTGCAGGCTTGTTTGTAAGGCAATCAAAGCCAAAAATTCCCCCCAAAAAAAAAAAAACCACACTCTCTCTCTCCCCTCTGTTGACACCTAAATTGTGCCACAATGCAACAGCAGCAGCTACAAAATGTTTTGTCGTACCCCTTTTATTCACATTTTTCCACTCATTTTCATTTGGGTTTTTGCCGCTACCTCAACAAAACAATAAAATTGCCCCTGCCGCCTGCCTGCCTCGCCGCTTCGCCTTGCTTTCCTGCTGAACTTGACCTTGATAAATTTTGAAGTGAGCTTTTTAGCACATATCAAAATGGTTACATCTCAAGGGGGCTCTTGAGAGAGAGAGAGGGGGGAACCAGCAGTAGCGTTTTACAGCTTCGCTCCCCAAATGCGCCTCGCATTGACATTGAAAATTTCGCATCTAAATTGCGTATGGCAAATTGACGATGACGCATTTGCCACCCTCCCCCCCCTCCTCAGCACGCTTTAAACAAAAACTTGTATGTATCTAGATGTACTATAAGCATACATATATATACATATATATATATATATATAGACAGCATAGGACTGCAGGGTTGGCTTCAATTACGCTGCAAAATGAAACGACGAAAAACCCACCCCCAAAACGCACAAGTCAACCCCCGAAAAAAGCAAAACGCACAGCCGCAATCAAAATGGGATATATATATATATACTATATATACACATGTATATATCAAGCATAAAGAGCAAATCCTGCTGGCAACATTGTCAGCCATATTCCAGGAGACAGACCCAAACCTGTGATTCATCGCTTCAATTTCAAAGCTACCCGCAAAAAAACAGCTAAAAACCAGACAACAGTTAGTCATTTAGTCATTTAGGCATTCAGTGAGCGCTCTTCAGTCACGCAGGCTTTCAAGGACATTCGCCTGGCAAGTCCTGGCTAATCACAGCAAAACCCGGCCCCCCTTGGTGGGGACTACTTTTACCGTCGGCATCTGTCGCCACGAAAGTGATAATCAAAATAAACAAAGATTAGCATTGCATGTGCTGAGCAACTCCCCTTGAATCCTGTGACTGGTCCTCCCACTCCGTGTCCTGTCTTCCTGTCTGTGTCTATGCGTAAGGTGCGATTAACCTTGAAAATGCCTTTGCTGGCAGGCAGGACGAAGTCGTTGCTATGAAAATCGATGCCTGTGACTGCTGCTGCTTTCCTGCTGCCCTGCTTCCCTGCCCCTCTGCCAATTTGCATGCTGTTTCCTTGGCTAACACCACAACCCTGAGGAACTCTGAGGAAAGGGTTGTTGCTCTAATTCCGCAAAAGGCATTTGTCTGCAAATAATTAATATTTTTGGCACATTTAAGCAAAGCTGCAGCCGCAGCGGCAGCAGGTCAAGGTTGCCACTCAATTAAAAGAGTCAAATGTGTGTGCGAGGGTTGCCTAGGCAGTTGAATGAACTCAGAATATATATTCTAAGGATACAAACGGGTTCGATGATGTGGCAGGCATCTAAGTTAGGGAATTCCAAAAAAAAAAGGGGCAAAAGCTAAGCCTGCAGAGGCAGCAGCAACAAGTTGGGTCTTTAGACCAATACATCAAGCGAAGGGTTGCCGAAAGTCCAATACACACACACATACATACACACACCCAGAGACAGACACGCACATTGGGCCCTGCCCAAAAGCCCAGGCAACTTTTTATGGGGCGCCCATTTGCTCATTATGACGACGACGACGACGTCTGTTGTTGTTGTTGTTGCTGTTGTTGCTGCTACTGTGCTTAGGGGCAGGGGCAAGGACAGGAGCCGCAGGCGGGTGTGGGGAAATGTGTCATAAAAGCCGCAACAGTATACAGTCTGCATGTGCGGGCTTTCAGCATTTTGATAGGGCTACTCAGCTCCACTTTTTTTTGTGCCCATTTCATTTCGAATTTTGTTTTTTTTTTTATTTTTTTTCTGCTGCTGCTGCGGCGACGGCACCTACCCAATATCAACTTGGCCTAGGTCAGGTTCTGAAATGTGTTTGCGTGTGTATATATATGTGTGTGTGGCCTTTGCGGTTTAACTTGGCTACCTGTTGCACAGTTTTGTCGCCGTCGGGCTTTTTTTTTTTTAGGCCTGGCCTTAACAACCAGAACCCAGAGCCCAAATTGCTGCTCATTATTGTGTCGCAGCTGCTGTCGAGACTTTTTTCTTTGCGCACAATAATAATAATAATAAAAAAGAAACAAAAAAAATAACTACTAATAACGGCAATTAAGTGCAACATGCGTTTTCAGTTGTTGGCGCTAATAAAGTCAGCAAAAAAAGTGCCAACAAAAAATTGATTTCAAAATTGATTCCGTTTTGTTTTGCTGCTCATAAACTGTCAGCGCCTTGGCATTGCCAGGATGTGTGTACGAGGCAAAAAGGAACCGGAAACAGCTGCAAAAAGTGTGTGTGTTTGTGTGTGTGTGTGTGCCTGGCTATTTTTGGCCCTATTTCTGGCGGCTTTTGTAGGTCGTCGGCCTTGTGTTTAGCTCAATTTCTTGAAAAAACTTTGGCTTACAAAATTGTGTTTAAGTATATTTGTTGCTGCTGTGTCTAGCCAAAGAAATGACGATTTAAGAGAGCAAGGAAACCATTTTATTTAATACGTAATTGTAGCTTTCACTTCCGGTCGCCATTTGGCAGGAGTTTTGCTGTATTTCGTAGTAAATTAATGAAATTTTATTAATGAAATGCATTTAGATTTGAAAATAATAAATAGCAATTTGAATTTAAGCATTTCAAAGCAGAACTTTAAATATCATCAAACTTTATATTAAAAAAAACTGAACAATAATTAAACGAGTACAAAAACATTTAAAATAATGCAGAAAATTAGTAATGGCGTTATAAGTGAGACTTTATAAAGAAATTTTTAAAAATCTTCATTAAAATCATTTGAAAAATAAAAAAAAGGTTTTAAATTAAGGTAAAAAATGTATAAAACTTAATTAATAATTCTTGTAAGTCAGGAAGAAAAACTAGGCACAAATTCAGCTAGTTTTCTTATTAATTTCAAATTTAATCTCATTAATCTCAAGAATATTTGACAACATTTAAAATGCACCAATTTCTGTTTATTTCATTAAATTGTTAAATTTTAAATAATTGTAGGCAACCTAAATTATTCAAGGACAATTTCACAGCTGAAAGTTTAATAACTTTTTACTGTCTTCAGGCACATAGTTTTTTTTAAATAAATGAAATATTTTCCGCTCCTTATTTTCCTCTTAAACCAATGTCAATGCTCGCTGCGCTTTATTTTTCAGTCGACCAATTTCCAATCTTAATCATTTATTTTGTTTTTGGGCACAACTGTACCCTGGGAATGCATCAACATATCAATTTCCAGCAGAAGAGTCAGAGTAAATCACCTCTGAAACTCTTAGTTTGCCTAATTTTAGATCAACAGCCCCTTAGCCCCATTTATATATATATATATATATATATGAATTCATATGTGTGTCTGTGTGTGTTCCCGTGTGTATGCGTGTGTGTGTGTGTAAATCCAAGCCCATGTGACATCGACAAGATGTCGTCGTTGCTGTCATTTGGGGGACTGCTGCGGCTGCGTCTGCGTCTGGAGCCTAAAACTGGCAACGGCAATGGGAACTGAGAACCGAGAACTGGGAATGGAAACTGGGAGCCATGGCACGCTTGCAGCTTGCATTAAAATAATTGCTTCCGAAATGACAACTGCTGCTAAAAGTGGATGTAGATGTACCCAAGATATGTATCCCCCGACTAAAGATTCTGTGTTCCATGTTGATGTGCTGGCAACATGTGCTGCCTATGTTGAATGTGCTGTGTGTGCGCGCCTGCGCGTGCCAACATTGTAAATGTTGCCACAGTCTGTGGCATCTTGTGCCTGCCCCCTCTGCTTATTTACCGTTAAGGCGCAGCCGTCTGTCACTCAGAATCCCAATTCCCCCCGTGTATGCCAAGGGCATTCCAGCAGCACTCCTGCGAAGCCATTGCGTCCATTTCCACATAACATTGCCCTGCATTTCTCCCCTCTCCCCCCCTCTGTCCGCTTCCTTCGCTTGGCGCTCATCTGCGCCCATATGTCGCGTTCGTCTGCAGCGTCTATTTTTGGCTGCGTCGCCGCGCCTGCGCATCTACACACACACACACACACATGGTGGGAGTGTGAGTGTTTTTCTTTGCAAGATTTCCATTTGGTTTTTCAAAATTTTCCGTTCCCAGCACTTTAGTTAATGGTTCCTGTGCATTGGGAGCACTTTAAGACACAGCCGCGTCTCAGACTCACGAGTATTATATATATATTTATGACTTTTCGCCGGAAATAGATGCCAAGTTCGGTTTTATAGTCACAGCTATAAGTCTTGGGCATAATAAATGTGCAGCATTTGTCATGCTTATTGGAATTATCAATGGATCATCTTACGTAGAAACTTCCTAATTGTATATATATTTCTTCAAGAACAATAGCTGAGAAAGGTTATTGCCATTTGTGTAACTAAAATTCACATGTGAATTAATATATTCATAAAAATGCACTGTATGTTCCAAATTTTAAGTGAATATCTATTTTATTTTAAGTTTAATTAAGCAAAAATAAATTTTAAATTAAATTTACTTAAAAAAAAATAAATATTCGTTGCAATAAAAGCAAGCAGCCTCAAAAAACACTAGAAAAACGCGTGCGTTTTCAATGTGACCGTTTATTCTATGCAAGCTGGCTGAGTTTACAACTGCTTGGATTCACTGCTTGTTTACAATCTCTATGTAAACTTCTTGCGAGCTACGCACACACTGTAAACTGCTTGACAACTATTTGTAGCCAAGCAGTTGGAAATGTTAACAGCGCTGGGTTTATGTCTTTGCTAAAACGCGCGCGACATTCAAAATTCTTATTTATGTTGAAATATGTCAATTTAATAAACAACTTTGGTTTATTTTAAAAGCTTTGAAAAATTGCAAAAAGCAGTTACTTGAAAAATTATAATAAGCGTTGTTACCAATTGCGGCATACCCTTATTTTAATCTAATTAAGTTATCTTCCAAGCAACATCAAAAAATTGAGCTATAAATTTAATTTGCAAATTTATAAATATGCTTGATTTTATTTATTACCAACTAATAATGAGAATTAGTGATTTATATTGACCTACGAGTAGCACTGAATTGTGAGAATTACCTCAGACTGTATATATCTTGTGAGATCATAAAAGTCTAATTTTTTGAATAACTTTTACTTCATTTTGAGATTTTTCGAGCTGATTGCACATTGTAAGAAGATCTTTTATTTAAAAAGTGTCACGAAAATTTAAGAATCGCCCAGAATATCATTATATACCCGTTCGTAAAGGTTTGTTCGTTAATTTATAATTGGAAGAGTTCTTTTAAATATTTTAGTAATTTTTACTACAATTAAGGTAATTCATAAATAATTTATTAATAAAATTGTAACGATTTGTAGTAAAATTATATAAATTATTTAAAGAAAAAGAATTTTCCGCAAAATAAATATAAATATTTGAAATATCATTTATTTCATTATTTCTTTAAAAAAAATGTTGTTGAGGTTTTATCTAGTAGGATAGATATTAATAAAAATAAAATAATCATTTTTGTTACATTTTCTCGAATAAAAATATTTGTAAGTAAATATGAAAAGCCATCGCTAGATTTTTGCAAAACATAAAAACCCTTTGATAATGCAAGCAGCAATGTTAAAAAAAAAAATAATATGTTCAAACAAAATAATCCCACAGTAGCCTGTTAATTTAAAGAAAATAATAATAATCATAATAAAAATGTATTAAACTAGATCAGCTAATGTAAGCGTACTAGAATTTGAGTTTAATCATAGTAAAAAGATTATAATTATTCAAAAGAATTCTATTGTGATTTTCATAAAAATTAACGACAGTAAATAAAGATATAAATAACTAAATAATTAAGCAACTATAAAATTTGATAAAACCTACACAAACTGTTGCTTTACCCCAACTTATTAAACTTTATATAAATGCTAACAAATAGTTTTAACCAACTTTTCCCTTTCAACTTTTCCCTTTCAGATCATCTACGGTGCCGATGGCCAACCCGTGCGTCCAGATGCAAAGCGCGGACGTGGCAAGGGCAAGTCAACAGGCGCCACTGCGTCAGTGGTAAATGCCACAGCAGTTGCCGCTGGCAATGGAACACCAACAACTGGGGTAAGTGCATCCGTGACTTTTGTGAGCCGGCACGAGCTACAGTTAACGCCTTCAGCTACTTGACTTTATTACGCCAGGCCATGGTCACACAAGCACACAATTCACAATTCACAATTCCAACAATCCAGAGTGGCCAGAGAGGCCAGAGAGTCAAGCGAGCTAATTAAGTCACGCGGCGGCAACGGTAGACAGTTTGTCTGCGGTTGAACAGAGACCCAGACCCAAAGTCAGTGGCAGACACCAGAGCCCAGAGCCCAGACCCCAGTCTCAATCCCAGACCCAAATGCTGACTCAGTTATTGCGGAGCCACTTTGAATGCCTTTTCGCGGCGTGCGGCAACATTTTCCACGTCATCACGCTGGGGCATTCGCATTGTTTGCGCAGGCAAATGGGCAACGGCTATGGGCATCGACTGTTCGTTTCCCCACCTCTCTACCGCCCTGCGCAAAAAAAAAATAAAACCCAAAGGCAGCAAGCAACATAATCCATCCACCACGCGGGGCACGTAGCAAAGTGGCTGAGCATTTTGGGGTCACCATTTGCCGTCCTCTCGCTCTGGCATCAACTTCATCATTCCGAGACCCGACACAAAAAAAAAAAAAAAAGGGCAGACAAAGTTCCGCTCCCAAAGGCGACCACTGAAGTAGCAACATGCCGCACGTAGCAAGACCCAGACCCAGAGCCCAGACACTGCCACAGACAGAGTTACAGTCAAAGCCAAAGTCAGAGCAAGTCTAGCTAGCTACTTACGAGTATTGTTTGTCGAGCAGGGTCTGGGTCTGGCTCTGTGACTGGGAAATGGGACTGGCAACTGGCAACTGGCAACGGCAACTGGCAACTGGGAACTGGGGAATCAACAGATGGATGTTTGGGTCGGGGACTAGACAGAGGCTGACATTGGCATTGAAATTTAACCTTAGCCCATGGGTTTGACACGCAACTTTCATACGACTGGCGGACTGACGATTTGGTGGCTTGTCTACTTGTGTGTGTGTTTCCATTTTCAAGGTCGTGCCTCGTAAAAAGTTGTCTAATTTAATAGTCATTCACACAGTTGTCGACAACGTCATAAAACCCTCAACATATCCTGGCAGCGGGTCCTTTTAAGCACACACAGGCGCGCTTTCAATTAAGCGCTGTGTTCGTTGTCCTTGCTTTACTTATTAGCAGACTTATAGAACTATAAATACTCTTCGTATAATACTATAACTACTCTGTGTTCTTTAAGGATACATATTAAATCTTAACTTACCTTTTATGTTGTCAAAATTGCGGCTTAATTCGACATTATTTAGGCAGTTCCAGTTGTTGGGGCACTGCAAGAAAATTATAAAAAGTTAATATTACATAATTATTAAATTAGTTTTAAAAGCTTAAATTATTGCATATCTACTCGAAAATGTGTTAATTTTTGATTTATATATATATATTTTTTTTAATGGGAATAACAATTTATTTTACAATAGCAAGCTTTCGTATAAATTGATTATAAAATGATTATAAAAAATTTATATGATTTTATATTGCTATTAAAAAAATATATATGAATATAACTATATAAATACAATATAAATTTAATATATATAAAAATATATACAAATTTGTAAGACAAAATCAAAAACCGGATATTAAAAATTAAACTCAAGATTTAATTGATGTTTATTTTTTTTTGGTCAATGAATTAATTATTACGACTATTTTTATTGCTAAATGAGTCAAAAAAATATATTCTAAAATTTGCAACAAATTTAAAAAAAAAAAAAAATTATTCTTTTATCAAATTTTTAAATATTAGAAAACATTTATATTTGGTTTTATGTCGTTTCTTGTATTGAGAAATAACATCAGTCCTCTACATTTAGCTATAAAAACGTCATGGGAGCTATTTGAAATTTATTTGTTGCTAAAAAAAAAAATAAAACTCAATTAATGTCAATTTATTCCCAAGTTTTTATTCATTTGATTACTTGAAAATATTAATTATTCCCTAAGTTTTATTTAAAAAGCAAAACATATAAATGTTGCATATAAAAATCCTAAAAAATAATCCTTGATATGTAATTATTCAAAATAAAATTAAAATAAAAATATAAATATAAATATAGTCACTACAAACCCCGCAAAAAACCCTTGTTAATTCAATTAACATAGTTATTAAATACTCTTTGATTAATTAGACATAAAACCACAATATTTTAACACTTGTGTGCCCCCTTAATTATGAGAATTACAATTCAAAAAGTCTAAGAATACATTTCTGACCTGTTTATAAGTTTATTCAAGTTCCTAGCAGTAATTACTTGCCGCAAGCTAAATATACAACTATGCACATATGCTAAACTCGTATATTTAGTTCAAGCATTCCTTTCTCTCTGTGGCATTATAAATAACTTTGTGCTGCGACCTGTGGCAGGGAAATTGTCACGCAACTTTCAGCCTACTTCTCAGGATGGTCGTAAAAAGTTAACAAAACTTGCGAGTCATTCACAGAGAGACTTCATTGTGTGTGTGTGTGTGTGCCTGGTGGGTGGCATGCCACAACGCAACATTGCTGCTGCTGCTGCTTTAATCTAACGATTTGTCTTGTAAAACGGCAGCAGCAGCAACAGCTGTGTTTATGTCCACATTCGCAGCCAGGATGTCCCGTCAATGAAGCGTTGATTATGTCGTCATTGCCACACACCACGCACACATACACACACACACACACACACAAGCATACACACACTGACTGAGTGACTCCCTGGCGCGCTAGCAGCAGCAACTTGACATTCCTTGGCAAGCCCATAAAAACGCAGACATTGGCAGCCGGCAGCCGGCAGCAGGCGGCTTGCCACATCCTTAGCCAAAGTCAGAGTCATAGTCAGAACCAAATCACGTTGCTCCATAAAATGGCAAGAGAGAGGATGGATGCATGCAACAAGTCGCCAACTCGCCAAGGGGGCCGGCGGTCTTTTGTTGGGAAAGGGGAGAATTTCTATTCCTTGGTTTTGGCTTTGGCTTTGGCTTTAGCACTGTTTCTTCTGGCTTGAGCTCTGGCTCTGCGTGCCTCAAAATGTTGCTGCGCTTGACATTGAACTGGCGTCGCGGTGGCAGCTTCTTTAACTTTTGCTGCGGCTTTGAATTGGTCTTGACTACGACTTGGTCTCGACTTGATCTTCCTTTATAGTCTTGCACTTGGGTGTCGTCGTTCTTGTTCTTCTACTTGTCTGTTGCATGCCCCGTTGGCATTTTGTGTGCCGCTGCCGCTGCTGCTGCTGCTGCTGCTGCTGGTTTTGCCTTTCCGGCAACAGTTGCAAAGTTTGTCCATGTTGCTGTTGTTGTTGCAGCCTTTTATTCGTTGTCGAGTTGTCGGGTGAAAGTGAAATTCTTGTTGCATGTCCCAGTGACCAACAAACAGCTGCCAACCGTTGCTGTTGCTGCCGTTGCGCCCCAAAATAATTCAGGTCGCGTTGTATTGCCATTGACCTTTATTGCCTGCCGTGCGACACAAAAAAAAAGTCCCACAATGCGGGATTTAGCAAGGACAACGCCAAAAAGCGTCGCTTCTCCAACTGCTGACACCTACACAGTGCCAATGGCAACTGGCAACTGGCAACGTGCAACACGGCCACATCAGTGCTGCGGCATTCATTTTTGCATGTTGTTGCAAGCACTTTTTGGCAAAAACGCTGCGGCCATTGTTCATGTCCGTGTCGGCCTTTTGTTGGCCAGAGGCCATCGCATCCCAGGCCTAGTCCTGCTGCTTCTGTTCCCGGTCACAGTGCCATGGCCATTGCCACAGCCATTGCCACTGCCACTGCGACAATGTCCAACTGTCCCAGGCTGCTGCAACTTGTTGCATGCCATGTCATGCAATCTGCATACATATGTATGTTGGTAGCTTGACTTTTGTTGGTCATCGTATTCCCCCTATTGTCGCCTACACTATGCAGCAGGATATTTGTTCTATTGCCAATTGTTATACCTAAAACTACCTAGCTGCAACTCTTGATAATGTTTGTAGTAGTGTTATTTGTATTACGAATGAGCTCAAAGAAATTGTACAATATTTAATCTTTTAACCATTTTTATTATAAAACCATTATTTAAATAAAAACGAATTATATTATATATTATGTTATATGAAAATAGCGGACGTAGCGCCACTAGAAATAATATTTTTGGCAAAACAACGCTTGCCAGGTCAAATATAATATGATTATTTTGTTTTTTGCTTTTATTTTGTTAAATCTAGGGCGTAGCAACGCACGCCGGGTACACTCGTTATATCGGTAAATAAAAAAAAATAAAAATTATATTAAAAATAAATTTATTGGACTAAAATCCGGTTTAATAATTAGATTACACCTTTAAGATAAATTCAAAAATACTTTTTGAAGAGCATATCCTTATTCTTAGCCTTTACTCTATTTCCCTAATCAATATTTTATTTAATCAATATATATTTAATCATTGAAGAGACTGGAAATTATTGCCAAAAGATTGGGCAATGATAGATTTTTATCGATTAGTAATAAAAGTTATTAAAAAACGTAAATTTAAATTTTAAATTCACAAAAGTTGATTCAAAAACTATTATTCCCAAAATTTGCTGCACAGTGTAAGCTGCTGTATGTATTTTTGCTGGCGTGCTGCATTCGTTTTATTACTTTGTTTTTTTTTTTTTTAACCCCCAACACCCACGCCCACCGTACTGTAACTCCACATTGCAATGAACTCTGAATTTTTATTCAAACTTCTCGTGTGGCAACGTGCAACGTTGGAGGCAATTAGTCAACACATGTGCCCCGGCGATGCAATCAGCTGTCACAATGTTTGTAGAAGGAGCATGCCCCCCAGTGGGGCAGTGTGTGGCCAGTTGCCAAGTGGCCAAGTGGCCTTTGGCAACAAGTTGAATGGATGCCGCGAGCAGTGCACTTAACGTCTAATTAGGCGCCGCTTAAAAGCCGCTCAACGGGTTGCCTGTTTGGTCGGGTTTTGCTGCCTGGTTAGCGCTGGCTCTGGCTCAGACTCTGACTCTGGCCACACAATGTCAAAGCTTGTCCGCGACTTGGCCACACCTTGGCCATCAGTCAAAACACACACAAAAAATAAAAAAAAACACATAAAAAAAAGAAACAGACAGACGAGGCACATAAATGGGCAACATGCTGTAGATGTCGGCGCCATGGCGGCTACCTCAGTAGCCAGCGAGGCACCACCAACCGTGACAGGGACTGTGATTGCGGCAACAGCAGCCACATCTGACGACAGGCGACTCCTACGTGAGAGTGCTCTGGCTCTGGCGATGGCATGGCTATGATACCCAAAGAGCTTACATGCGGCTCGTAAAAAACAGACCCACGGCAAAGGCCGAGGCAGAGGCATGTGGCAGAGACAGAGACAGACACAAGAGCAGCAGCAGCAGCAGCAGCAGCAGCCAGGCAACCAGGCAGAAGGCAGACAATTTGTCGTCCAACTGTTTGTCCGTCCTCCAACACTTGCCACCACTTGTGATGTCCCAAACCCAAACGTAATCGAGACGAGCACAAGCTGCAACAACCGAAAGGGGTGGGGTAAAGCCAAAGGCAGACTTTTGGCACACGCAGCACGTGAGAAGTTGCCCCCAGCTCGTTGCCCCGTTGCCCCGTTTCACCATTTGTCAGCTTGTTGCGGTTTATTTTTATGAAAAGAGGAGCAGACAGGAGCAGACACACTGGGGTACGCGATCCGTGGCACTTAAGCCGAACAATGAAGCGCTGACTAAAGCCACGCAACACACAACACACACAGCACACACAACACACAGCTGTCGACAATTGGCCCCGTGTTTGGGCCACGTCAAAGCAGCCCCGAGGCGGCTCTCGCTGTCTGCTGCCAATTGATATCTGACCAAGGCAAAAGCCAACAACAACAACAGCAACAACAACAAGTAGCATTTCAATGTCAAGGTTCTTTGTGGCTCACTTTGGTATCTCAGGTTCAAGGACTCTTGCGTTTAACTGGGGCAAGGTCTCGCTGCTTCATCTAATAATAAGTGTAAATATATAGAAGAACAAGCAGGAATGCTATATAGTCGCGTATACTCGACTAAGGGGACACCCTGTAGGCAGTACGAGAACAATCATAGTTTCGTATACTTCAGGATTTAATGTGGCTTGGGGCAGGTGGTAGATCCTTTTTAGATTTTCACAGCATATTCAGAAGAGCATTAGAATTACGCGTGAAAAATAGAAAAATCATAACTTTAAAATTGTGACTATAAACTGATTTTTATCGATTTGTAGAGGTGAGAGTGGAAGAATTGATTTTTATCCTTTTGTAGAGGTCAAAGCGAAAGAATCGAACATTTGAATAAACTTGATCTGTGTATAAAAAGAATAATAGAAACCTACATATCAAATTTGCTCTCTTTAGCTTTTATAATATCCTGATCAAGCAAATATATACTTTATATGCTCAAAAATGCCTCCTTATGCCTGTTACATACATTTGCACACTTTTATAACCCCCTTTGCCCACTTTGAATGGCTACAGGGTGTTAAAAAGGGTCATTGCGCTTCATTATGTTCCCGTGGCGTAACTTAACCCTTTGTCGAACCCTTGCTCGGGCGCCACTTGAAAACTGTCAAAGTTATTTGGTCCTTACTTTGGTTACAAGTTCAAGGTCTTTGCCAGCGGCTGACTGGGCCAAGGTCAGGCAAAAATACAAAAGCCTCTTCTTCATCTAATAATAAGTAACAACATATACTATAAAAATAGAAAAAAGAAGCAAAAAAAAAAAAAAAGGTCATTGCGCTTCATTATGTCCGGGTCCGGGTCTTAACCCTTTTGCCCGCTCTAAAAACCCGCCACGCGCACGCACTTGACCCTTTTGACGATGAGAAGAAGAAAAAAAAAAGGCAAACGATTTGTTGTTGCTCAAATATCCTTGGGCTATTGAAAGGCAAAGGCTGCCAGCTCATATAATGTGCCTTGGCATTGGTTGTGGCATGTCCTGCCATGGTTTGGCTTCAATTTCATTTCCGTTGCGCCCAAAATTGTTTGTTGTATTCTTGTTTTTTTTTCTATTTTGGTTGCTGTATCCTTTTGGACTGCCGAATGTCGTCAACCTTTTGTCAGTGTCCTTTATTTTTTTTTTGCTGCTATTTTCGCCTGTATCGCCTTATCATCTGTTGCTATTGCTAAGTCAAGGACCTGAGCCCGCAGCCAAATTTACATGTCCTTTTTTGAAAAGTTTCTTTTTTTTTTGTTGTTGTGTGTTGTTATTTTGGTACTGTCCGTTGACCGGCTTTGTGCCCAACTGGCAGACAAGTCTGGCAAACGTCTGAGATGCAGGCAATCCCAAAGCCCTTGTGCTTTGAAAAGGTTTCACATTTCCAATTTCCCAACATTTTCGCATTTTCCTTTTTGACAAGGATTTTCTTGCCAAAAGTTGATTGACCTTTTTTTTTTTTTGGGGCTAAACAAAGTTCAACAGGCTTGTGACTTTTATATACATATATTTTGCTATTTAATTATTAAATCAATTTCGTTTGCGTTTGACATTTAAATTCAATTTAAGGCCAAAGATTTTCAGTGCGTATTTTTTGTGCGTAATTAATTTTCTTGCAGCAACAGCAACAAACAATGCAATTTACAACTTTACTCAAACACACACACACACACACACACACAAATTTATACAAAAGCCAAGCACTTCCGCTTCCTGTACTCTACATACACACACACACATACACACACACACACACACACAGTCAGGCAGACAAAATTGCAGCAATAAATTTGAAATTCAATTTAAAATGAACATAAATTGCTTAAACTTTCGAAGCATGTCATTTTTAAAACATTTTTCAACTAACACACAAATACACACACATACATACATACATATATACACACACACACACACACACACAGCCATAAAGCGCATTAAGCGCTTTAAGGCACAAAATGCTGCCATAAAAATCGTTTGCTCGTTAATTTCTTGTGTACTTGTTTTTTTATTTACTACTTGCCCCATTCTACCCACCCCCCCAACACCCAACACACTCCTCTCATACCACCCCAGCCCCCCCTCTCTGCTTCTCTCTCTTTTTATCCCTTTCTCGCTTTCTCATTTTGCTTGTCTTACGCTTCAAAACTTCCCACAGCCGCCAGCTCCAACACTTCCAACCCCCAATGCAGCCCCAACCCCTAACAAAAACTTACACACAAGCACACACACACACACACACACACACACACACACACACACACATAGCAGAGCAACTTCAGCTTCGGCTATATACATTCATATATACATTTATATATTTATACTTATATAATATATACACATACACATACACTTGATAAATGTGCATGACATACACACACACACACATACACATACAAATACAAATACAAGTATATGCTATGTTGTCTATATAGCACATCATACGAGGGTTGCTTAGTAACAACGATTTCATGTTTAAGTTTCTATAAAATTAATTGATTTCTCTGCTATATTTACATTTTTTTAATATATTTAAATGAAAATTAGAAGAGTATTAGATAGCTGAGATCAAAGAATTATGAAATTTAAAGGTTTTTTTTATTCAATATATGAATAAGTATATTTGAACAAGACAAATAAACAATATAAATTAGTAAAAAACTTATATGGAATCTTCCTCGAAAATATAATCAATTTTAGAGTATTAATTTTGGAAAATCTGTATAAATATTCCTGCTCGATTTTCAGCTCATTGTCAAAACTGAAAGGAATATTATGGAAAATGTCTTTTTAATCAGGATTTTGCTATTTTAATAAAATTGTAAAAATGTCGAATGTTTCTAAAATATCGTATTTATGAGATTTTATCGTTATATTTCATATAATTATTATTTTATTCTGAAAAAAAAATCTGACCCAAAAAAAATCACGATATTAATATATTATTTTTTATAAAAGAAATATTGATTAATTGATTTTTTGATATATTATATATATATTTTTTGATATATTATATATATATATTATAGGGTTGTTATAAAATTGGCATTAAAAATCTTATCTTAAATTAAAAAAAAGGTTTTAGATTTTATTTAAAAAAAAAAAACTATGAAAAATTATAATTTTTATATTTTCTTATTAATCGATTGTAGGCACTAAAATCGCATTAAAATACTTATTTATACCTTACTCCAAGTAGTTTTTCTGATTTAAATTTCATTTTAAAAATGAAAAAAATAATTTCACCTTTACTACATTTTCAACTTTTTAATAAATAATTTTTCTGCAATTTTAAAATATTAAGACTTTGTCATATGTGAACCAATTTTAAGGCAGTTTGCTGGTTTGTTTAAATTATTGTCTAAATATTAATTTGACAGTTAAATATTATTTATATTAAAATGATACTATTTAGTAGTGATATTTCTTGCCTTTATGAGTCAAAAAATATGGAAAAAAATGTATTTTCATAAATGAAAAGTCAGCTCAATAAACTAGTGTAATATCATGATCTCAAAAAGATATTTCGTTTGAGTTTGGCAAATTTATAAACCAGCCAAACCACAAAATTAAAAATTAATTTTTTAATGATTTTTCTAGATATCTTATATACATAATTGATGATTATTCATTCAATAGTTCAATTATTCAATAGTTTCTTGATTGAAATTCATTTTGAGCATTTATATTTTAAATAAATTCTATATCAATTGTTATCCTTTGGGAAACCTCATACTCTTTGAGCTACACCCGCTTGACTGTGTCTGTTGAGCAAAAAAGTTAGCAAGAAAAGCAACGACAACGACGACGGAGATGGACACGGAGACGGACACGGAGACGGAGTCGACGATGGCAGCAGTAAAGCTTTTCAATTGCCACCCCCAACCCCCCACAATACGAAAAACGCGTCTATAATGCCTTATATAAACAAGCACACACACATACATCCATATACTATTATATTCATATACGTATGAAATGTGTGTGAGTGTGTGTGTGTGTGTGTGTCTGTCTAGCTGTGTATGTGCGTGGGCGTTGGGCGTTGGGGCGGCTCTGGAGTCGCTTTAATTTTGGCATGCATTAAGTGCGCTCACGGGGGTTGTTTCCGTTCGCGTTCAGTTATTTTTATTATTATTTTTTTTTTTTGTATTTTGGTATTTTTGTATTTTCGGACATCCAAAAGGACCTTTAAGGATGACTTTAAGCTGCGGCGCAATTTGGCATAGCATACTTTTGCGCTTGTGTCAGTTGTTGCACGCATTTTGCCAGGCAATTTGCAATTTGACTCAGACTCGGACTCGGACTGTTTGCTGCCTGCCACATTCCACGTGCCACACACATCCCTGGGGAGCTGTTCTAAGCCATTGTTCGTGTGCGCAGACACAAACACAACAACACACACCACACCGCACACACACACACACACACATATTGTCTGTGATTAGTTCAACCCTTAAAACATAAAACGGCGCCATTGCACTGACATTGCTCATACGACGCGTTGGCCGTCGTTTGCCGTTGTCGTTGTTGTCTGTTGTTGTCTTTGCACACACACAGTCACACACACACACACACTCATATGCTATGCAACTAATTTTCTTTGTTTTTCAATATTTTCTGCGCTTTCGTCGCATTCTCTTTTGTGCTTTCTCTCTATCTCACAGCCTCTTGATGTTTGTCCAAAGATGTTGTTGTTGCTGTTGTTGTTGTTGTTGCTGTTGATGTTGTTGCTGCTGCTTTTTCTGCTTAATGCAACGTCACATCACAGTCTCGTCTGGCTCACTTCACTCCCGCCCATTCCCTTACGGTCTGCTGCTTGTGCTTGCTGCCCCCCCGCACTTTCAACTCAAATGCCAAAACGGTCATAGACATGCCTCGAACTTTGTCACATTAGAAATGCACGAGCTTTTTGTTAGCTGCAACATATATACACAATTATGCTAGAGTTGCATAAATTGTAGTTCAATTGAACGAATAAAATGAATTATTTAATTTGCAGTGGTTCATTTGAGATCGAAAAAGTGATCTCGAAGTGTTTGCAAGAAAGAACAAAATGAACGATAATTATCCAAATTACCAAATTTCGTAGAACATTCAGTAAAGAAATAGTCAATGTCGACAAAAACATATTTAGCTAAAAGATGTTGTTATTTTGTTGTCTATCAATCGATTTCAAAGATCATATCAATCATGTAAAAACACAGGAGAGGAACACAACAAAATTTTTTTTCGACTTTTCCTCGAATTTAAAATCAAAAAATCATAAAAAAAAAAATACCGCAAAAAATATCATAATTTTCTAAATTCAAAATGAAATAGTTGCAAAACTAGTAATTTAAACTTAATAAAGTATATGTGTGATTAATGGGCCCTTTTAATAGCTTTCAGAAAAGGGTAAGCATTTGAAAATCGGCTGTAAGATTCTCGAGGAATGCTTAAATCTGCAGGTCTCTTATATGAGACCAAGGCCGTCTTAAGGTTTCTGCGGAGCCCTTGGCTAATTTCGCAATCGTTTCTGCACTACTCTAAGAATTTGGATTTTTTAATACCCTACCATACCTGCCGATACCCTTAAGACGGTCCTGTGTGTAAGGTTCCTTCTTAACGAAACTCGTTGGCAAATTTTTACTCTACCTTCTTCACACTCAACGAAACGAATGAACTACAATCAGAAACACAGTTCATTTGCGATTGCTTCAATTGAACTTATTCCAAAACGATTCAACACAACTCAAACACATACACACACACACATTTATACATCCATATGGCTGTCTGGAGGGGTTTATGCTCTTTCGCTTACTCTCTCCCCTCTCTCCCCTTCGCTGCCTTCTCTCTCATCCTGTCCGACTATCCTGTTTGTCGCTGTCTAATGCACATTTGATGGCACTCGCTAATTGCTTGATTGGCAATGCGATTTCCCACGCACGCGAGTTTTGTAACTTATGCTACGCATAGAGAGATA